>CM071930.1:3785418-4359769 GCA_016081115.2 Rehmannia glutinosa | reverse complement strand
TGTCGGCGCATATCGAGAGGCGATGCCTCTCCGTCTTTTCAACTTGACAAAAAGAGTGCATGAACAACTGCAGGTAGCGTGCTTGCTCATTTTCGATTCTTCGTGGAGTTGGTATCTCGGTGATAATGGGAAAGATTCCACAAAGGATTCATCACCGCCATATCCGGGATTTGTTCGATGATGAGCGGTGGACGTGAAGTTCTTACGGGAATCGATCCAACTCGTGGCTTGAGGAGCGGAGAGCGGTGGTCTCTGGGTTGGTGGGTTTTGTGGTGCGATGAGACTCGGCTTCTTGGCAGCCAATATCTTAACGACTTCGTTGGTCTCAGTGATTTCTCCTTTTGAGTAGACGGGTCCTCGGCCTTTATCGAGCGTCATCGGACGATGATGAGATTTCCATAGGTGGCTCATCATCAAAATTAAAGGTCGACGAGTAGTCTTGGATCGAACTTGCTCGTGCTGGAACATCCGTTGAGTCTTTTGGATTTGTCATGGGAGTTGACTTAGCTTCTCTTCGTCTTGATCCCGAGAAAGGTGACATCGGGTTGTCCTGGAATCATGAAGTGCGGCGATCTCCTTCTCGAGATGGATCGATGGTTGCGGGAGGGATGTTCTCTACTTGGTTGTTACCGGGAAGTCTCAACCTCCCGTGGGCCTTCATTTCTCCGGCGCGGTCTCTCTTCTTTTGCAAGGCCTGGTCTTCCCTTTCGGCAGATGTCACCGTCTTAGGGTCTTCTACGGTGGCATCCATTGAGTCTCAACCCCATGGATTGCGCTTTCATCGCCAGTGTTAACTCCCGTAGTACATTCCTTCCCAGTGCCTCGATTTGCATCAGCAGGCGTCATTAGCCCTTCGAGCTGTGGCACCTCGGTCAGTGACAGATCTCAAGCTAATCGCCGAGCTTAGTTGATGGCAACTTCTTTATTCTTCTTGTGTTTGTGTTTTCTTTGCTTCGCCTCCTACATTCTTTGTGGAGTCATCTGCAAAGATCCTCCGACTTGCCGCGGTGGAGGAGTTTCCCACCGAGCACCGGTGAGTGACTTGGAGTGGGGTCACTCGTCTCCAAACTCCCGGCTATTGCGATTGATGGTTCATCGTTGGGGCGGTGGTGGCACACCTTCAATAGGGGTTGGCTCGATTGGGGTCCCCACTAGCCCGTTTCATCGCCATCTCCTTATCGCCTTCTTCCGAGTTAGTCGGGGAAGTGGTAGCAAAGAACATCGGTGGCTATTTGCTGAACCACTCCCATTGGATCGATTTCGGTGTGTTAGGAGGACTCTCCTGGTCCCTCCATCGATCTCGCTCGTGAAGGATTCTTGATTCACGCAATGCTTGGCCGACCGCAATTCTTCCGTAGCGGCACATAGATACTGGTTCCTCGTCACTTTCGAGAAGACATCAAGGAGAGGATGGAAGTGTTACGTGGTGCCGGAGATAGGCGTGATACTTGCCTTTTCTCGTGCTTGACTTCTTGACTTGCTTTTCTCTCTCCTTGTCCTTGTAGATCTGCGAGAATATTCATGCGATTGTCTTCATCTAGAGTGAGTCTACAAAAGATAATCGAGGAAATTTAGCACTTCCTCTTCTTCTTCTATGAATTCAGCCGTTGGAACTGTTCCCTTGACTGCTCAACTTCCATTTTCTCCACTCACGCAGACGATTACGTATGCAGGTAAGGTGGAGATAGGATCATTACATCACTATCTGCTTGGGCTGGTTCTTTTGAGTTTGTTTGTGTGAGCTACAGTTTGTGTCTTGAGTTGCCTCACATCACCTTCAGACTTGGGCTCATTTCATCAATTACATCCGGAGACTCTACTTCTCGATAGTCTCCTCAGTATTTGTGCTTTAGCCGAGTAGCCGACTCACTGGTTTCTCCCGCTCGGATTGCTTTACAAGTCTTCTTCGTCTCTTAGTTTGTACCGGAGGGATTTACGTTCGAGACGGTGTCCTCTCGAGTCTTGGGCGGTGGGGCCGTGCTTGTGTTTGTTTCGAGGAGCCGGCCGTCTAGGTTTGTCGAGATCTCCTCTTTTTGACGATCGAGAGAAGAAATTTGTGAGTCCTTCTCGACCCAGCTTTGCGGGCAGGGTGTGACACGGCTGCCAGGCGGTGACTCTGCTGCGGGGCGGAGTGCATGTTTGTTTTCTTTCTTTGCGAGGGCAAAGCAGATTTCTTGGTAGGCAGGGGCGAGCTTTCTTCTTGTTGGAGAGGAAGCAATTTTGTGTCTTGGGGTCACCGATTCCCCTCACCGTGTCGGCTCTCTTGGCGTATGCACGCTTGAGCACCAGAGATTAGCTCAACATCCTCTTTGTTAACATGGAAAGCTTTCCCATGTCTAAGAGGTACTCCTTTCACCTCGATAGCCGCCAATCACTAGGCCATATCCGAGGATCCTCCGAATGACCCATCTTCTTTGAAGGACTTGTTTCCCCACGTTTTGGCGGTCTCAGAGATAAACTCAGCCCGGTTTATCTTCTTTTCTTCGATTATTGCAGCCATCACATCAATTTTGCCTTTGACACCGGGTCAAAGCGCAAATTTGATGTCGATACACTTGGCAACAATGTCCAACAATTTGTGATAATCTTCCTTCAGTCTCTTGTTTGCTGTGTATATTATTTTGTCAAACGCCGGACTTGGCTATTTCTTTCCATGCGTCGCCAAGTTTACATCAGCCTCTTTGATCTCGGATGCTCCTCTCTCTGCTGGTAGTGAGCAATATTCACCAAATCCTTGGGCGTGATAGTCACCGCTTCCCGTGAATGCAGATGACTTGATTCCTTCGTCGTGAATCTCGGCATTCACGTAGAATTGTGCGACCTCCTCCACATAGGTCATAGGATACTCGGTGTTAGAAACGGTTTTGATCCTGCCGTTTCTAGCTTCTCCGATTTTCTTCACCAGGGTGTCGTCGGACCCTGCTTCACCATTCCGTCAAATCCACGGTCGAACCTGTGGATTTGTTTTCCCAACTTGGTAAAGTCATATGTTGGTGCCATTTCTCAGAATAATTTCAAGAAAAGTTCAAATAGATTTGAAGTTTGATAGGGTTTCGAGAGAGTTTGCCTTTGCTTTTTGAGAGAGAGATTGAACAGTTTTTAGAAGTGTGAGAGAGAAACGAAAAATGGTTTAAATATGGTTTATGAAAGGGCGTGCAGACGGTTTTTGAATTGTGATCGAAATCAACGGCTTGGATTTCGCGATATTGAGCGATTCATGTCTCGTATTTAATGCGGCGAGATTTATATCCAATCATAAGCTTGGTGTGCGGCTTTATGTCCGTACACATCATCATTATCTTTGACGTGTTCCTTAAAACATTCCCGCTTAGTCAAAACGATTGCGTTTTTGTCATTTTGCTCATAAGTTATTCAACATCTCTTAGCCGATTTAACTCTGCTTCTCACATTTCTCTTAGTGACTCAACTATCACCGACTTGGTATAGTGACTTTTCCGAAAATCTGGTGATTCTTGAGCTAGTTTTTGTTTTTCACTCTTTCTCATCTTCTTTTTCTCGTTTCATTTCGTTTCTTTGACTCTTCCCGTGTCTCACTTAGCTCAATTAGCCCCAACTCATGTTTGAGTTCTTCAAATCTTGACTCACATAATGGTTTTGTGAAGATGTCGGCTAGTTGTTTGTCCGTTGAGATATATTCCAAGATAATGTCCTTCTTTTCAACATGATCTCTTATGAAATGATATCGACATCTATATGTTTTGTTCTTGAGTGCAACACGAGGATTTTGAGTGATTGCAATGGCACTTGTGTTATCACACATGATTGGAATTTCTTTTTCTTCAATTTCATAATCTCTCACCATTTTTTGTCTCATCCATAGAACTTGGGCACAACAATGTTTGCGCCTATGTATTCTCATTTCACCAGTAGGTGGCTATTGAGTTTTGCTTCTTGCTAAACCAGAAATTAGTCCGTTTCCAAGCATTTGACATGTGCCTGAAGTACTTTTCTCTGTCCACTCGCATCCAAGATAGTCGAGTCTGAATAGCCAATTAGCTTGAATCCACCTTCCTGGATACCATAGCCCTACTTCTTGTGGCTTCCTTTTAAGTATCTCAATATTCTCTTAGTGCATCATATGGCTCTCTTTTGGAGCAGATTGAAATCTTGCACATACACCTACATCAAAGGTGATGTCCGCCCGCTAGCCGTGTGAGATAGAGCGATGATCCAATTAGTGCTCAGATCTTGTTTGATCTACAGGCTTGCCATCTCGTCCATGTCCATTTTGATGATGTGTTCATTGGTATTTTTACGAAGACTTCTCCTCCATACCAAATTTCTTCATTAAATCTCTGGTGTATTTTGTTTGACTTATGAAAGTTCCATCCTTCAAATTGTTTCACTTGAAGTCCAAGGAAAATGTCGACTCTCCCATCATGCTCATTTCAAATTTACTTTGCATGAGGTTTGAGAATTTTTCACACTCTTTGTTAGTGGATCCAAAAATGATGTCATCCACATATATTTGAACAAGCAAGATACTCTTCTTGTCTTGAATTAAAAGTGTTCTATCCACTTTTCCTTTAGTGAATCCATTTTCGATTAGGAATTGTGACAGGTATCATACCATGCTCTGGGTGCCTGTTTCAATCCATACAGGGCTTTCTTGAGTTTGTATACTTTGTCTCCAAGAGTCTTCTGCTCAAATCCTGGAGGTTGTTCAACATACACTTCTTCCAATAATCCATTCAGAATGCACTTTTTACATCCATTTGATATACAATGAAATTTTTGTGAGTCGCATAGGCAAGAAACATCCTTATAGCTTCCAATCTTGCTACGAGGAGCAAATGTTTCATCAAAATCTATTCCTTCTTCTTGGCAATATCCTTTGGCTACGGTCTTGCTTTGTTTCTTACCCGTAACCTTCCTCGTTCATCTTATTTCTGAATACCCATTTGGTTCCAATAACATTTTGATGTATGGGTCTTTGTACTAATTCCCATACTTTATTTCTCTCAAACTGATTCACTCTTCTTGCATAGCTTGAATCCAATGTGTGTCATCCAATGCTTGTGACACATCTTTGGGCTCTATCTGCGAGATGAAGCATGTGAACATTGCTTCTTGTTGAGTTACGGATCTTGTCTTGACACCTTCTCTCATGTCTCCAATGACAAGTTCGTGGATGGTCTCTCGGCCATCTTACGTCGAGGTTGAAGTAAGTTAGGTGGATTCGATGACTTGCGGTGTTCTTTGGGTCGCTCTCTCGTGATCACTCACCGCAGATTTTCCACCTTTTGAGATTCACTATCTCATCTTCTTCTCAATTGATAATCCCCGCCTACCTTCAAAGATAGGGACTCTTCCTCAGTAAGGTTGGATGTTTTGAAACTTATCACCGACTCTTCAAGGTCTTCTCCATTTATGTTTGGCTCATCGAATACTACATGAATGGATTCTTCTGTAACCATAGTTCTTTTGTTGAGTATTCTGTAGGCTTTGCTTTGTTGAGTATCTAAGAAGATACCCTCATCGACTTTAGCATCAAAAGCCTTTAGGTTATCTTTGCCATTATTATGGATGAAGCATTTACAACCAAATATCCTAAAATATGCAACATTTGGTTTTCTTCCATCCAGATCTCATAGGAGTCTTTGTCACCGCCTATTTATCATACATCCTGTTTTGGGTGTAGCATCTTTGTGTTGATTGCTTGACCCAAAACCTTTTTGGTAACCCCGCTTCAGCCTAACATGGTCCTTGCGCTTCTTTGAGGGTTCTTTTTAACTTTCTTTCTGCAACTCCATTCTCACTGTGGAGTCCTTGCGGTGATAGTTCATGACCAATACCATTCTCAACACAAGATCTTGAGTTATTATTCCATTGACAAACTCGGTTCCTCTATCCGATCTTATTTTGATAATGGTTTGACTCTTCTCATTTTGTATCCTCTTCATCACCGTGTGGTAGCTTTTGTAGAGTTTCTTTCTTCTTGCACATGAATATTGTCCATGTATATCTTGAGTAGTCATCTACTACCACCAAGGTGTATTTCTTTCCACTTATGCTTCTTTGGTTCCATCTGGCCAAATAGATCCATATGTATAGCGGATGCAATATTCTTGTTGAGGATGGGCAAGTCTTTTCTTGGGAACGACTTGATTTGTTTTCCTTCGACATGCATCACATATACTCTCCTTCTTGTATCTCGAGTCGGAAGTCCTTCCACAAGATGACTTCTTGCTAGCTTATTAATCGTTTTGAAATTCGGATGACTCACTTTTTTGTGCCACACCAACTTGATTCAAATTTGTTTTGCTAGTAGACAGTCTTTGGGTGTTGCGATTGACCAATCCACTACATACATATTTCTCTGTCGCATCCTTGCGGCAAAGACAACTTCATTAGATTCAACATTTTTGATTTGGCATATTCCCATGTTGAATCCAACATTGTAGCCCTTTGTCGCAGAGTTGGATCGATGCTTAGCAAATTGAAGTGTAGTCCTTCAACATATGCAACATCTGTGATTTCTAAACCATTCCTCTGGATGGATCCAATGCCTCTTATTTCACCAGGAGCTTCATTTCCTCCAAATATGACTTTGGCTCCTTTGACTTCCTTGAATTTTGACAGATTTCTCTTATTTCTGTCATATGTCCGGGAAATGACCGCTATCCATGTACCAGGTTCCTTGGCACTCACTGTTCCTTGAACCCAATCAAGGAAATTAAGTTTTAGGTACCCATTCTTGTCCTGGGTCCCGAGGGGTTAGAATTATAAGATGATCCAACCAACCTATAGCCAAATGATTTGACTCTAAGAGGTTGCCATCTATCGATGCCATAATCATAATCAATCCTGCAAATTGCTTGGGGAGTCTAGGTTCATACAAATTGTCTCTTTTGTCTCAGTATGCCAAATATGTGTTTTAGCAATTGCCTTTCTTGGGTAATTGTGGTGTCTTTGAGTGTAGTGCCTAGGTGCATATGTGTCTTGATGAAAGCTCTTATGCTTTTGGAATGGCCTTTGTTGAGTTCTAGGCCTTTGCCATTTGGGCTTGTATTCCATAAGTCTAGGCGATAGTTCACATTATTCCAATCGAGCTTGGCTTGGATATTTTCTACCATTCCCATCATATGTATTTCTTTTATGAGTTTTAGGGATTTTTGGTAGCTCGCTTCTTCTTTACAGTATTTTACTGTTTGGAGTCTGCTGAGGGACTCGGCTGAATCTCTTCTCACCGTATCCTTTCAAAGACTCTCAACTCAGCTTGTTTTCCTTTTCCTTTGTAACCAAGGCCGTTTCGCTTAGTATTGTGCTTTGGATTGAAAGTGTGTGCACCATTTAGAGTTTTGGATTTTTCGGACTCTTCATGACTTGAAGATCCTTTTTCCAAAATTACTCTTGAGGTTTGACATGGCTCAAAGGAATTAAATCTAAGCTTTGTCTTGTCTCCACATTCTCTTTGACTCATAATAAGATCATCCAATGATTTAGATGCCTTAGTGAATGAGGCAATGACATTTTGAGGTCATTCTCCCTCTTTTCTATAGCAAGCAATTTCTGCTATTAATTTAGCATTTTCACCTTTAAACTCTTATTCTCATCGGCTATTTGACTTAGAGTTCTCGGCTCCTTAGTCGACTTTGAGTTTTGACTTTTGAGTAGGCTGTTTTCCTCATTCAATAGTGTGTGTGAGGTTTTAATGTGCTCAAAATCTTTCATCATTTTGCCTAATGAATCATAAAGATCGAGTGGGTGATGAAGTGTGTGTGTCACAATCACTATCACTAGTGTCTGAGCTTGTTGAGTTAGATTGTACCTCATCTTCTTGATCTTGTTCTTTGGCCATTAAGCGGATCAAGGCTTCTTCTTCGTAGTCACTTGAGTAGTCGGCTTCACCGCTTCTCTCTGAGTCACTGTCTCTCTTGACTTGGTGTCTCGTGATCTCTGCACCATCATTGCCTTTTTCTTTTCTTGTCTTCTTTCTCTGAATTTCTTCTTCGTTTACGTGCTTGTTGACTACGGGATATGAGCGATCAATGGCATAGTGACCTGGTTGTCTACAATTCCAACATAGATATTCACCTTTTGCTCACTCTTTCTATTCTTGAGTTGTCAACCCTTTGATACTCAACTTGTTGATGATCTGTTCTCTTGGTTGGCCTATCATCCCTTGATTTGGAGGGAGAGCCGAGTGTCTTCCTCGGAGGATTCACCCTTTCCTCTCTTGTAGTTCTTGTTAAAGAACTTGTTAAATCTTTTAACCATTAGGGCTATTTCTTCCGGGTCAATTGCCTCTTTGACTTCACTCTCCTTCCATCTTTGACAACTAGAGCACATTTGTTTTGGGTACAAAATTGTCTCTTCCTCGTCTTTCCTTCTCGGCTCAAACTCATAGGCTTTGAGGTCCGAGAATAACTCATGGTTGGATGTCTTTGATAGGTCCATGGAATGTCTCGATGCCATGACCTTCATCTCCCATTCACCGAAGACTTTTCAGGATCTTCATACACATTTCTTCATGTATATTCCTTTCCAAGTGTAGACAACTCATTTGTGATTTACTCAAATCGAGCATCCAGTTGATCCAGGTTTTCTCCGAGATCATTTTAAAGTTCTCAAATTTTTGTACACCACTTTGAAAGTTTGTTTTCTTTGATTTGCTCGAGCCTTCACAAATCAATGTCGGTTTGTCCCAGATTTCCTTAGCATTGTTTTGCAAGATTTCACTTTATTGAACATGGCTTTGTCCAAGGTTTTGTAGAGAATATCCTTGGCTACATTGTCCAGGTTGTATCTTTTTCTGTCATCATTTGTCCACTCGATTCTTGGTTTTCAACCATGACTGTCCGGTCTTCATCTTCTTCCCCTTCACCGCAACTCTTCGTGCAATTGTGTTCACCTTTAATATTTGCGGAGGCCCATCTTCTATCACTATCCACATCTCATCATGTAATCTTTGATAGATGAGCTCGTATACGAATTTTCCAATCATCAAATTCTTCAATAGTGAACATAGGAATGCGTGTTAGATTTGCTTCCATGATGATAACTTTTTAATGAAAGAAAAGAGTTTTGAAAGTTTAAGTACTAAAGCGGACTTTTGAAAAGTTTGGAGATCTAGTTCATGTAACCGGTGCGGAGGGTTCAATGAACCAACCGCTCCGATACCACTTGTAGGTCCCAAGGGGTGTAAGTGTAAGGTTTAGAAGGGGGTTGAATAAACCTTACCAAATTTTCGATTTAGGCCTTTTAAATCTCTGAGTTCTACACAATGTGTGTCCTTGATGGACAATCGAATTAGTCACTCAAGAGAGTTAATCTCTCAACAGATCAAATTGAGTCATTAGTAGAGTAATAACTTCAATTGGCTATAATTTGACTTAGCTGTGGTTTTGTTTTCAAATGAGAAGACTTAACACCCTTAAGTTTGTTTAAGCAAGTTTTTACAAATTGATTTAGTACTTATAGATTATCGGATGGATAGCAAATTTATCAAAGAGATATAAGCAATTAAAAGTGCAGATATTTAAATCTGTCAAAAGTAAATGACACAAGAAAGTTTTTATAGAGGTTCAAGATGGGGTAATTCTTCTACTCCTCTCTTCTCCAACTCTGGAGGAATCCACTAAGTAATGATCGGTTTTACAAAGTGGTAACAGTCCAGATACAAGTCTTGATCACAACAAATGACTTGATCCTTTGGGACTCGATCGAGACGCCTTGATCACTCACCGGCTTCTCGTGCGACTCGGCCTTCTTCACAGGGCAGGCCTTGCTACTTTGCTACTCTGACTCACTTGCTCAAGCACTTTGATTTGATCACGAAGCCCTCCAAACGCTTAAGACTTGGTTCACCTTGAACCTTTCTACAATCCTTCTTGGAGTGTAGACCCCTTGTTTTCGTAGTTTCCTCTTCAACTCGATTGAAGTTCTCTTTCCTTCACGGGTAAGTGTTGGATTGATGTTCTTCGAGATGTAGGCTTGAGGATTGAGAATATTTCAATTTTGATAAGCTTGTAAATCTCACGTGTGTGTCATCATCCACGCATCATTATTTTCTCAATCAAACTCCTCAGCCTTTTATAGTGAACTTTCAAAAATTTGCCCGTTGAAGAGATAGGCTCATTTTTGAAAATCACTTTGCGATCGTTGGTTTGCACTTCTTGGAATTGCCATTTCCTCGTATGAAATGTTTTATCACCTTTTCGAGTTCGACACGGTGTAGTGCTTCCCATTGGTTCATTTCTTTGCACGCTTCGGGGTCGAGCACTCCAAGAAAGGTAGTATGAAGATATTACTTGTTTAAGTAAATCTCTTGATTTACGTAAACGGTTCTTTTTGATTATCTCGACTTGATCGCATTTCCTCGCTTTCCCAGGTGACTTAGAGTCGACCTTCCAATCATGGATGACTCTTCCGTCACTTGACTTGAGACTTGTCTTCTCTTGAGTTGACTTGACCGATGTTCCACTCACCGCATCTCACCGCTTCTTGATCGAGTTCCCATGTCTCTTTTCTTTGTTGTACTCAATTGTCTCACAAAGAGTTTTCCTTCAAGCCTTGATTGTCTTCTTGCAAGTTGGAGCGTGGTGACTTAACTCGGCTTTTGCCATTTCTAATTGTTACAATACATTTCAAAGCAAGAATTGGGGAGCTAACTTTCTATTCTAAGTTTTACATGGCACTCATCAAAATCTAAACAATAAAATTCCTAACAAAGAGGCGATGTCTTTATGCTAATGGGAAGAGTCGATGAGCATCGCTAATGGGCTGAATCAAGAGGCGATGAGTTCTCGCTAATGGGCCGAGCTGAAAAGGTCGAGGAGCTCTGTTGATGGGCCAAATCAAGAGGCGATAAGCTCATTAATAATGGGCTAAGCCGTGAGAGCTCGCTAATGGGGTGGAGCCGAGAGCCGAGGTCTCTGTTGATGGGCCGAGCCGAGGAGCTCTCTTGATGGGGTGAGCCGTGAGAGCTCGCTAATAGATCGAGTTGTGAGAGCTTTGGGGTGAGCCGTGAGAGCTCGTGATGAGGGTCATATTGGATGACCTTATGGGCCGACCAAGAACTTTTGTAGTTGGGCCGACTGCGCGATCCGGTCGATAAATTAGGGTTCTAGAAGATTCGATCTTATCTTAATTATGATTCATTATCAAATCGTAACAAACTCCCGATTTTTCTGAAACCCTAATTAGGGCAAAGTTATAAAAACCCGTGTCCAGGTTCATTCTTACCGTAAGCACATTTCTTATTCACTTTTATATTTTTGCTTCTTTCTTCTTTGAATACTCTTCCGACTTAAGCATCGGAGAGGGCACGCCGCGAAGCGATCCTCCGGCCCCCCTTTTGTGCAGGTCGGCGACGAGATCACCAAGATAGTTTCGAGGAGGCGGAGCAATTTTGAGATCGACCAATAAGTGTTTCCAAACATGCAGAACCCTTTTGGCATTTTCGTAAAAAGAAGAAAGAAAAATAAAAAAAAAGGAACCCAACGTATCTTGCACAATATTTTCTTGGTAATCACATGACAATGATTGGTTTATATATACTCCTTTGAAGTAAAAAAGCTACACTCGGTCTTGTAAATTTAAAAAAATGCTACACTTGATGTGTGAATTTCGGCTGTACAATAATGTTTTTTTTACCGTCAATAAATGCGAAATACATAATAATAATAATAATAATAATAATAATAATAATAATAATAATAATAATAATAATAATAATAATAATAATAATATCCGCTTGATTTGCTCCATACTTATCTCAAACTTAACTATCTCCTGTTTTCAAGCTAATTGTTAGCATGTGTGGTAATTACTCATTAATCGCTCAAACAATCTAATTAATTATATATAGTTTAATTTTTTTTAGTACAATGGGAGAATTTGGGGAGGGGACACACACTCGTATAAAATCATTCACCCTTACAACACATGTCTCAACCACTAGACCATAAGGTTGGTCACATTTATAGTTTAATTAAACCTACAATTTAGATATGTTAATTCCACTATTAATGGAACACTTCAAAATTCTAAAACATGTCGAGAACAATGGGACATTATTTTAATCAACATTCACTTCATAAACTCAATCTAATTTTCACTCAAAAGGCCTAATCAAGAATAGATAGATTGATATATCTAGAAAGTTATAGAGAATAAAAAAAAAGGCCAATAGTATAATTTCATGAAACATTAAGGCTCTTAAGCAAAACTGGAAAACTCAGAGAATGACATTTATCATTCCTTCATAAATAAAAGGGATAGGCGGATAGCTACAAAAACACCCTTGAGGTTCAGTTTAATTACAAAACAACCCACAATTTTTTTAAAATTACGAAAAACTTGATTTTGCATTACACTTTTCCTATTTATAATAAAAAAACACTTCAAACATATCTTTTACATTTGTAAAAATATTGCAACAACCCCCTTACATTTAACACAAAATCACACCTCAAGTCTTTTTTTATAATTTTCAAACATCTTTAGGTTTTGTTGTAACTAACCCAAGTCTGAGGGGTGGTTTTTGTAATTATCCTTAATAAAATTGCCAACTATAAGTTTATAACCCTCCCCCATTTCGTAATCCGGCGGTGTACACTAGTTCATATTTTACACGTGGACGGATCAGATGAGGCACACGCCTTTGTTACTTTTGTATAAAAATGACGTACGATCATCTCTTAACGATCTCTTCCATTCCCTTCACATCTATTTTTTTTTTCTCTCTCTGATTTCTCAGTTCTCGTTGGGATCAAGATCACAAGGAAAGTGATCTTCCATTTTTCTAAATCCATTTATTTTTTTTATCTTTTTTGGAGATGGCGAAAAGTTGAAGATCGGATCGAGAGTTTTCGCTCTAGAACCCTAGATTTCCACTCTCTCCCGTAAACCGAAGGTTTATTTCTTACATTTTTCCACTTCTGTTTTATTTTTAATTTTACGTATATGTTATCTGTTTTCTGCTGCGGTTATTGATGTTTGCATGTTTTCGTCTGACAGTTTTGCGGAGAGAGTGATTTGAAGTAGTTTTCTTGCGCATAATTGATTAAGGTGAGGAATTGATGGAGCTTTTATTAAATTTGTTTCCATTTTTTTCGTTTGTTTCTTTTACTTTCTTGTGCTATTATTGGGCGTTTTGAATGTGAAATGAAGTATGGTTGAAGATAAGGAGAGATCTTGGCATTTGGATTTGCCGTAAAGAAATGGTTATGTATTCGATTTGATTTTTATTATTTTAATCCAAAAATTGTTCACTACTGCACCGATTATTTTCTATTGCATTACTCCATCTTTTTGCGTTTTTAGATAGAGAAATTTATCTTTCATAAAAAAAAAAAAAAATCACTGAGTTCGATTTCTCAGTGTTCCGGCGATATTTTCTCTTGTTTACGTGTTACGGTTACTACAGTTCTCTTTCTGAATATGAATATGTTTTTTTTTTCGTTTCATCTCTTTTTAATTTGTTTCTTCTTTCGGTTGAGTTTCTGTTCTTGATATTTTTCTTCGTCTGACTTTCCTTATATAAAAGTTCATAAAAAATGACTATATTGTGGCTTGATGTTATGTATAGATTTATTGACTTTCCATGTCGATTTCAATATGAACAGTCTTTAATTTCTTTTCATCGAATCCAGTGTTTTTTTTTCAATTTCAGAACACACAAAAATAAAGAAGTGCAATCAGTCTCATTTCCAGTAGAAGCGGCAAAAAAAATGTCATCATCCACCTACGCTCCATGTGCGGCGTGCAAATTTCTCCGGCGAAAATGCACACAGGAGTGCGTGTTTGCGCCCTATTTCCCACCTGAAAACCCTCAGAAATTCGCCAACGTACATATTGAATCCCAACCACCCAGCTGTCCTGCAGCAGCAACAGAATTTCGACCCCACGGCTCAACAGGCGGCAATGTATCACGCCCTGCAGATGGGGGCCCACCTGGGGTCAGTTAGTACAACAGCACCAACAACAGCAGATTATGGCCGCGGCTACAGATCAGGAGATGCTGAGAGCGCAACAGCAGCAACAAGAACAACTGTACGTGCAACAATTACATCAACAGCAACAAATATTGTACGCACAACAACAGCAGCAGCATCAACAGGAGCTGTACGTACAACAGAAGCAGCAACAGGTACAACAACAGCAGCAACAGGCACAACAGAAGCAGCAGCATGTACAACAGAAGCAGCAGCTGATTGATTTAACGAGGTCTAATGATGAGTTTGAGGATGCCGGAAATCCAGCCACCGCCGTCACCGCCACTGGTTTTATTCAGATGCCGACGGCCAACATGGGTGGTTCGTCTGATACTCAGGCTTGCCAGCTAATACAACAGCAGCACGCACGTGCACAGGAGCATTTGTTGCAGCAACAACAGAGTGTTACAGCTGATCATCATCATCGTCATCTACAGCTGGCGCAGCATGAGTTGGATCGACGTCAGGCCTCACACTCACAGCAGCAGACTCTGAGAGATAGCAGCGAAGATGACATGCCTTGTGTGATCAACGTCAGGCCTCCAACAAACACCTTCTCGGAATGATCAAAAGATCACACGCCTTGTGTGATTCATTCTTTCTTTCAGCAAAAATTTCATCCAGGTAATTAATAAACTTCCTTTCAGTCTTTTCTGTTTCTGTTGTGGTATTTGCTTCTCTTTGCGCGTTGTTGATTTATGTATGGCTTGTTTATAATTCCTAAAATTAAAAATGGTAGTTCAGAATTCAATTTATTTATAGAGAGTATAATCCGAAACATTTTATTATTTTAATTATTATAAAAATAGATTTCATAAATTTAGGGTAGAATCTGTTTCATCTGCTCACAGAGAGTATGTATCAGAAGGGATGAATGATACCTGGACAACATTAATGTTGGGAGATTTGGGGTTGGTTGTTTTAACAGGTTTCATATTCATTTAAGTAGCTCACTGGTTTTTGCATCTAACGTGGGATGGATGCAGTATTAGAGCCAGATTTAGGGAGTATTTGAAAATAAAATCAGAAGTTGAGATTTAGAAGTTGATAGTGTTTGGTGAAAAAATTGGAAAAAAATACTTATTTGTTTGTAAAAAACAAACTAGAAGCATAATCCCTCTTCTTACTTTTAGATTTTGATTAAATAAAGCAGAATCAAAAACAGAAGTTGACATAAACACTACAAAATAATTTTTTTTCAGCCAAAAACTAATACATATACGTGCTTTTTTTTAGTGATTGCAAACACTCCCTTAGCTAACTCCTTGCTTTAGCAGAAGTATTAATAGAAGTTTGCAGTGTTAGGTCGAGTTAAACCTGAAACTCATAAGAGTGTCTTGAAAAAAACTTTTAAATTGATTGTCAAATTTGGGTTTTAAAAAAAGGACATTTCGAATGCTAACTTCTAATCCTACTTCAACCTCATTAATTAAGTAAAAAATATTTTCTATATGATAAAAACGGATTTTTATCATTTAATTAAAAGCTCATTTATTATTTTCTTTTTTCACCAAAAAATTGAAAAGTGTTTGCAAACATTATGTGAGAAAAGGCATTAGGAAAAGATTAATGAGATCCTGGAGATGCAGACGCTATGATGTATGATGTCATTATGATGTGATCATGATGCATATGTAGAAAGGGAAAAACTGCTGTAATATTTGGTTTAGATTGCAGGCACGAATAGAGTTGTTGAAACTGGTGTGATATTTGATTTTGAATTCTAGGTCATATCATGCTCATTTGATTTTGTCCAAGTATTTTGCATTTGAATTCACAAATTTGTTCCAAACTTTCTTTTATTTGACATCACATTTCTCTTATTTTTTAATTTGACATTCTTACCCACGAACTTATATGACATTTTAAAAAATGCTTAAAAAATTTATGCAATTTCTGTTTATGGGTGGACTTTAAGTATTAAGGCCTAAGGGTGATTTAATTTGTTGTTCTGCAATTCCTTCTTATAGGAAGTTGGTAAGCACACGGAAACATACATGGGTCTAAATTTTCCTCTTTGCTTGTAATTTTATTTTATTATTATTTGTTAAATATATATTTTTCTATTTCGTTGCAGCACAATTTAGGCCGGAGACTTTGGTGTACATCTATGTAGGTAATCAATCAGTTCTTTTATTCTTTTTAGTGGAATTTTTTTCGGAGAGGAACATTTTCTTGAGGAAAACATCTCAAATGATGAAGCAGCGTTATATTTCAAGCAACATTATTCTCTTCACTCTTCCAACTGGATTGAGAATATTATTTTTCGTCAAAATCGGATTTGGCCAAATCATATTAGTTTCTAAGCGAAATACTTGTCATATATTTTTTTGTATCGTGCATTTGTACTTAAGGAATAATACTTCCATTCTGGAAAAAGTGCTATTACATTTTAGCGAAACCTAATTACTATATTAGAAGTCACTTTATAGGTGCTCTTAAAATAGAAATATTAATAACTTGTTAAGCTATCAATGTTATTTGGTAATTTATTAAATATTTATAGTGATAAGTGATAACAAGGAATTAGTACTTAATGTAAATCTGACACTAGGTATTGTACATGTGTCCTACTTTTAGTCCTCCGAAAGATCATATATCATGAATTCATGATCGGTTTGTTTAGCTAGTATATTGGTGAGAACTGAGAAATATACTATAATGTTTTTTTACACATATGTCTATGAATTAAGAAAATCACTATATTGTAGTTCTAAACTTTGAGGTATTCGAGTTCTTGGAGCACTACGTCTAGTTTGTTGGAATAACCTTGGTACTTAAGCTAGCGGTCAATATGAATTGGTAAGAAGTAGGGGTGCCAAATCGTGTAGTCATGCCGTGCTTTGTATGGACAAGACATGATAATCTAAAATACGAATACAACATGATAAAGAGTTGTATTTATACACGAACAAAAATGAAATTTTTCGTGTTTGACACGATTTCACGTAATAATTCAAAAAAAAATGACTAATTTTGAATGATATGATAGTACATGTTAATACATGATAGCACATTACATGACATGAAACAATATTTCACAATAATACACGATACAAACTACAATGTGTTAAATAAAAATACACAAAATTAACACATTAACCGGTTAATACTCCACAAGTTAATTTTTATCGTGTTAACACGAACACTGTGTAACACGACAAAAAAATTTGTGTCCTTATTGTGTCGATAAGAACGCAATAAGTTTTCGTTTCCGATAGAATCAAGTCAATACTAACGCGATAAAACTAATCACTTACCTATTGTTTTCGTATTATTCTTGTTATCACATTGTATGAAGAATTAATTACCAATAAGGAGGTCGTGATGGAAAATTAATTAATTTATGATAGCTAAATACCAAATTATTTATATTAGTTGATCCATATAAGCCTTAAATAATGGTGCCGATGTGTCTCATTCTCATGAATCCCCATTTTATTATTTCTGAAGATCCCAAGTTGAACCTACTTGAATTCCACGAGTATTAGTAGTAGGACATTTCTAAGGGTTAAAATCATCGATCGTTTTTCATACATTAATTTATACTCATATATACAATTGTACCGCATAGCTTACGTTTATATACATAATTGTTCAGTCCCAGGATAGTACTGTACTAAACGGTTAGGTATCATACTTAGGGAATAGGGATCCATGTGAGAGTATTATTATTACATTGATGATAGATACATATATATATATATATTATAATCGTGCAGTCCAAGGAAATTATCATACTAAATGATAACATAGTTGTAGGATCATGTGATTGGTACTAGTATTTCATTGATGATACGGATGGTTGAAACAATATCTAGCATAGATGAAAATTAATTTGTATTGAGTTCCATGTACACATATATTTCACATTTCTAGCTTCCATAAGGAAGATAGTAAAACAAATGGATAGCAGCTCCACAGTGAGTCGCAAAATACAAACACTAGTATTCAAATAAGGTAATAATAGGTGATACAAGCCTCTTATTTAACCATATCGCTCATTCCATCTTTTTTATAAATACTGAAGCATATTGCGGGACTTCAGAAAATAAAAAACTCACATGTTTGGCCATCCCAAAGTCAGCAAGCTTGACAACTCCATAAGCATCAACGAGTAAATTAGCACCTTTGATGTCCCTACAAAGATAGATCATCATAAAACCAGGTCAGGATGACATTTCAATTGACCTAATAGCTCGAATTTCAATTTAGGCATGTCCTATTCTTCAACTTTGGAAATTATTGTTTTCTCATAGCATGAACACTCTCTCTGACCCAGGCCTTGTTAGGAGATATGTCAAACAATCCAGCCCAAACTCTGTAAATAGATTATTATTTCCTAAATCTAGACATAATGGGCGCAATATTTGGTCCCACCAAGAACATATTGAGGACAAACTGATACACATTGAACAACAGTTCAGGGTCCAGTTTCACGAAAAACCAAAGAATAACTGAAAGGACACATTTAATTTGTAAAAGAAAAAATAGAATATTGTTTAATACATCATTGAAGAAATAAAAAACCAGAGAGAGAGAGAGAGAGACAGAGAAAGCATACGAGAGTTTTCACAAGAAACCCCTCTCACTGTGTGGCCTGGCGAACACCACAAAACTATGAAGCAATATGACATAAAAAAAACAACTAATCTACTCTAGCTTTTCAGTGCCTTAGATTAGCATCCCCATCCTGTTTATATCTTGAATTAAGATTCTAGTTTGATTCATTTCACGAGATTTAGAATCATGTGTGTAAGGAGATGCAATTTTCAAATATTATCGTCCAGTCATCACACACTACATCTTTGTAAACAAACTCGCATATTATACTCAGATGTATTATAATCCTTCGCCTCCAGATTTATGCTTCTTATCATCCATAGGCGTTGAATGAAGTTCAGACTTTGGCAATAATTGAGAAGAAGGATATTTTTGCAATTTGCATGAACATAGAATACCACAGCATTACCTGTGTATGGTTTTTGTGCTGTGCAAATAAGCCAACCCACATAGAATATGACGAGTAAAATTGCGAACAATGGGTTCTGTAATAACTCCACAATGGTCTTGAATAAATTTATTGATTGAACCAGGATGGACATATTCCAGGTATATATAGAACTTGTCTCGGACCTGCATGAACATAAAATGAGACCCTATCTCAGAAGGAACCAAGCAGACAGGCGAGCTTTCATGGTGAAAATTACTTACAATTTCACTACCAAAATACTGCACAATATTTGGATGCTTTAGACGGCTGAGAACTTTAATTTCCTGAGCAGATTGAGAAACATTAGTGTGAGGTCCTATTATTGATTATTTAGAAGTAGCCAGAAGAATACGCAATCATCCCAAAAATGTCAAGTAGAATTCGCAGCTCAGTGGAAAAACAGAAGACCGAAAATTTAAAGTCCATTAACCATCAAGTCCTCAAATAACAAAAGCCCAAATTGAAAACATTAAACGTCTCTGAAACATCCAAACTTTATAAATCACTGTAACAGCTTTGTCGTGGTGTTAGTGCTACTAGGCACCGAATACGTGAAAAGAATTTACTTCAAGAGAAGATCATATCTAGCTCACCAGTTATAAGTTTTTCTATCAAATAACCTTACAGCAGACTGTAGAAATGATTTCTTTTTAAGTTTCTTCCTCGACAAGGCTTATTTCCATTAATAACTATTTTACTTATGCTGAAGGTAGGATGCCTATTTGACAATTTCACACAAATCAAAAGCTATCCAGATTTTCCATAGAGTGGAGTGACTGGTTCATACTTTTACCTTTACTGCCTTTTAACTGTTCAAACTTGAAAATAAACTCTCTCACCTTATTTTGTAGTCTTACGTGTCCTACCATGTCTTTCTATTGTGCTTTCGTTTCTAGTATCAATAGAAGACAAATGTACTCTGATAGGGCAAAGAGCCATAAACATTCATTAATATCATAGAGACACCTATCAGCCATACCTATATCAAACTATATAAATCCAAAATTCAGCATTACTAATTACACTTATTTACACCAATAGCATATGATGAACTTGGCGACATCCATTTGTACTAATAGTATAATTACATCTGAATACAGACTAAAATACAAAACATGATAAGCAGTTAAAGTGGAACCCAACCTGCTCCAACTGTCTCATTCTCTCTGCAGAATTTGAATCATCTGGTAAAATTTCAACTTCCTTCATTGCACATAAGGCTCCAGTCTCTCTATTAATAGGAAGAACAGGTTACTAAAGCACATTAATTTTAAAAGTAAAAAAATTATATTTATCTATGCATACCTGTTGGAAGCAACATACACGCTTCCATATGTCCCCCTCCCAATGAGCTTTCCTTTTCGCCATTGAGATTTGATTGGCTTCAGCTTAGGTTTAGCTGCAACCGGTGAAATAGGAGAGGGCTGTGGAGGGATGTTAGCTCCAGGGAATTCCTGTTCAGCTGCAAGAGGAGAAATTGGAGTGGGTTGTGAAGGCACAGAAGCTCCTGAAAAATCAGATCTTGAAGCAACTGGGGATATAGGAGTGGGCGGTGAAGGCATGCCAGCCCCTGGAGGAAGAGGTAAAGGATGTACACTGGCCTGAGCATTACTTTCCCGGCGTGCCATTGGTGTCTCAGAGGATATTTTAATAGGAATTGGTGATGCGGGCCTGGGTGAACTTGCTGCTTGGAGGCAAGAACTTACTGTTGGACTCTGAAGGGGAGAATTATCAACACTCGACGCAGTTTTCTCAAAAGGCGTTTGATATAAACTTTGGCCTAAATTTCCATAGGGCAACTCTGGGGCAGACCAAACTTGGAAAACACTTGGGGAGTCATGTAATGAGTGGCCATCATATAACTGTCTGGGGGACTCAGAATAGGGCTTGAATAAGGGCTAGTCGGAGCACTGATAGGAATATTAATATTGTAACTGTAAGGGGATCTCACTTTGGCACTTTGGTACTGTGGAGACTTCCTACATGACCGAGTTTCAGACTGCTCTAAATTTGTCCGGGTATTTTGGTCTACTAATCTGCTGATTCAAGAATAAACAAACACAAAAGAGAATCATTATTCTGATCCGATGTTAAAGAAACAGCCTCTGTTCCGCAAATTAAAAAAATTAATGGGTGCTGACTAGAAGCAGCAAAGATAAATGAGAAACCAACAGTCTCAAACATAGCCACATCTAAAGGATACTAGAACTCTAAAATCAGAAGTCAGAGTGAAAATATATGATAACTTCAATTTGGCAGAATGATAGAAAAGCAAGTTTAATGCAACTAAAGTTGAAGAAGTTATATTTTTGCAACATTATCCTTGCAACAGCTTCTATTAAAAAGAAAAACAATTAGACAATGAGTGGACAGAATAGACGAGGTTTAGGAAATTGACAATCGAAAGACGGGTTATTTGATGCCTGAAATTGTCACGATTCAATAAAGAAAATATTATATACTATAAACTTGCTATAAGCAAGCCGGTTTTTTGTGTCAAACAAGGGGTGCTACATAGTGGTTTCCACAAATGCCTCATCCAATTGCAGATACCATGAAATACATGTCCATGCTTTACAATGACATCATTCAAAATCTGAATGAGATAACAACGTATACAACACAAAAGTATGTGGATTCATAATGACAAATTCACCACGTGACACAACATCCCATCCAAATACATGAACATTTAATGAATTAGAAATAAAAATATTAAAAAAAAAAAAAACAAGCATAACAAATTTAATGTATTTTATAAAACATTCTTTCAAATACCTCTTAAGCCCATTGAGTCCATCAACGGCATCAGAACTCGACGTCTCAGCTGTCTGCCTTTCTCTGTCTCTTTCTCTCTCCTTCTCCTCACACACACCCCTCCGGTTTGGCGAGGGCAGGGGCACGCTCGAGGACGCGAATTTAGGGTCATTCCGCAGCAGGACATGCAATTCAGGCAGCGGCAGCGGCTGAGGCAACACCGAGGCTGACCTAACCGAAGAATGCTCGCAACGGCTGGGCGACCGCCACGCTTCGACGTCGTTTTTGGTCACCTGCCGCAATTTCCTCGAGCGCGCGAGGTTCCGACACCGCCGGGCGGAAAAGAATCCGGATTTCACAGAGTACCTGCTAGCTCCGTCGCCGATAATGACGCTATCGTCGTCGGAATGCCTCTTCGACGAGGAGGTAAAGGCGCCCTGCCACCAATGCATGATTACCGGCGATGCGCAAATCGTTATTTTAATCCTAACGAAGGAATCGCAATATGCATTGGTGAGAGGGGGTTGGGATTAAGGAATTAGGGATTTTCTGTTGTTTCCTTGAGGACAGAAAATGGAAATGCCCCCAATTGGCATGGCGTATAAAGAAGAAGAAGAAGAAAAAGAAGAAGACGAATATGTCTGGAAATGTAAAACGCGGCAAAACGCCGTTTACGACGATAGCCGTAAAATAGTTTCCTTTTTCATAACTTAAAAAAGGAAAAAGGAAAAAAAGGGAAAGTGATTTTTTTCAAAATATTGTTACCCTCTTTTTTTTTTTTCTTAGTATTATTTGTGTTTATATAACTCCAATTCATGTTACCATTTTAATTTCTTACTTGTTATTAGTATATTCTGACAAATTGAAGTCATCTCTATAGAGGTGAACTTATATTTTTACTATTTATAGCTATAAGAGAAACTTCCATTGTTCATGATTGAATATATAATATGTTCAGATTTTTATGATAAGCACAAAGTTTTTATGTGGCATAAATATTGACATTGGCATGAGTCATTCGTATTTTGAATGTGGCCTGTTTTATGGGATCAATTAATTGTCCAATGTCCACCCATACTATTCATCAAATTTAACAATAAAATCTGTATTGCCTATATATATCGTTTTTTTATATCATTTAATTTAATTCAGTCTTGTTAAAAGAAGAGAAAAATTGCAGAAGGGGGAAATTAGAACTATTTCCATTTTGAGTTGATCTTATAAAAGAATCTCACGGATGAAGTTCATGAGACGTACATTTTTGCATTGGTTTTCAACATTCATAATAAAGCTTTTTTCCCCATCTCAATTCACAATTTGGGTCATCACATGATTCACTTCTGCATGTCTGAGCCCCGTTCCAAAGGAAAAGTGTTAGAATCCTTAGGGGAGGGGGTGGGGAATGAAAACGTCGGTCGGTGAGGGCAACGAACAATATGATAAACTTGATCTATATTAAGAGGGTGTTTGACTGAGCTTATAAGCTCTTAAAAACAGGTTATAAGACGTTTAAGAGCTTATAATCTCTTAAAATGTGTGACAATTTTTTTCCAAAAGAGCTTATAAGGTCCAAAAAAGCTTTTAGAGAGCTCACAAGCTCCTAAAAAAAAGTACCTCCGCCTCAATTTTTTTTAAAAGCGCTTATAAGCTCTTTATTTTAAACATCCAAAAGACAAAAATATCCTTAATAATTTTATAGTATCCCAAATTTACCTACCACACAATCAGTCTCTCAAATCTTAGCTTATTTTTAAAATAAGATCTAACATCTTATAAGCTCTTAAAACATCTTATGAGATGTAGGAGCTTTTAAGATGTTTTAAATAAGCTTAGCCAAACACACTCTAAGTGCTAGAGAAAGCAACACATTTGAGCAATGAATCATGAGATACTAATGTATTCAGAAAAAACCTTCCAACTCTCTGACTAAATTTCTCTGCATAATGGCAATTTTCATTTCACATAATTTATTACATGGGCTGATTCATGTAGTATATCACCAAAATACCAACCACATAAAGTCCGAAAAACTACCTGAAATGCCCTATGTCAAGCATGTCAAAGAAAAACAGCACTGAAAACGGCTCGTGAGCTCAAACAATATCAGTGGACATGACTTAAAAATGGTACACATTCCCCAACAGTGATCCAGTTTGTGCTATGTACTTTTTACGTTTTCTACGTATGTCGGCATAATCTTACAAATAGGCAACGTTTCGTTCTTACTCAGAAGCTTCAAGCTCGGATGAACCACAACGTCATGCATAGACACCCCGTCCCCGATATCTAGTTTACTCACATCAACTTCAATTTTTGCAGGAATGTGCTCAGCCAGGGACATGTACCTCAAACTAGTCCTTATCTTACGTAGACAGCCTCCTGTTTTTGCATATAAGACGATGAGGCAAGTTAGTTTCAATATTACCACTAATATATCACAGTATAAACAAATAAAATAAAAGTTGCACAGAAAAAACATAGTCTGTCCTTTTCATCACATGGCGAACAATGTATTTTATCAGCTGATTTTCAACTCTTCATCATTCTACTAGAAATGTAAAAGGTGATGATATCAAATGGAGAAAAGTTATGAGAAACAGTAAAACGAAAAACTCAAAGCCAGCATTCATGAAAAGATTATTGCGGAGATGCTGGGTGATGGGAGGAAGATTGTAGAACAAATTTAACATTGTTTGATGAGAACTCTACATTTATCTACATCATCTGAACTTAAAAGGTGAGGGGGGAAGAAAGGAAGGAAAAATGAACAAATTGTGTGTTAGTTTCATATGTGATTCCATTTCCACTCTTTTTATTAAATTAAAGTAAGCCCTTTGTTTGATTTTGCATTCTCGCTTTCTTTCTGCTCAGTTTAGACAAATCACTTTATTCCGAACACTGTTAACCGGATTACAGCCTTTTCAGATTGAGATGCATATCATGACAGGTGTTTCCATTTATTATTAGACACCTTTTTAATTGTGCCAACCTGTCTGCACATCTAAGAACAAAAAACATGAAATTCAAGCACATCTCAAGCATCAAATAACAACGAATATAGGAAAAAACAGGTTTAGAATCCATACTCTCACCACTGTAGAATATACATAAGAATAGACAGATACAACATGTTTAAAACTAATAAACACTGAAGAACTATCTAGCAGCTAACATCTACAAGCGAAAAACATATGATTCAAGCACGGTTCAAGCACCAAGTAACGACGGATAAAGAGATACAAGTTAAGAGGTCCATATTCTTACCACACGTTTAGCCCATACATAATAGACAGCTAAAACTAAACCCTGAAGAACTAACTAGCAACTGACATCTACGAACACAAAAATTATATAATTCAGGCAGCGCTCAACCATCAGATAGCAACAGACATATAGCATACAGGTTCAGAAGTCCATATTCTTACCACAAGTTTAGCCTATACATAAGAATAGACAGGTAAGTACATTTGTTCGAGACATTTAAAACCAAACGCTGAATAAATAACTAACATCCAACCAGCAACGTGATGGCTCCAGGTTCATTAAAGTCGATACTTCAAAATCCAACAACAATTTCAACTTCAAGGAAAATGTAAACCAAGAAATGGAGACAGAACATAAGAACCACCTTTCTTGAGACCAGGGCAAACATCTTCTCCTTTATAAACAATGGGCACGTCCACCTTAAGTTCTGTCCCATCCTCCGCCCATACAAACACCAAATTCATTATATTCCCGTCTTCATTTGTATGTATCTATAAACCAAAATCCCAATTATCAAACAGAACTACACAATTTGCGCTGACATAGTGTTTGGTATCAATGTATTGAAGGTAGATAATAGGAATTAGAAACACGATATTCAAAATTGAATGCATATTTCATCAATCAATCCCATTTCAACTAACAATGAATCCAAGCACACTATCGACATAGATAAAAATCACTTACCTTAATCGGAAGAACCTTTTTAGTCTCAAGTATAGTAGAAGAACCTGACCCAGCCCGGATCTGAAGCGGGAAAGTGGTGGAACAGAAGAATGGGAGATTAATGTCTCTGAGAATAGCCTTAATTTGCTTCCGCTCGGTAGTAAGAAGCTGTTTCGAGAAACCGAACTGGAGGCGGCGACAGAAGTTGGATCGTTGGGGTCTGTTTGGACGTAGCTCTGGGAAAAAACAACGGCGGGGATGCGACCCTGAGCTCGTTCACGGACGGCGATCCGGTGGCCGGAGATTTCTCTCGGAACGGCTTGGATCGTATGGTAGCTGCGTCGAACCGGTGTCTCTGCCGCGGTTTTAAGGACGCCGGCGGCCGCGCGCCACCACCTTGACATTGATTTTTGGTTTAATGAAATGGGAAAACGGGTGGCAAACTCAGTTGAGCTGAGGCTCGAGAGTTGCGAATGGTGTGAGGGTTTTCCACTTTGTTTCTTGGAAGGTTTTAGCTGATTAAAAAACATTGGGCTTTTCTTTATTTTGTTGGGCCTTAAATGTAAGCCTAACTCTAAATTTTAGACCTCAAAGCCCAAAAGCTATTGCCGTTATCGGGTCGGAGCTTGATCTAATGATTCTAATCTTATTCAAATTCGATGCTATTTGTATCTGAATTTAATTACCATCCAAATCCAAATCGGGTTTCAAATATTCGGATATACTGAATTAGCTTATAATTAAGGGATGGAGATTTTCTATTCCACTTTCTTATACTACCTATTTCATTGCATCGGATAAATAACACGTGTACAATCCATCCATGCATAGAATATATTTTTTTAAGCTCGTAATGTAATCTTAGCCTAAATCGTCATATAATTACGTTAGTGAGAGATCTACAGGGTCAACAAATCAATGATATACAATGCAAGACTAGCTCTTTTGGTTAAGTCCACTAAGAATATTTATAGTAAGAGAGGCTACAAGAGGCATGTGTTGGAACAAGTATCGATACTGTTGTAGTGTTGGAACAAGAATCAGAAATTGCAATGAATGTGTTGGATAAAATACGTAACAAAGAAATTAGTCTCGCATCCATCACGAAACATAAGGTAATGACTCATTTGAATCTTCTGAATAAATACCAACATATGGGAGACAAACTTATTAAATTGAAACAAAAGTCGTCTCTTGGGGATATATAAACAAAATTGGGATTGTTGAGATTTCATGTTCCACTTCTTATTTCATTGCATTGGATGAATGACACATGCACAATGTGATATCATACTTGCACATATGCCTTTCATCCACTATAATAGAATAGGAATAGAACAAAAATGTAAAAAAGGAGATCTGATCCTACAAAAGTCAGCTATCGGGACAAACTTATTTATAAATAGAGATTAAAAATATTGAAAATTATTTTCTTATCCATAGATAGATCAATAGCTCTGTTATGGGGCATGTGTCACAAAATTTATTTTCCTTTATTTATTTATTATTACTATATACTATCAAGTTTAAAAATAAATTGTGCACCCATTAATTATTATTATTCTTTTGCCCCCATTATAAAAATATTAAGCGTTCGTCTTTGCCCTCATCCTCCAATGGAAGATGTTGGAAGAAGGGAGGAAGAAGATGGAGAAGGATAATACCGTTAAGTTTTAGAGAGAATTTTTTTCTACACTTTTTAACAACTAAAATTCTTTCTTACCCTTGTGTCAAAAAAATTCTTTCTTACCCACACTTTTATAAAAACTTTTTCTTCACTTTTTTAACCACCCCACATTAACCACACTTGAGTTAGTCCACTCTTTATGACTTAGAATTCCACCCCCTCTCTTTCCAATTTCAAAATTAGGATTACTTGGCTCTAACCCTTCTCCTTCCCCATCCAAATCGCTTTTACCTTTCTTATACCTAAATAGTGACCCTAGAACCATAGAGAGCCCATCCATTTGCCTCAAGAAAAGAACAGTGAATCAAACTTGGGGCCACAAGGCCAATGCAAGAAGCTCGGCTCGAGCTAGTTTCCTTTGAAGAAATTGATAAGTATTTGGAGCTCAGAGCTAGACTCCAAATACTTGGGGCTACGAGGCCAATGCAAGGAGCTCGGCTCGAGCCAGCTACATTGGAAGAAATTGACAAGTATTTGGAGCTCAACTCGAGCTATACTTCAAATACTTGGGGCCACGAGACCAATGCAAGGAGCTCGGATCGAGCCAATTTTTGAAGAAATTGACAAGTATTTGGAGCTCAACTCGAGCTAGACTCCACATACTTGAGGCCACGAGGACAATGTAAGGAGCTCGACTCGAGCCACCTACCTTCGAAGAAATTGACAAGTATTTGGAGCTCAACTCGAGCTAGACTCCAAATACTTGGGCCACGAGTCCAATGCAAGGTGCTCGGCACGAGCCAACTTCCTTCAAGAATATGACAAATATTTGAGCTCAACTTGAGCTAGACTCCAAATATTTAGGGCCACGAGGCCAAAGCAAGGAGCTCGCCTCGAGCCGACTTCATTCAAGAATGTGATAAGTATTTGGAGCTCAGCTCGAGCTAGACTCCAAATATTTAGGGCCACGAGGCCAAGGCAAGGAGCTAGGCTCGAGCCAACTATCTTTGAAGAAATTGACAAGTATTTGGAGCTCAAATTTGGGCCACGAGGCCAATCAAGGAGCTTCGGCTCGAGCGCTTTCCTTTGAAGAAATTGACAAGTATTTGGAGCTCACTCGAGCAAGACTCAAATACGTGGGGCCACGAGGCCAATGCAAGGAGCTCGGCTCGAGAGCGATTTTCTTTGAAGAAATTGACAAGTGTTTGGAGCTCAACTCGAGCTAGACTCCAAATACTTGGGGCCAGGAGGCCAATGCAAGAAGCTCGGCTTGAGCCGATTTTCTTTGAAGAAATTGACAAGTATTTGGAGCTCAGCTCGAGCTCCACTCCAAATACTTGGGGCCAAATACTTAAAGGATCTCGGAGCCACCAACCCCTAGCCAATGTAGGGATCTCGGCTAGAGCCAAGAAGAAATTGACAAGTATTTGAAGCTCATTTCGAGCTAGACTCCAAATTCTTGGGGCCACGAGGCCAATGCAAGGAGCTCGGCTCGAGCCAACTACCTTTGAAGAAATTGACAAGTATTTGGAGCTCACTGAGCTAGACTCTAAATACACATGGGGCCCCGAGGCTAATGCAAGGAGCTCGGATCGAGCCAACTTTCTTTGAAGATATTGACAAGAATTTGGAATTCACTCGAGCTAGATTCCAAATACTTGGGGCCACGAGGCCATGGCGGATCCAGGATTTTTAAAATGGGGTGCGATTTATAAAAAAATATGCATATAAATATTGTTCAATATTTAAACTCCTACAACAAAACAATGTATAAATTTTTGTAAAAATTGATCATATAATGGTATAAGAAAAATCAATACACATATATAAAAAAATAATTAGAGTAATTAAGAAAACAAGAGAAACAAAACATAGTTTTGGTAACATTATTAATATTATTAGATAATTTTTTGATATTTTAGTTTGTAGGTTTTGACTTTTGCCATGATATTTTAAATTTTTTGTAGTTTGTTTTATTTGGATTTTCTAATTCTTTTGGTAAAATAGGGGTACATTTTTTTTAACTTAAAAACCTTGTTGAATTTTTCAATTTGGGGTACAATGTTTGTACATGGATACGCCCGCACGAGGCCAATGCAAGGAGCTGGCTCGAGCCAACTACCTTTGAAGAAATTGACAAGTATTTGGAGCTCAACTCGAGCTATACTCCAAATTCTTAGGGCCACGAGGCCAATGCAAGGAGCTCGTCTCGAGCCGATTACGTTTGAAGAAATTGACAAGTGTTTGGAGCTCAACTCGAGCTAGACTCCAATACTTGGGGCCAGAGGCCAATGCAAGGAGCTCGGCTTGAGCCAGTTTTCTTTGAAGAAATTGACAAGTATTTGGAGCTCGGCTCGAGCTAGACTCCAAATACTTGGGGCCACGAGGCCAATGTAGGGATCTCGGCTAGAGCCGCTTTCTTTGAAGAAATTGACAAGTATTTGAAGCTCACTCGAGCTAGACTCCAAATTCTTGGGGCCACGAGGCCAATGCAAGGAGCTCGGCTCGAGCCAACTACCTTTGAAGAAATTGACAAGTATTTGGAGCTCAACGAGCTAGACTCTAAATACATGGGGCCCGAGGCTAATGCAAGGAGCTCGGATCGAGCCACTTTCTTTGAAGATATTGACAAGAATTTGGAATTCACTCGAGCTAGATTCCAAATACTTGAGGCCACGAGGCGATGGCGGATCCAGGATTTTTAAAATGGGGTGCGATATATAAAAAAATATGCATATAAATATTGTTCAATATTTAAACTCCTACAACAAAACAATGTATAATCTTTTGTAAAAATTGATCATATAATGGTATAAGAAAAATCAATACACATATATAAAAAATAATTAGAGTAATTAAGAAAACAAGAGAAACAAAACATAGTTTTGGTAACATTATTAATATTATTAGATAATTTTTTGATATTTTAGTTTGTAGGTTTTGACTTTTGCCATGATATTTTAAATTTTTGTAGTTTGTTTTATTTGGATTTTCTAATTCTTTTGGTAAAATAGGGGTACATTTTTTTTAACTTAAAAACCTTGTTGAATTTTTCAATTTGGGGGTACAATGTTTGTACATGGATACGCCCTTGCACGAGGCCAATGCAAGGAGCTCGGCTCGAGCCAACTACCTTTGAAGAAATTGACAAGTATTTGGAGCTCAACTCGAGCTATACTCCAAATTCTTAGGGCCACGAGGCCAATGCAAGGAGCTCGTCTCGAGCCAAACCTTTGAAGAAATTGACAAGTATTTGGAGCTCACCGAGCTAGACTCCAAATACTTAGGGCCACGAGGCCAATGCAAGGAGCTCGACTCGAGCCAACTTTCTTTGAAAAAATTAACAAGTATTTGGAGTTCAACTCGAGCTATACTCCAAATTCTTGGGGCCACGAGGCCAATGCAAGCAAGAGCTCGTCTCGAGCCAGCTACCTTTGAAGAAATTGACAAGTATTTGGAGCTCACTCGAGCTAGACTCCAAATACTTGGGGCCACGAGGACAATGAAAGGAGCTCGGCTCGAGCCGAACCTTTCTTTGAAGAAATTGACAAGTATTTGGAGCTCACTCGAGCTAGACTCCAAATTCTTGGGGCCACGAGGCCAATGCAAGGAGCTCGGCTCGAGCCAGCTACCATTGAAGATATTGACAAGTATTTGGAGCTCACCTCGAGCTGACTCCAAATACTTGGGGCCACGAGGACAATGAAAGGAGCTCGGCTCGAGCCAGCTTTCTTTGAAGAAATTGACAAGTATTTGGAGCTCAACTCGAGCTAGACTCCAAATTCTTGGGGCCACGAGGCCAATGCAAGGAGCTCGTCTCGAGCCGCCTACCTTTGAAGAAATTGACAAGTATTTGGAGCTCAAAGCTAGACTCCAAATACTTTGGAGCCACGAGGCCAATGCAAGGAGCTCGGCTCGGCCAGCTTTCTTTGAAGAAATTGACAAGTATTTGGAGTTCAACTCGAGCTAGACTTCAAATACTTGGGCCACGAGGCCAATGCAAGGAGCTCGGCTCGAGCTAGTTTTCTTTGAAGAAATTGACAAGTATTTGGAGCACAACTCGAGCTAGACTCCAAATACTTGGGGCCACAAGGACAATGAAAAGGAGCTCGGCTTGAGCCAGCTTTCTTTGAAGAAATTGACAAGTATTTGGAGCTCAACTCGAGCTAGACTCCAAATTCTTGGGGCCACGAGGCAAATGCAAGGAATTCGGCTCGAGCAGCCACCTTTTTTTGAAGAAATTGACAAGTATTTGGAGCTCACTCTAGCTAGACTCCAAATAATTGGGGCCACGAGGCCAATGCAAGGAGCTCGGCTCGAGCCAGCTACTTTGAAGAAATTGACAAGTATTTGGAGCTCAACTCGAGCTATACTTCAAATACTTGGGGCCACGAGACCAATGCAAGGAGCTCGGATCGAGCCAGCTATTTTTGAAGAAATTGACAAGTATTTGGAGCTCAACTCGAGCTAGACTCCACATACTTGAGGCCACGAGGACAATGTAAGGAGCTCGACTCGAGCCAACTACCTTTGAAGAAATTGACAAGTATTTGGAGCTCAACTCGAGCTAGACTCCAAATACTTGGGCCACGAGTCCAATGCAAGGTGCTCGGTGCACGAGCCAACTTCCTTGAAGAATATGACAAATATTTGGAGCTCAACTTGAGCTAGACTCCAAATATTTAGGGCCACGAGGCCAAAGCAAGGAGCTCGCCTCGAGCCGCCTTCATTCGAAGAATGTGATAAGTATTTGGAGCTCAACTCGAGCTAGACTCCAAATATTTAGGGGCCACGAGGCCAAAGCAAGGAGCTAGGCTCGGGGCTTCAACCATATCTTTGAAGAAATTGACAAGTATTTGGAGCTCGGCTCGGGGCCACGAGGCCAAATACTTGGGGCCACGAGGCCAATGCAAGGCTCGGCTCGAGCGATTTCCTTTGAAGAAATTGACAAGTATTTGGAGCTCACTGAGCAAGACTCCAAATACGTGGGGCCACGAGGCCAATGCAAGGAGCTCGGCTCGAGCCGATTCACGTTTGAAGAAATTGACAAGTGTTTGGAGCTCAACTCGAGCTAGACTCCAATACTTGGGGCCAGGAGGCCAATGCAAGAAGCTCGGCTTGAGCCAGTTTTTTGAAGAAATTGACAAGTATTTGGAGCTCAACTCGAGCTAGACTCCAAATACTTGGGGCCACGAGGCCAATGTAGGGATCTCGGCTAGAGCCAAATTTCTTTGAAGAAATTGACAAGTATTTGAAGCTCAACTCGAGCTAGACTCCAAATTCTTGGGGCCACGAGGCCAATGCAAGGAGCTCGGCTCGAGCCACTACCTTTGAAGAAATTGACAAGTATTTGGAGCTCACTCGAGCTAGAATCTAAATACATGGGGCCCGAGGCTAATGCAAGGAGCTCGGATCGAGCCAACTTTCTTTGAAGATATTGACAAGAATTTGGAATTCAACTCGAGCTAGATTCCAAATACTTGGGGCCACGAGGCCAATGGGCGGATCCAGGATTTTTAAAATGGGGACAAGATTTATAAAAAAATATGCATATAAATATTGTTCAATATTTAAACTCCTACAACAAAACAATGTATAAATTTTTGTAAAAATTGATCATATAATGGTATAAGAAAAATCAATACACATATATAAAAAAATAATTAGAGTAATTAAGAAAACAAGAGAAACAAAACATAGTTTTGGTAACATTATTAATATTATTAGATAATTTTTTGATATTTTAGTTTGTAGGTTTTGACTTTTGCCATGATATTTTAAATTTTTTGTAGTTTGTTTTATTTGGATTTTCTAATTCTTTTGGTAAAATAGGGGTACATTTTTTTAACTTAAAAACCTTGTTGAATTTTTCAATTTGGGGGTACAATGTTTGTACATGGATACGCCCCGCCACGAGGCCAATGCAAGGAGCTAGGCTCGAGCCAACTACCTTTGAAGAAATTGACAAGTATTTGGAGCTCAACTCGAGCTATACTCCAAATTCTTAGGGCCACGAGGCCAATGCAAGGAGCTCGTCTCGAGCGATTCGTTTGAAGAAATTGACAAGTGTTTGGAGCTCAACTCGAGCTAGACTCCAATACTTGGGGCCAGGAGGCCAATGCAAGAAGCTTCGGGCTTGAGCCGAGTTTTCTTTGAAGAAATTGACAAGTATTTGGAGCTCAACTCGAGCTAGACTCCAAATACTTGGGGCCACGAGGCCAATGTAGGGATCTCGGCTAGAGCCGACTTTCTTTGAAGAAATTGACAAGTATTTGAAGCTCAACTCGAGCTAGACTCCAAATTCTTGGGGCCACGAGGCCAATGCAAGGAGCTCGGCTCGAGCCAACTACCTTTGAAGAAATTGACAAGTATTTGGAGCTCGGCTCGAGCTAGACTCTAAATACATGGGGCCCCGAGGCTAATGCAAGGAGCTCGGATCGAGCCAACTTTCTTTGAAGATATTGACAAGAATTTGGAGCTTCAACTCGAGCTAGATTCCAAATACTTGGGGCCACGAGGCCACAATGATGCGGATCCAGGATTTTTAAAATGGGGTGCGATATATAAAAAATATGCATATAAATATTGTTCAATATTTAAACTCCTACAACAAAACAATGTATAATCTTTTGTAAAAATTGATCATATAATGGTATAAGAAAAATCAATACACATATATAAAAAAATAATTAGAGTAATTAAGAAAACAAGAGAAACAAAACATAGTTTTGGTAACATTATTAATATTATTAGATAATTTTTTGATATTTTAGTTTGTAGGTTTTGACTTTTGCCATGATATTTTAAATTTTTGTAGTTTGTTTTATTTGGATTTTCTAATTCTTTTGGTAAAATAGGGGTACATTTTTTTAACTTAAAAATTGTTGAATTTTTCAATTTGGGGCTACAATGTTTGTACATGGATACGCCCGCACGAGGCCAATGCAAGGAGCTCGGCTCGAGCCAACTACCTTTGAAGAAATTGACAAGTATTTGGAGCTCAACTCGAGCTATACTCCAAATTCTTAGGGCCACGAGGCCAATGCAAGGAGCTCGTCTCGAGCCGCCTACCTTTGAAGAAATTGACAAGTATTTGGAGCTCACTCGAGCTAGACTCCAAATACTTGGGGCCACGAGGCCAATGCAAGGAGCTCGACTTGAGCCAACTTTCTTTGAAAAAATTAACAAGTATTTGGAGTTCAACTCGAGCTATACTCCAAATTCTTGGGGCCACGAGGCCAATGCAAGGAGCTCGTCTCCTCGAGCCAACTACCTTTGAAGAAATTGACAAGTATTTGGAGCTCACTCGAGCTAGACTCCAAATACTTGGGGCCACGAGGACAATGAAAGGAGCTCGGCTCGAGCCCTTTTCTTTGAAGAAATTGACAAGTATTTGGAGCTCACTCGAGCTAGACTCCAAATTCTTGGGGCCACGAGGCCAATGCAAGGAGCTCGGCTCGAGCCAGCTACCTTTGAAGAAATTGACAAGTATTTGGAGCTCACTCGAGCTAGACTCCAAATACTTGGGGCCACGAGGACAATGAAAGGAGCTCGGCTCGAGCCAACTTTCTTTGAAGAAATTGACAAGTATTTGGAGCTCAACTCGAGCTAGACTCCAAATTCTTGGGGCCACGAGGCCAATGCGGAGCTCGGCTCGAGCCAACTACCTTTGAAGAAATTAACAAGTATTTGGAGCTCATCTTGAGCTAGACTCCAAATACTTTGGGCCACGAGGCCAATTCAAGGAGCTCGGCTCGGGCCAGCTTTCTTTGAAAAAATTGACAAGTATTTGAATTCAGCTAGAGCTAGACTACAAATACTTAGGCCACGAGGCCAATGCAAGGAGCTTGGCTCGAGCCAACTTTCTTTGAAGAAATTGACAAGTATTTGGAGCACAGCTTGAGCTAGACTCCAAATACTTGGGGCCACAAGGACAATGAAAGGAGCTCGGCTTGAGCCAACTTTCTTTGAAGAAATTGACAAGTATTTGGAGCTCAACTCGAGCTAGACTCCAAATTCTTGGGGCCACGAGGCAAATGCAAGGAATCGGCTCGAGCCACTACCTTTGAAGAAATTGACAAGTATTTGGAGCTCACTCTAGCTAGACTCCAAATAATTGGGGCCACGAGGCCAATGCAAGGAGCTCGGCTCGAGCCAACTACCTTTGAAGAAATTGACAAGTATTTGGAGCTCAACACGAGCTAGACTCCAATACTTGGGGCCACGAGGCCAATGCAAGAAGCTCGGCTTGAGCCAATTTTCTTTGAAGAAATCGACAAGTATTTGGAGTTCACTCGAGCTAGACTTCAAATACTTGGGCCACGAGGCCAATGCAAGGAGCTCGGGTCGAGCCAACTTTCTTTGAAGAAATTGACAAGTATTTGGAGCCCAGCTCGAGCTAGACTCCAAATACTTGGGGCCACGAGGCAAATGCAAGGAGCTCGACTCGAGCCATCTACCTTTGAAGAAATTGACAAGTATTTGGAGCTCAGCTCGAGCTAGACTCCAAATACTTGGGATCACAAGGCCAATGTAAGGAGCTCGGCTCGAGCCAGCTTCATTCGACTAAATTGACAAGTATTTGGAGCTCAACTCTAGCTAGACTCCAAATATTTGGGGCCACGGCCAAGGCAAGGAGCTCGGCTCTAGCCAACTTCATTCGAAGAATGTGATAAGTATTTGGAGCTCACTCGGGGCCACGAGGCCAATGCAAGGCTCGACTCGAGCCAATTTACTTTGAAGAAATTTTCAAGTATTTGGAGCTCACTCGAGCTAGACTCCAAATACTTGGGGCCACGAGGCCAATGCAAGGAGCTCGGCTCGAGCCATTCGTTTGAAGAAATTGACAAGTGTTTGGAGCTCAACTCGAGCTAGACTCCAATACTTGGGGCCACGAGGCCAATGCAAGGAGCTCGACTCGAGCTAGTTTTCTTTGAAGAAATTGACAAGTATTTGGAGCACAACTCGAGCTAGACTCCAAATACTTGGGGCCACAAGGACAAGGAAAGGAGCTCGGCTCGAGCCATCTTTCTTTGAAGAAATTGACAAGTATTTGGAGCTCACTCGAGCTAGACTCCAAATTCTTGGGGCCACGAGGCAAATGCAAGGAATTCGGCTCGAGCCAGCTACCTTTGAAGAAATTGACAAGTATTTGGAGCTCACTCGAGCTAGACTCTAAATACATGGGGCCCCGAGGCCAATGCAAGGAGCTCGGATCGAGCCAACTTTCTTTGAAGATATTGACAAGAATTTGGAATTCAACTCGAGCTAGATTCCAAATACTTGGGGCCACGAGGCCAATGGCGGATCCAGGATTTTTAAAATGGGGTGCGATATATAAAAAATATGCATATAAATATTGTTCAATATTTAAACTCCTACAACAAAACAATGTATAAAATTTTGTAAAAATTGATCATATAATGGTATAAGAAAAATCAATACACATATATAAAAAAATAATTAGAGTAATTAAGAAAACAAGAGAAACAAAACATAGTTTTGGTAACATTATTAATATTATTAGATAATTTTTTGATATTTTAGTTTGTAGGTTTTGACTTTTGCCATTATATTTTAAAATTTTTGTAGTTTGTTTTATTTGGATTTTCTAATTCTTTTGGTAAAATAGGGTACATTTTTTTTTAACTTAAAACCTTGTTGAATTTTTCAATTTGGGGTACAATGCTTGTACATGGATACGCCCGCCACGAGGCCAATGCAAGGAGCTCGGCTCGAGCCAACTACCTTTGAAGAAATTGACAAGTATTTGGAGCTCAACTCGAGCTATACTCCAAATTCTTAGGGCCACGAGGCCAATGCAAGGAGCTCGTCTCGAGCCACCTACCTTTGAAGAAATTGACAAGTATTTGGAGCTCACCTCGAGCTAGACTCAAATACTTAGGGGCCACGAGGCCAATGCAAGGAGCTCGACTCGAGCAAACTTTCTTTGAAAAAATTAACAAGTATTTGGAGTTCAACTCGAGCTATACTCCAAATTCTTGGGGCCACGAGGCCAATGTAAGGAGCTCGTCTCGAGCCAACTACCTTTGAAGAAATTGACAAGTATTTGGAGCTCACTCGAGCTAGACTCCAAATACTTGGGGCCACGAGGACAATGAAAGGAGCTCGGCTCGAGCCAGCTTTTGAAGAAATTGACAAGTATTTGGAGCTCGGCTCGAGCTAGACTCCAAATTCTTGTGGCCACGAGGCCAATGCAAGGAGCTCGGCTCGAGCCAGCCTACCTTTGAAGAAATTGACAAGTATTTGGAGCTCAACTCGAGCTAGACTACAAATACTTGGGGCCACGAGGATAATGAAAGGAGCTCGGCTCGAGCCAACTTTCTTTGAAGAAATTGACAAGTATTTGGAGCTCAACTCGAGCTAGACTCCAAATTCTTGGGGCCACGAGGCCAATGCAAGGAGCACGTCTCGAGCCAACTACCTTGAAGAAATTGACAAGTATTTGGAGTTCAAATGAGCTAGACTTCAAATACTTGGGCCACGAGGCCAATGCAAGGAGCTCGGCTCGAGCTAGTTTTCTTTGAAGAAATTGACAAGTATTTGGAGCACACTCGAGCTAGACTCCAAATACTTGGGGCCACAAGGACAATGAAAGGAGCTCGGCTCGAGCCCTACCTTTTGAAGAAATTGACAAGTATTTGGAGCTCAACACGAGCTAGACTCCAATACTTGGGGCCACGAGGCCAATGCAAGAAGCTCGGCTTGAGCCAGTTTTCTTTGAAGAAATCGACAAGTATTTGGAGTTCAACTCGAGCTAGACTTCAAATACTTGGGCCACGAGGCCAATGCAAGGAGCTCGGCTCGAGCTAGCTTTCTTTGAAGAAATTGACAAGTATTTGGAGTTCAACTCGAGCTAGACTCCAAATACTTGGGGCCACGAGGCAAATGCAAGGAGCTCGGCTCGAGCCAACTACCTTTGAAGAAATTGACAAGTATTTGGAGCTCAAATCGAGCTATACTCCAAATTCTTAGGGCCACGAGGCCAATGCAAGGAGCTCGTCTCGAGCCAACTTTCTTTGAAGAAATTGACAAGTATTTGGAGCTCGAGCTCAGCTAGACTCCAAATTCTTGGGGCCACGAGGCAAATGCAAGGAACTCGACTCGAGCCACCTACCTTTGAAGAAATTGACAAGTATTTGGAGCTCAACTCGAGCTAGACTCAAATACTTAAGGCCACGAGGCCAATGCAAGGAGCTCGATTCGAGCCAACTTTCTTTGAAAAATTAACAAGTATTTGGAGTTCAACTCGAGCTATACTCCAAATTCTTGGGGCCACGAGGCCAATGCAAGGAGCTCGTCTCGAGCCAATTTCTACCTTTGAAGAAATTGACAAGTATTTGGAGCTCAACTCGAGCTAGACTCCAAATACTTGGGGCCACGAGGACAATGAAAGGAGCTCGGCTCGAGCCAACTTTCTTTGAAGAAATTGACAAGTATTTGGAGCTCAGCTCGAGCTAGACTCCAAATTCTTGGGGCCACGAGGCCAATGCAAGGAGCTCGGCTCGAGCCAGCTACCTTTGAAGAAATTGACAAGTATTTGGAGCTCAACTCGAGCTAGACTCCAAATACTTGGGGCCACGAGGCAATGAAAAGAGCTCGGCTCGAGCCAACTTTCTTTGAAGTAATTGACAAGTATTTGGAGCTCAACTCGAGCTTAGACTCCAAATTCTTGGGCCACGAGGCCAATGGAAGGAGCCAATCGAGCCAACTACCTTTGAAGAAATTGACAAGTATTTGGGCTCGGCTCACTGAGCTAGACTCCAAATTCTTGGGGCCACGAGGCCAATGCAAGGAGCTCCTCGGCCAACTTTCTTTGAAGAAATTGACAAGTATTTGGAGCTCGGCTCGAGCTAGACTCCAAATACTTGGGCCACGAGAGGCCAATGCAAGGAGCCGGCTCGAGGCTTTGAAAAATTAACAAGTATTTGGAGCTCACTTCGAGCTATACTCCAAATTCTTGGGGCCACGAGGCCAATGCAAGAGAGCTCGGCTCGAGCCAACTTTCTTTGAAGAAATTGACAAGTATTTGGAGCTCAACTCAGCTAGACTCCAAATACTTGGGGCCACGAGGCAAATGCAAGGAGCTCGGCTCGAGCCAACTTTCTTTGAAGAAATTGACAAGTATTTGGAGCTCACTCGAGCTATACTCCAAATACTTGGGGCCACGAGGACAATGAAAGGAGCTCGCTCGAGACTTCTTTGCCAAGTATTTGGAGCTCGGCTCGAGCTAGAGCTCAAATTCTTGGGGCCATGAGCTCGAGCCAGTTTCTTTGAAGAAATTGACAAGTATTTGGAGCTCAACTCGAGCTAGACTCCAAATACTTGGGGCCACGAGGCAATGCAAGGAGCTCGGCTCGAGCCGAGCTACCTTTGAAGAAATTGACAAGTATTTGGAGCTCAACTCGAGCTAGACTCCAAATAATTGGGGCCACGAGGCCAATGCAAGGAGCTCGGCTCGAGCCACCTTTGAAGAAATTGACAAGTATTTGAGCTCAACTAGACTTCAAATACTTGGGGCCACGAGGCCAATGCAAGGAGCTCGGCTCGAGCCATTTCTTTGAAGAAATTGACAAGTATTTGGAGCTCAACTCGAGCTAGACTCCAATACTTGGGGCCACGAGGCCAATGCAAGCTCGGCTCGAGCCGGCTTTTCTTTGAAGAAATTGACAAGTATTTGGAGCTCAACTCGAGCTAGACTCCAAATACTTGGGGCCACGAGGCCAATGCAAGGAGCTCGGCTCGAGCCTTTTTCTTTGAAGAAATTGACAAGTATTTGGAGCTCAACTCGAGCTAGACTCCAAATACTTGGGGCCACGAGGCCAATGCAAGGAGCTCGGCTCGAGCCAACTTTCTTTGAAGAAATTGACAAGTATTTGGAGCTCAACTCGAGCTAGACTCCAAATACTTGGGGCCACGAGGCCAATGCAAGGAGCTCGGCTCGAGCCAACTTTCTTTGAAGAAATTGACAAGTATTTGGAGCTCAACTCGAGCTTGGGGCCACGAGTGTTTGGAAAAATACTGCTCGGCACGATTGAATACTCCAACTTCTTGGGGCCACGAGTCAATGCCAGCTTTGAAGGAAATTTCTTTGAAGAAATTGACAAGTATTTGGAGCTCAACTCGAGCTAGACTCCAAATTTCTTTGAATGAAATCTGACTGAAACTATTTGAAGAAATTGACAAGCTCGCTTCAACTCGAGCTAGACTCCAAATTCTTGGGCCAAAGGAGGCAAATGCAAGGAGCTCTCGACTGAGCCAGCTTTCTTTGAAGAAATTGACAAGTATTTGGAGCTCAGCTTGAGCTAGACTCCAAATACTTGGGGCCACGAGGCCAATGCAAGGAGCTCGGCTCGAGCCAACTTTCTTTGAAGAAATTGACAAGTATTTGGAGCTCAACTCGAGCTAGACTCCAAATTCTTGGGGCCACGAGGCAATGCAAGAGCTCGGCTCGAGCCAGCTTTCTTTGAAGAAATTGACAAGTATTTGGAGCTCAACTCGAGCTAGACTCCAAATACTTGGGGCCACGAGGCCAATGCAAGGAGCTCGGCTCGAGCCAGCTTTCTTTGAAGAAATTGACAAGTATTTGGAGCTCAACTCGAGCTAGACTCCAAATACTTGGGGCCACGAGGCCAATGCAAGGAGCTCGGCTCGAGCCAGTTTTCTTTGAAGAAATTGACAAGTATTTGGAGCTCAGCTCGAGCTAGACTCCAAATACTTGGGGCCACGAGGCCAATGCAAGGAGCTCGGCTCGAGCCAACTTTCTTTGAAGAAATTGACAAGTATTTGGAGCTCAGCTCGAGCTAGACTCCAAATACTTGGGGCCACGAGGCAAATGCAAGGAGCTCGGCTCGAGCCAACTACTTTGAAGAAATTGACAAGTATTTGGAGCTCAACTCGAGCTAGACTCAAATTCTTGGGGCCACGAGGCCAATGCAAGGAGCTCGACTCGAGCCAACTTTCTTTGAAGAAATTGACAAGTATTTGGAGCTCAACTCGAGCTAGACTCCAAATTCTTGGGGCCACGAGGCCAATGCAAGGAGCTCGACTCGAGCCGGCTATCTTTGAAGAAATTGACAAGTATTTGGAGCTCAACTCGAGCTAGACTCCAAATACTTGGGGCCACGAGGCCAATGCAAGGAGCTCGGCTTTCTTTGAGCCAGTTCAACTTTCTTTGAAGAAATTGATCAAGTATTTGGAGCTCAACTCGAGCTAGACTCCAAATACTGGGGGCCACGAGGCCAATGCAAGAGCTCGGCTCGAGCCACTTTCTTTGAAGAAATTGACAAAGTATTTGGAGCTCACTCGAGCTAGACTCCAAATTCTTGGGGCTACGAGGCCAATGCGAGGAGCTCGGCTCGAGCCACTACCTTTGAAGAAATTGACAAGTATTTGGAGCTCGGCTCGAGCTGGGACTCCAAATACTTGGGGCCACGAGGACAATGAAAAGAGCTCGGCTTTGAAGAAATTGACAAGTATTTGGAGCTCAACTCGAGCTAGACTCCAAATACTTGGGGCCACGAGGCAAATGCAAGGAGCTCGGCTCGAGCCAACTACCTTTGAAGAAATTGACAAGTATTTGGAGCTCAACTTGAGCTATACTCCAAATTCTTAGGGCCACGAGGCCAATGCAAGGAGCTCGTCTCGAGCCAACTTTCTTTGAAGAAATTGACAAGTATTTGGAGCTCACTCGAGCTAGACTCCAAATTCTTGGGGCCACGAGGCAAATGCAAGGAACTCGACTCGAGCCACCTACCTTTGAAGAAATTGACAAGTATTTGGAGCTCAAATCGAGCTAGACTCCAAATACTTAAGGCCACGAGGCCAATGCAAGGAGCTCGACTCAAGCCAACTTTCTTTGAAAAAAATTAACAAGTATTTGGAGTTCAACTCGAGCTATACTCCAAATTCTTGGGGCCACGAGGCCAATGCAAGGAGCTCGTCTCGAGCCGCCTACCTTTGAAGAAATTGACAAGTATTTGGAGCTCACTCGAGCTAGACTCCAAATACTTGGGGCCACGAGGACAATGAAAGGAGCTCGGCTCGAGCCAACTTTCTTTGAAGAAATTGACAAGTATTTGGAGCTCACTCGAGCTAGACTCCAAATTCTTGGGGCCACGAGGCAATGCAAGGAGCTCGGCTCGAGCCAACTTACCTTTGAAGAAATTGACAAGTATTTGGAGCTCACTCGAGCTAGATTCCAAATACTTGGGGCCACAAGGACAATGAAATGAGCTCGGCTCGAGCCAAAGAACCTTGAAGTAATTGACAAGTATTTGGAGCTCAACTCGAGCTAGACTCCAAATTCTTGGGGCCACGAGGCCAATGCAAGGAGCTCGTCTCGAGCCAACATTCTTTGAAGAAATTGACAAGTATTTGGAGCTCAACTCGAGCTAGACTCCAAATTCTTGGGGCCACGAGTCAAATGCAAGGAACTCGACTCGAGCCACCTACCTTTGAAGAAATTGACAAGGTATTTGGAGCTCAACTCGAGCTAGACTCCAAATACTTAGGGCCACGAGGCCAATGCAAGGATCTCGACTCGAGCCAACTTTCTTTGAAAAAATTAACAAGTATTTGGAGTTCAACTCGAGCTATACTCCAAATTCTTGGGGCCACAAGGACAATGAAAGGAGCTCGGCTCGAGCCGCCTTTCTTTGAAGAAATTGACAAGTATTTGGAGCTCGGCTCGAGCTAGACTCCAAATTCTTGGGGCCACGAGGCAAATGCAAGGAATTTGGCTCGAGCCACCTACCTTTGAAGAAATTGACAAGTATTTGGAGCTCGGCTCTAGCTAGACTCCAAATAATTGGGGCCACGAGGCCAATGCAAGGAGCTTCGGCTCGAGCCACTACCTTTGAAGAAATTGACAAGTATTTGGAGCTCAACACGAGCTAGACTCCAATACTTGGGGCCACGAGGTCAATGCAAAAAGCTCGGCTTGAGCGAGTTTTCTTTGAAGAAATCGACAAGTATTTAGAGTTCAAATCGAGCTAGACTTCAAATACTTGGGCCACGAGGCCAATGCAAGGAGCTCGGCTCGAGCCAGCTTTCTTTGAAGAAATTGACAAGTATTTGGAGTTCACTCGAGCTAGACTCCAAATACTTGGGGCCACAAGGCAAATGCAAGGAGCTCGGCTCGAGCCAACTACCTTTGAAGAAATTGACAAGTATTTGGAGCTCACTCGAGCTATACTCCAAATTCTTAGGGCCACGAGGCCAATGTAAGGAGCTCGTCTCGAGCTAACTTTCTTTGAAGAAATTGACAAGTATTTGGAGCTCAACTCGAGCTAGACTCCAAATTCTTGGGGCCACAAGGACAATGAAATGAGCTCGGCTCGAGCCAACTTTCTTTGAAGTAATTGACAAGTATTTGGAGCTCAACTCGAGCTAGACTCCAAATTCTTGGGGCCAGAGGCCAATGCAAGGAGCTCGTCTCGAGCCAACATTCTTTGAAGAAATTGACAAGTATTTGGAGCTCAACTCGAGCTAGACTCCAAATTCTTGGGGCCACGAGTCAAATGCAAGGAACTCGACTCGAGCCACCTACCTTGAAGAAATTGACAAGGTATTTGGAGCTCAACTCGAGCTAGACTCCAAATACTTAGGGCCACGAGGCCAATGCAAGGATCTCGACTCGAGCCAACTTTCTTTGAAAAAATTAACAAGTATTTGGAGTTCAACTCGAGCTATACTCCAAATTCTTGGGGCCACAGGACAATGAAAGGAGCTCGGCTCGAGCCAGCTTTCTTTGAAGAAATTGACAAGTATTTGGAGCTCAGCTTCGAGCTAGACTCAAATTCTTGGGGCCACGAGGCAAATGCAAGGAGCTTGGCTCGAGCCAGCTACCTTTGAAGAAATTGACAAGTATTTGGAGCTCACTCTAGCTAGACTCCAAATAATTGGGGCCACGAGGTCAAGGCAAGGAGCTCGGCTCGAGCCACCTACCTTTGAAGAAATTGACAAGTATTTGGAGCTCAACACGAGCTAGACTCAATACTTGGGGCCACGAGGCCAATGCAAAAAGCTCGGCTTGAGCCAGTTTTTCTTTGAAGAAATCGACAAGTATTTAGAGTTCACTCGAGCTAGACTTCAAATACTTGGGCCACGAGGCCAATGCAAGGAGCTCGGCTCGAGCCACTTTCTTTGAAGAAATTGACAAGTATTTGGAGTTCACCGAGCTAGACTCCAAATACTTGGGGCCACAAGGCAAATGCAAGGAGCTCGGCTCGAGCCGCCTACCTTTGAAGAAATTGACAAGTATTTGGAGCTCAACTCGAGCTATACTCCAAATTCTTGGGCCACGAGGCCAATGTAAGGAGCTCGTCTCGAGCTAACTTTCTTTGAAGAAATTGACAAGTATTTGGAGCTCAACTCGAGCTAGACTCCAAATTCTTGGGGCCACGAGTCAAATGCAAGGAACTCGACTCGAGCCAGCCTACCTTTAAAGAAATTGACAAGTATTTGGAGCTCAACTCGAGCTAGACTCCAAATACTTAGGGCCACGAGGCCAATGCAAGGATCTCGACTCGAACCAACTTTCTTTGAAAAAATTAACAAGTATTTGGAGTTCAACTCGAGCTATACTCCAAATTCTTGGGGCCACGAGGCCAAGGCAAGGAGCTCGGAGCTCGAGCTATACTCCAAATTCTTGGGGCCACGAGGCCAATGCAAGGAGCTCGTCTCGAGCCAACTTTCTTTGAAGAAATTGACAAGTATTTGGAGCTCAACTCGAGCTAGACTCTAAATTCTTGGGGCCACGAGTCAAATGCAAGGAACTCGACTCGAGCCGCCTACCTTTGAAGAAATTGACAAGTATTTGGAGCTCAACTCGAGCTAGACTCCAAATACTTAGGGCCATGAGGCCAATGCAAGGATCTCGACTCGAACCAACTTTCTTTGAAAAAATTAACAAGTATTTGGAGTTCAACTCGAGCTATACTCCAAATTCTTGGGGCGACGAGGCCAATGCAAGGAGCTCGGCTCGAGCCACTACCTTTGAAGAAATTGACAAGTATTTGGAGCTCGGCTCGAGCTAGACTCCAAATACTTAGGGGCCACGAGGCCAATGCAAGGAGCTCGGCTCGAGCCAACTTCATTCGAAGAAATTGACAAGTATTTGGAGCTCAGCTCTAGCTAGACTCCAAATATTTGGGGCCACGAGGCCAAGGCAAGGAGCTCGGCTCCGGCCAACTTCTTTCGAAGAATGTGATAAGTATTTGGAGCTCACTCGAGCTAGACTCCAAATATTTGGAGGCACGAGGCCAAGGCAAGGAGCTTGCTCGAGCCATCTTCTTTAAAAAAAAATTGACAATTATTTGGAGCTCACTCGAACTAGAATCCAAATACTTGGGGCCACGAGGCCAAGGTAAGGAGCTCGGCTCAAGCCAACTTCTCGAGAAAAAGAAATAATTGACAAGTATTTGGAGCTCAACTCGATTAGAATCCAAATAGTTGGGGCCACGAGGCCAAGACAAGGAGCTCGGCTCGAGCCACCTTTCCCTAAAAAAAAAAATCGGTAGAGTGTGGAAGATTTGCTTGAAACGCTCTGGAATCGATTGAATGATGGAAGAGCCCTCCGCGGAAAGTAGAAAATCCCGATGTCGATCTCTATGCCTTGATTCGAGCCTTATCCACATTAGTGATACATTGTATCGGAAGGTCGTTGAGCTCGGCCTTAAGGTCGGAGTTGTCGATCGTGTCATAGTAACATGATTAAAAAGGACATGGCGTGATGCAAGAATTCAAGAGACAAAAGCTTGAGGCAATTCATTCGGATGAAAAAACTATGGCCGAAATGCTTAATATATCCTTCCATCTATCCTTCCATCCATAGTTAGGGAAGCAATTGATGAGGTCCATTTAGCCGACCTCATGGGCCGAATCGAAGCTCTACTAATGGGCCAACTGAAGAGGCGATGAGCTCTTCTAATGGGAAGAGGCGATGAGCTCGCTAATGGGCCGACTCAAGAGGCGATGAGCTCGCTAATGGGCCAACTGAAGAGGCGATGAGCTCTGCTAATGAGCCAATCAAGAAGAGGCGATGAGCTCGCTAATCAAGAAGAGCGATGTGCTTTATGCTAATGGGAAAAGCCGATGAGCACTTTGCTAATAATGGGCCGAATCAAGAGTGCGATGAGCTCTGCTAATGGGCCGAATGAAAAGTGAGGAGCTCTGTTGATGGGCCAAATCAAGAGCGATGAGCTCTGCTAATGGGCCGAGCCGTGAGAGCTCTGCTAATGGGCCGAGCCGAGGAGAGTGAGGTCTCTGTTGATGGGGAGCCGAGGAGCTCTTTGATGGGCCGAGCCGTGAGCTCTACTAATAGGCGAGTTGTGAGAGCTTTGGGGTGAGCCGTGAGAGCTCGTGATGAGGTCAATATTGGATGGCCTTATGGGCCGACTGAAGAACTTTTGTAGTTGGGCCGACTGCCGATCCGTCGATAAATTAGGGTTCTAGAAGATTCGATCTTATCTTAATTATGATTTTGTTACTAAATCGTAACAAACTCCCGATTTTTCTGAAACCCTAATTAGGGCAAAGTTATAAGAACCCATGTCCGTGTTCATTCTTACCGTAAGCACATTTCTTATTCACTTTTATATTTTTGCTTATTTCTTCTTGAATACTCTTCCCGACTTAAGCATCGGAGAGGGCACGCACGCGCAGCGATCCTCCTGGTCCCCCTTTTGTGCGGTCGGCGACGGAGATCGGTCGAAAGATAGTTTCGGGAGGCGGAGCAATTTTGAGATCGACCAATAAGTGTTTCCAAACATGCAGAACCCTTTTGGCATTTTCGTAAAAAGAAGAAAGAAAAATAAGAAAAAGGAACCCAACGTATCTTGCACAATATTTTCTTGGTAATCACATGACAATGATTGGTTTATATATACTCCAAAAACGTTGAAGTAAAAAAGCTACACTCGGTCTTGTAAATTAAAAAAATGCTACACTTGATGTGTGAATTTCGGCTGTACAATAATGTTTTTTTTTACCGTCAATAAATGCGAAATACATAATAATAATAATAATAATAATAATAATAATAATAATAATAATAATAATAATAATATCCGCTTGATTTGCTCCATACTTATCTCAAACTTAACTATCTCCTGTTTTCAAGCTAATTGTTAGCATATGTGGTAATTACTCATTAATCGCTCAAACAATCTAATTAATTATATATAGTTTAATTTTTTTGAGTACAATGGGGGAATTTAGGGAAGGGACACACACTCGTATAGAATCATTCACCTTTACAATACATATCTCAACCACTAGACCATAAAGGCTGGTCCCATTTATAGTTTAATTAAACCTACAATTTAGATATGTTAATTCCACTATTAATGGAACACTTCAAAATTCTAAAACATGTCGAGAACAATGGGACATTATTTTAATCAACATTCACTTCATAAACTCAATCTAATTTTCACTCAAAAGGCCTAATCAAGAATAGATAGATTGATATATCTAGAAAGTTATAGAGAATAAAAAAATGGCCAATAGTATAATTTCATGAAACATTAAGGCTCTTAAGCAAAACTGGAAAACTCAGAGAATGACATTTATCATTCCTTCATAAATAAAAGGGATAGGCGGATAGCTACAAAAACACCCTTGAGGTTCAGTTTAATTACAAAACAACCCACAAATTTTTTAAAATTACGAAAAAACTTGATTCTGCATTACACTTTTCCTATTCATAATAAAAAACACTTCAAACATATCTTTTACATTTGTAAAAATATTGCAACAACCCCCTTACATTTAACACAAAATCACACCTCAAGTCTTTTTTTATAATTTTCAAACATCTTTAGGTTTTGTTGTAACTAACCCAAGTCTGAGGGGTGGTTTTTGTAATTATCCTTAATAAAATTGCCAACTATAAGTTTATAACCCTCCCCCATTTCGTAATCCGGCGGTGTACACTAGTTCATATTTTACACGTGGACGGATCAGATGAGGCACACGCCTTTGTTACTTTTGTATAAAAATGACGTACGATCATCTCTTAACGATCTCTTCCATTCCCTTCACATCTATTTTTTTTTTCTCTCTCTGATTTCTCAGTTCTCGTTGGGATCAAGATCACAAGGAAAGTGATCTTCCATTTTTCTAAATCCATTTTTTTTTATCTTTTTGGAGATGGCGAAACGTTGAAGATCGGATCGAGAGTTTTCGCTCTAGAACCCTAGATTTCCACTCTCTCCCGTAAACCGAAGGTTTATTTCTTACATTTTTTCCACTTCTGTTTTAATTTTTAATTTTACGTATATGTTATCTGTTTTCTGCTGCGGTTATTGATGTTTGCATGTTTTCGTCTGACAGTTTTGCGGAGAGAGTGATTTGAAGTAGGTAGTTTCTTGCGCATAATTTATTAAGGTGAGGAATTGATGGAGCTTTTATTAATTTGTTTCCATTTTTTCGTTTGTTTCTTTTACTTTCTTGTGCTATTTTTGGGCGTTTTGAATGTGAAATGAAGTTTGGTTGAAGATAAGGAGAGATCTTGGCATTTGGATTTGCCGTAAAGAAATGGTTATGTATCCGATTTGTTTTTTATTATTTTAATCCGAAAAATTGTTCACTACTGCACCGATTATTTTCTATTGCATTAATCCAACTTTTTGCGTATTTAGATAGAGAAATTTATCTTTCATAAAAAAAAAAAAAAATCACTGAGTTCGATTTCTCAGTGTTCCGGCGACATTTTCTCTTGTTTACGTGTTACGGTAACTACAGTTCTCTTTCTTAATATGAATATAACTTTTTTCGTTTCATCTCTTTTTAATTTGTTTCTTCTTTCGGTTGAGTTTCTGTTCTTGATATTTTTCTTCGTCTGACTTTCCTTATATAAAAATTCATAAAAAATGACTATATTGTGGCTTGTATGGATTTATTGACTTTCCATGTCGGTTTCAACTTGAACAGTCTTTAATTTCTTTTTCATCGAATCCAGTGATTTTTTTAGCTTCTGCGATGACAGAAGTCGTCGCTAGAAAAATTAGTGACGGATGTGATTTCCGTACTAAAAAATAAGTTTGTTACGGATAAACAGAAGGTAAATTTAGTGACGGAATTTCCGTTTTTTTTTTTTTTCAATTTCAGAACACGCAAAAATAAAGAACTGCAATCAATCTCATTTCCCGTAGAAGCGGCAAAAAAATGTCATCATCTACCTACGCTCCATGTGCGGCGTGCAAATTTCTCCGGCGAAAATGCACACAGGAGTGCGTGTTTGCGCCCTATTTCCCACCTGAAAACCCTCAGAAATTCGCCAACGTACACAAAGTCTTCGGCGCCAGCAATGTGGGTAAGCTCCTCAACGAACTGAATCCCAACCAGCGAATCGACGCCGTTAATTCCCTAGCCTACGAAGCCGCGTGCCGGATCAAAGATCCGATCTACGGCTGTGTTGGCCATGTCGCTTATATGCAGCACCACCTCCGGCAAATCCATGAACAAACAGAGCTCGCGAAGAAGGAACTGGCTACTTATATCGGACCGTCCGCTATGCTGCCCATATTGAATCCCAACCACCCAGCTGTCCTGCAGCAGCAACAGAATTTCGACCCCACGGCTCAACAGGCGGCAATGTATCACGCCCTGCAGATGGGGGGCCCACCTGGGGGTCAGTTAGTACAACAGCAGCAACAACAGCAGATTATGGCCGCGGCTACAGATCAGGAGATGCTGAGAGCGCAACAGCAGCAACAAGAACAACTGTACGTGCAACAATTACATCAACAGCAGCAGATATTGTACGCGCAACAGCAGCAGCAGCATCAACAAGAGCTGTACGTACAACAGAAGCAGCAACAGGTACAACAACAGCAGCAACAGGCACAACAGAAGCAGCAGCATGTACAACAACAGCAGCAGCATGTACAACAGCAGCAGCAGCTGATTGATTTAACGAGGTCTAATGATGAGTTTGAGGATGCCGGAAATCCAGTCACCGCCACTGGTTTTATTCAGATGTCGACGCCCGCCGTGGGTGGTTCGTTTGATACTCGGGCTTACCAGCTAATACAACAGCAGCACGCACGTGCACAGGAGCATTTGTTGCAGCAACAACAGAATGTTACAGCTGATCATCATCATCGTCATCTACAGCATGAGTTAGATCAACGTCAGGCCTCACACTCACAGCAGCAGACTCTGAGAGATAGCAGCGAAGATGACATGCCTTGTGTGATCAACGTCAGGCCTCCAACAAACACCTTCTCGGAATGATCAAAAGATCACACGCCTTGTGTGATTCATTCTTTCAGCAAAAAATTTCATCCAGGTAATTATTAAACTTCCTTTCAATCTTTTCTGTTTCTGTTGTGGTATTTGCTTCTCTTTGCGCGTTGTTGATTTATGTATGGCTTGTTTATAATTCCTAAAATTAAAAATGGTAGTTCAGAATTCAATTTATTTATAGAGAGTATAATCCGAAACATTTTAGTATTGCAATTATTATAAAAATAGATTTCATAAATTTAGGGTAGAAATATAGAATCTGTTTCATCTGCTCACAGAGAGTATGTATCAGAAGGGATGAATGATACCTGGACAACATGGATCGGTTGATATTCTTGCTGAAGCCAATAATACTTGTTGTGTCTATGAAACCCTAGGTTTCATATTCATATAAGTAGCTCATTGGTTTTTGCATCTTACGTGCGATGGATGCAGTATTAGAGCCAGATTTAGGGTGTGTTTGAAAAAAAAAATGAGAAGTTGAGATTTAGAAGATGAGAGTGTTTGGTGAAAAAGTTGGAAAAGTATTTATTCATTTTGCTAGAGAATAGTGGTAAAAAAATTTGGAAGAAAAAGATGAATTTAAAGAGTGTGATTGAATGTTAGATGAAAAAATAATGATGAAAGTTGATTTGATTTAAGCATAGTAAAATAATAATTGAATATGATTAGTAGTTAGAAATGTGTGAGTGACTGAATAGTGAAATTTGTGGGAGAATGTGTAATAATGATTAGTTTTTATGAAGAAAAAAAATATGTAGATGTGATTGATAAGAGAAAAAAATGAAAAAAAATGAAAGTGGAAGAATAGTATATTTTCTGAAAATTTTCATAAATAATCGCATTTTTGGTCAAAAAGACTTCTCTAGCGGAACGAAAAAGAAATCTATTTCATATACAATCGCAGCCTAAAGCACCCCTACTTACTTTTGGATTCTGATTAAATAAAGCGAGAATCGAAATGCAGAAAGTAACATTTGCAAACACTACAAAGTAATTTTTTCACCAAAACTAAGACGTGCTTTTTTTTTTTTGGCGATTGCAAACACTCCTTAGCTAACTCCTTGCTTTAGCAGAAGTATTAATAGAAGTTTGCAGTGTTGTAGGTCGAGTTAAACCTGAAATTCATAAGAGTGTCTTGAAAAAAACTTTTAAATTGATTGTCAAATTTGGGTTTTAAAAAAGGACATTTCGAATGCTAACTTATAATTCTACTTCAACTTCATTAATTAAGTAAAAATACTTTCAATATGATAAAAACGGATTTTTATCATTTAATTAAAAGCTCATTTATTATTTTCTTTTTTCACCAAATATTTTAACTTCAGTTTTTCTGTTAGCTTTTCATTTTTTTTTAAACATTACTATTTCTTTGTTCTGCAATTCCTTCTTTTAACCAATAGGAAGTTGGTAATCACACGGAAACATACATGGGTCTAAATTTTCCTCTTTGCTTGTAATTTTATTTTATTATTATTTTTTAAATATATATTTTTCTATTTCGTTGCAGCACAATTTAGGCCGGAGACTTTGGTGTACATCTATGTAGGTAATCAATCAGTTCTTTTATTCTTTTTAGTGGAATTTTTTTGGAGAGGGAACATTTTCTTGAGGAAAACATCTCAAATGATGAGGCAGCGTTATATTTCAAGCAACATTATTCTCTTCATTCTTCCAACTGGATTGAGATTAGTGAGGTTGTTGGCCTTTTGCCGGAGAATATTGTTTTTAATTGGTCAAAATCGGATTTGGCCGAATCATATTAGTTACTAAGCGAAATACATGTCATTATATTTTTTGTATTGTGCATTTTGTGCTTGAGGAATAATACTTCCATTCTGGCAAAAAGTGCTATTACATTTTAGCGAAACCTAATCACTATAATAGAAGTTACTTTATAAGTGCTCTTAAAATAGAAATATTAATAATTTGTTAAACTATAAACTTTATTTGGTAATTTATTAAATATTTATAGTGATAACAAGGAATTAGTACTTAATGTAAATCTGACACCAGGTATTGTACATGTGTCCTACTTTTAGTCCTCCGAAAGATCATATATCATGATCGGTTTGTTTAGCTAGTATATTGGTGAGAAATATACTATAATGTATTTTTACACGTCTATATATGAATTAAGAAAATCTCTATATCGTAGTTCTAAACTTGAGGTATTTGAGTTATTGGAGCACTACGTCTAGTTTATTGGAATAACCTTGGTACTTAAGCTAGCGGTCAATATGAATTGGTAAGGAGTAGGGCAGAGCCGGTCCAAAGTTTCGAGGGACCCGGAGCAAAGAAAAAAGGAGGCCCTAATGTTTACATAAAAAACATTAAAAATAACAAAATCAATTTTTTAAATATAATCAATTTTCTCCATCACGATTAACATTGTCAATATTTTCCAAGTCATCAATACTTTGATTACTTTTAATCTTATTCACATCTTCATCTATATCATTTTCCAAAGCTAAGTCTTCATGCAACTCATTACCATCAATTTTTTCTTCATCGTCTGAATCTTCAAATGACGAGTTTTGAAGGTTCTTTTACAATAAATCTATCTAGTGCTCCTCTTTGAGACTCGATAAATTCTTCAACTTGTTTTCTTTTCTTACGTTTTTCATATCCACATTGATATTTCCGAGTAGGAGGCATTCTTAATTTCTATTCAAAACAAATATACAAATAAAGCTAATTAGTACCATATCAAATCCTTCAATATAATTATATATTGCCACTCAACTTGAAAGCAAACAAATACAAACACTCTACACATCAATTATATATAGATAAAGAAATAATTCTTGCGAATAATGAAAACAGAAAATAAAATTTAACAATTCTAAATTTTAAGAGATCATCTTACCAATATTAATGGAGGCAAAATATTTTAACGGAGGTGGGCCTTTTTTCTTGTAATTTGGGGGATGAAACTGGTGTCGATGGCGTCTCCAGTTGGTGTTTTGATTTTGAAAAAAAAAAATAAAAAGAAAGAGCAAAAAAACGCTGAAAGAGGGAGCAAAAAATTGTAGGGTTTTCAATAAAGTGGGATAAATTAAATGGGCTTTTAGATAGGTCAAATTGGGCTTTGTTTTATGTGTTTTCAAAAACTGGGAAAAATTAAAAAATCGCTAGCCCCTAAGATTCGATATGGAGACCTTGCAGATTGAGGAATATACACGCCGCCACTCTGTTTGATAAATGGTTTTATCATGATTTTGATGATTTTGTTTTTACACCAAAACAATGTTTCCAAAGGTTGTCCAAATACTCCAAAATGATCTAAAATGGTTTTAATATTATCCGGAGTATTTCTTCAAGTTTGTTTTCGACTAAAATGGACAACGCTTTTAATGATTTTATGTCAAAATGTTTTTACATCAAAACTATGTCCCCGAATGTTGTCTAATACTCCCGATCGGTCTAAAATGTTTTTACTATTTTTCTGAGTATTTCTTGGAGTTTATTTTCGATATAAAATTGGACAACACATTTGTTTCGGAGCTCGACCAGGTCGCCCATATAGGCAACCCGCACTGTGTTGAGTTTTGAAACAAAACGGACTAAAGGGAAATGGTGGAGGGCGACAGTCGGCCCAAGGGGCGACGGGGGGCGACCGGCGACCCGGGCGACCCGTGCACTGAACGCACCACGAGAATAGACTCTTTTTGTTTCTCATTTTTGATCCTCCAACCGGTCACACATAGGGGCGACCGGTCGGACCGTCGACCGGTCCCCTGTAAAAATTCGCAGAATTCAATTTCAATCTTATCTCTGCTGCGACCGGTCGAACCCCTCATTTGACAAAGAAACTATCCGTTGAGTTTGCGGAGATGCCTTTTCCTTGATTTAAGGGATTGATTTCTAACACTCTTTTCTTCAATTGTCTTGCAATTTTTTGATTTCATGTCCCTAAGAGAGCCTATCATGTACAAGACATCTTCTATAAATAGAGGAAGAATTGAAGCAATACTACATGAGAGAAAACTACAACACAACAAGATACACTCAAGAATACACTTGTTCTTACATTGTCTTATTTCTTGTTGTAATTTGCCTAGCTATTCACTTTCACATTCTTGAGGTCTAGACTTTTCTTGATTACACTTGCACTCTATTGTATTATCAATTATTGAGTTGTAATCTTGAATTTGGGTAATCATTCAACACAAGATATCCTTGTGAGTGTTCTTGTGGTAAGAACACACTTGGGTGATCTAGGTGTTAGGTGTAAGAAGATTGTGGTAATCTTCTTTTGAGGTGTTGAAGAATTTGGTATTCTTCACAAGGTGCCGTTGGAGATTGTGGTAATCTTCAAGTGAGATTGTGGTAATCTCAAGGTGGTGTTGAAGAAGAGTGTGGTGCTCTTCAAGGTGTTGTTGTAAGTTGGTGTTGTATTAATTTGTGGTAAATTAATAAAATCTTTTTTTCTTTTTGAAATCCATCCCTGATATACTTGGGGTGGTAGAGGATTAGGCCCTGGTGGGTTGAACCTTTAAATCGACGTGTGTTGTTTACATTCCGCACCTTTATTATTGTGTTTGAGCATTTAGTTCAAAAAAGAGAGGCGAAATCGAAAAGATGGAGATAATCTATTCACCCTCTAGATTATCGTAGAGCGCTTGGACTTACAAGTGGTATCGAGCCAAACTCTTTGGCAAGTTCGTTTCACATCGCGAGTGAAGAGAAACGATCGTCGGCTACGAACGAAGCTCACCTATCCAAAGACCTCCACCACCAAGCCACCTCGGTTTGATTCCAAAAATTTTATATTTTGGAAAGAAAGAATGGAATATTATTTACAAGGTTGCGGGTTTGATATTTGGAACACCGTCATCAATGGATAATCCATTCCGACTAAAAACACACCACACACCTCTAAAGGCTTCAAAGAGCTCAATGATGAAGAGAAGAGAATCATCTCCTTAAATGGTAAAGCTCTTAGCATTTTGTATTGTTCACTTACTACTTTGGAATTTGATCATGTTGTAGGTATTCGATCGGCACATGAAGTATGGCAAAAATTAGAAGCCATCTATGAAGTGTATGCAAATGAAAGGAGCAACTCAAAAGCATCTACTTCACAAATGGATACAACATCAAATCCAACAACATGGGATGAGCCTTCTACAATCTCCCATGATGAAGAAGTTGAACAATGCCTCATAGGCATCGAAGAAGAACGAGGTAAGTTCTAAACCCTCTACTTCCTATGATAATGATTATAGTGATTTGCAAAATGATTTTGATGAACTACAAGATGAATTCCAAAACTTACTTGTTAAATACAAAAAATTGAAAAAGGAATTCAATGTTTTGAAAAATGATAAGGATAGTTTATTTACTTCCTATGAATCACTATCATGTGCTCACACCACCACACTTGACAAGGTTAGAAACCTTGAAAAAAAAAATAGTACTCTTGTTGAGAATATTGAAGGCATGAAAAAGGATTTAGCTAAATCCAACTTGAGTACCAATGATATGACCGAAATTGTTGATTATTGTGATAATTCAAACTAGAACTTGATCATAAGTTTAATGTTGTCAATCATATGAAAAAGGATCAAGTCTCTAAGCATGTTGGTCATTATGCTCATAGAATTATTACATGATTTTATTGCGGTAAAAAGGGTCATACGGTAAATACTTGTCGTGCTAAAATAGCTCTAATTATTGTTGGAGACCTAAAAGTCTCAAGACTAATCCCAAAGGACCCAAAACACATGAGGGTACCACAAAACAATGTCATATTAGGTACCCGTGAAATAATGATCGAAGAAAATTCATACCGCTAAGGCATCAAATGACCGCTTCATTTGATCAAAGAAGGAGAAACTATTCTCAACAAAGCCAATTTCCAAGAAGAGGGTACAATCAAAAATGGGAAGAACACAATCCTTGGAAATGGCAAAGACATCATCAACAAGAAGATTTTCAAAAGGGAAGATACCATCAACAATGGGAACGACACAACCCATGGAAATGGCGTAATTGGTAACCCGTATCTCCCTAGTTAAATATGCACTTTATTTTGTTATTATGCATGCTCTTATTTGTGTATTAATTGCAAAATGAGTTTTCAAGTATTTTTTTTAATTAAGGTCTTCAATATATATTTGTGCTTTTAAATTTTTGAAAAAAAAAGACCTTATATGATGTTTTTAAAACTCTTGTGCATTTTTGAAGACTATAGTATGTTATCATCTCTTATGGATTTTTATGGCATGAGCTTACTTGTGATATCTCTTAGCCTACACTTGTATCATTATGATTTGTGCTAGATTTGTTTTAAGAATTGTGTAGGATTTACATATTTTCACAAATGGCCATTTTCGTCATTATTTGTCAAGAAAAGGCATAAATTATTGAGGTACGTTTACTTGTGTTATTCTTACTCTTATAGACTCGATATATGTATTGCCATGTGCCTATGTGCTTGTTTTTCATAGTATTTCATACAAATGCCATTAAGAGGATTTTTAGTTTTTTTTGAAAGGCACTATTCGATATTTGATTACACATATTTGCTTTGTCAACTTTTCTTCAAATACTTCTTCTAAATGAGGTCTCAATTATATGCTATCGGATTTTCAAATTTCAAAAGAGACCTTTTGTAGCTTTCTTAAGCTTATTTGAACTTGCATGATTTATTAGACTCTTGATGATCTTCTAAATGCATAGTATGTGTTTCTTGCTTCATGGTCTATATATATAGTGTCTATTTCTACTATGCTCTTATGCAAGATATTTTTGTGATTGATGATTGAGGCATGTTGTTACACTTGGGCTATGTTTTCTTGCTTATATAAGCGATGCCGGTAATGAGTTTGTTAAGTTGTGTAGATGAGAAATGAAGTACTCCAAATATTAGTTACCTCAAAATATTTGGATGTAAATATTCTATTATGAACACCTTAGATCAATTGGATGCCCTATGATGATAGTGATGAAGAAGACAAAAAGGGTATTCCTGAACAAACTCGATGACCAAGGCAACATTGGTTGAACTAAGGCGAGGTTAGTAGCTCGAAGGTATTTTCAAGAAGAATGTAATTGATTTTGATGTAACATTTGCACTCATAGCACATTTAGTAGCTATTTGCATTTTACTTGTCCATTCTTGTTTTAAGAAAATTTCTAGCTTTACCAAATGGATGTTAAATCCAATTTTCTCAATGGTTTTATTCAAGAAGAAGTCTATGTAAAACAACCTCTGGGGTTTAAAATTTTCTAGGCCAAATGATTGTTTTAAGGCCTTGTATGGTTTAAAACAAGTACCCCGTGTATGGTATAATAGACTTAGCTATTTTTGCTAAATGATTTTACAAGAGGTAAAGTTGATACTACTCTCTTTGTTTGTGAAAAAGGGAAAGATTGTTTAAACTTGTGCATATTTATGAGAATATTTTTAGTGCTACTAATGAATATTTGTGCAAGATATTTTTCTAAGTTGATACTAAGTGAACTCGAGATGAGCATGATGGGGAGCTCAATTTATTGCTTGGACTTCAAATTATTCAATGCCAAGAAGATGGTTATATTTCAAAGAACTCTTGAAGAAGTTAAGCATTGAAGAAAGAAGAACTATCTCAACCTCTATGGCTAAAGATTGACAAAGGTTGAGAAAGGCATGTCGGTTGACAAACAAATTCGAGGTATGTCTTCTTGTATTATTCCTATAGACTCGACATTCCATATACCTTATGTCTATATGCTCGACTTCAAAAATTATCCCAACGAATCTCATTAAAGTGCCATTAAAAGAAATTTTCAAATATTTGAAAGGCACTTCTTCTTATGACTTGTTGTATCCAAAGCTTTAAAACGTTCTTATTTTTTCGGGATAACAAGTTCGGTATCTATTATACGGTTATTCGTATTCAAAATTTGGTTCGTCATAATCGAACTAAATATATTGAGATTCGATATATTTTTTAAGGGGTTGTGATTTTTAACAAAAACTTGAGATGTGTTTAATTCCGTCTCAAGGATAACTCGCGGACTCTTTGATCGTTAACCGCCGAGTATTTTACCTCATTTCAAGCTTGATTATGATATAATGTATATTGAATGAGGTCTACATTTGCATTTTGCACGTTTTAAAACTTAGGGGCGAAAAAATCGGATTTCTGGATCAAATTCGGATTTTGCAAATCAAGCGAACAAAGGGCAACCAGGGCGGGGGCCGACGCCGCCCACATGCTCGACCGGCCGCCCTTGCTCATGACTTGGTCGCCCTAAGGGATTTTTGGTTAAAATGCTTCGCTTTTCCAGGACTTAGCTATTTTTGGCTCTTTTGGTTCATTTTTCGTCCCTTTGTCATTTTCACACACAATTCACTTCAAATGTGTTTTGTTGCATAAATTATATATCTTGGGGATTGTCTAGCTCGTTTATCATCATTGATGCTCATCTTTACCGATTGAATGGTAAGAATTTCACTCTCTTTAGCTCAATTGGGTTGAACCTCGAGTTTGTGGCTTATATGTATTTTTCTTAATGCAATTCATATATTTTTGTGATGAGCTTATTAATTGTTGATGATTGACATTTGTTAAATTGCATTTGGTGATGAAAAACTTGGCTTGATTTCATTTACAAGGGCTATATATATCTTTCTCAATTTTTGACGCCCGCCAAGTGTTCGATATAACGTTTCAATGAAAAATTCATCACCTACATGATTCTCTCGATTTCAAAAGTCTTATATATTTATTGAGATCATGTTTTGCTTATCAAGTGATATTTCGACTTTTCCCTCCTATTTGGTTTATAAGCTTCAATGTTCAAATAGCTCGATACATCGGTTTAGTTGCGCACTTTGATATGAATATATGATGTATTTATCGTGCTAACATTCTTTTTGATGATTCCAAAGGGGGAGAAACATGTTATAAGCTCGTTAGCTCAAAGAAGCTAATATAAGCTCAACGAAAAGAAGCTATAAGTTGTGGCTATTAAAAGCCATAAGTTGTGGATCATATTTTGTCCACTCTTGGTATATTGTGGTTGTATATGTTTCTTAGTCCATTAGTTGTAGTATGGACTTATATATGTTTCTAACGATGTCTCTTTGACAGGAGGAGCTTTTAAGTTTTGATACTTAAGCTCAATATTGAAAAAGCTAAGCCTTTAGCTTTTGATTTAGTTGCTTCTTTATAACTCTTGTTGTGCATGTTGATAGGGGGATCATTTGTAATACGTGGTTTAATATCTCAACTCTCATCCTTGTGCTTATATTGCGCGAAATGTTGTCGCTCTCAACGAATATTTATTTTTCGACCGGAAAACTTGTTTTGTTTTCAAAATCGCCTCTCAAAATTGATTTGTTTTCAAGTCGGCCTTGTTAAATTGTTTTGGTTTGTAATCATCAAAAAGGGGGAGATTGTTTGATAAATGGTTTTATCATGATTTTGATGATTTTGTTTTTACACCAAAACAATGTTTCTAAAGGTTGTCCAAATACTCCAAAATGATCTAAAATGGTTTTAATATTATCCTAGTATTTCTTCAAGTTTGTTTTTAACTAAAATGGACAATGCTTTTAATGATTTTATGTCAAAATGTTTTTACATCAAAACTATGTCCCCTGAATGTTGTCCTAATACTCCCGATCGGTCTAAAATGTTTTTACTATTTTTCGAGTATTTCTTGGAGTTTATTTTCGATATAAAATTGGACAACACATTTGTTTTAGGCTCGACCGTAGCCCTATAGGGCAATCCGTACTGTGTTGAGTTTTGAAACAGAAAACGGGACTAAAGGAAATGGGGAGAGGCGGCCAAGTCAGCCCTAGGGGCGGCCGGTCGACCCACTGGGGCGGCAGACACAACGTACCCACGAGAACAGACTCTTTTTGTTTCTCATTTTTGATCCCTCCAACCGGTCACACATAGGGCGGCCGGTCGGACCCCCCGGCCGACGGTCCCCTGTGTAAAAATTCGCAGAATTTAATTTCAATCTTATCTCTGCAAGCGACCGTCAAACCCCTCATTTGACAAACTATCCGCTTGAGTTTGCGGACGACTTTTTCCTTGATTTAAGGGGTTGATTTCTAACAGCTTTTTTCTTCAATTGTCTTGCAATTTTTTACGATTTCATGTCCCTAAGAGGAGCCTATCATGTACAAGACATCTTCTATAAATAGAGGAAGAATTGAAGCAACACTACATGAGAGAAAACTACAACACAACAAGATACAATCAAGAATACACTTGTTCTTACATTGTCTTATTTCTTGTTGTAATTTGCCTAGCTATTCACTTTCACATTCTTGAGGTCTAGGCTTTTCTTGATTACACTTGCACTCTATTGTATTATCAATTATTGAGTTGTAATCTTGAATTTGGGTAATCATTCAACACAAGATATCCTTGTGAGTGTTCTTGTGTAAGAACACACTTGGGTGATCTAGGTGTTAGGTGTAAGAAGATTGTGGTAATCTTCTTGTTGAGGTGTTGAAGAATTTGGTATTCTTCAAGGTTGAAGATTGTGGTAATCTTCACAAGGTGCCGTTGGAGATTGTGGTAATCTTCAAGTGAGATTGTGGTAATCTCAAAGGTGGTGTTGAAGAAGAGTGTGGTGCTCTTCAAGGTGTTGTTGTAAGTTGGTGTTGTATTAATTTGTGGTAAATTAATAAAATCTTTTTTTTTTTTGAAATCCATCCCGAATATCTTTGGGGTGGTAGAGGATTAGGCCTTAGGTGGGTTGAACCTCTTTAAATCGACGTGTGTTGTTTACATTCCGCACCTTTATTATTGTGTTTGAGCATTTGGTTCGAAAAAGAGGGCGAAATCGAAAAGATGGAGATAATCTATTCACCCCCTCTAGATTATCGTAGCCGCTGACTTACACACCTCCTAGGTTAGTCTATAAGACTAAATCTACACCATCCAAATAGTAAATCAATGGCCAATATATATTACAATATATACAATATTTCATAAGTAAGTATACAACAGAAGAGATAAAATAGGAATCCAGGAAATTAAATATAGTAACCGTTTCCTAAAAATTAGGGACGTGGTTTTGTATTGATCACGTCCCCATAATCAAACGATTCACCTTTCCTTTCTCTCCCTTCCCATTTGAACCTGCAATTTATTCAAATATGACAACAAAATCGTGCAACAATTAATGAAAAGTATACAATTACACTAAACTAACTATACATTAAAACATTACTAAGTATACATAAACAATTAACTAAGTATACAATTACACTAAACTACATGTACATTAAAACTTTACTAAGTATACAGAAACATTTAACTAATTATACAATTATATTGAACTAACTATACATTAAAATAATACTAAGTATACAGAAATATTTAACTAAGTATACAGTTACACTGAATTACCTATATAACTAAGTATACAATTCCATTGAACTAAGTATACAAATCCACAGAACTAAGTATACAAATTTACTAAACTACTTACTAAACTACTTATATAACTAAGAATACGATTCCACTGAACCAAGTATACAAATCCACTGAACTAAATATACAATACAACATGACTAAGTATACAAGTCCACTGAAATAAGTATACAATAAAATGATTGTTCACAAATATGGCGGAAATAAGTATCAATTTTGAAAAGAATACTTGAAGTTGATGATTTTTCCTCCCTAAAAGTCGGGAAACTGAAAAGGTAGGATTATGTTTTCTTAAAAATAGCTAATAACCGCCCAATTAACATAACTAATTAAATATAAAAGTACAATTATACCCTTGTATGCTTAAATTAACTAAAATGATCTACACCATCCAAAATTTTAAATCAAGGGTCCATAAGTGTTCTTATGGACTAACCTAAAGGGATTGGTCTCATTTGAACCAATCCTTATATATATATATATATATATATATATAAAATTCTCCGGGGGCCCTTGCTAGCGGAGGACCCTGTGCGACGGCACCACTTGCATCGCCTCAGGGCCGCCCCTGGAGTAGGGAGTACTAAATTGTGTAATCATGTCATGCTTCGTATGGACAAGACACGATAATCTAAAACATGAACACAATACGATAAATAAGAGTTGTATTTATACACAAACACAAAAATGAATTTTTTTGTGTTTGACACGATTTGACGTAATAAATCGAAAAAAATTGACTAATTTTGAATGATTTGATAGTATATGTTAATACATGATAGCAAATTATATGACATGAAATAACGTTTCACAACAATACATGATACAAACTACAACGTGTTCAATAAAAATATACAAAGATTAACAGTTAATACTCCATACATTTTTTTTATCGTGTTAACACGAACACGGTGTGACGCGACACAAAAAAATTTGTGTCTTTATTGTGTCGATAAAAACACGATGCATTTTCGTTTCTGAATCAAGTCAATACAAACACGATAAAATTAATCACTTACCTATTGTTTTCATATTATTTTTGTGTCTTGTCATCACATTGTGTCAAGAATTAATTACCAATAAGGAGGGCGTGATGGAAAATTAATTAACTTATGATAGCTAAATACCAAACTATTTATATTAGTTGATCCATATAAGCCTTATATATAATGGTGCCCATGTGTCTCATTCTCATCAATCCCCATTTTATTGTTTCTCAAGATCCCAAGTTGAACCTACTTGGATTCCACGAGTATTAGTAGTATGACATTTCTAAGGGTTAAAATCATCGACCATTTTAGTATTTTATACATTAATTGATATCCTATTTATATATATAATTGTACAGCATATCCCCTAAAAATCCTGCCTTGAGATGGATAAGAAAAATACTTGATAATTCCCTGTACACGATTGTACATTTAATTCTCCTATGTTTGTATGTCCAAAATCCCGACGGTGCAACCTTCTTACACACGTTACTCGTCGTGATCTGAAGTTGGCCCTTCCAACCACGCCTTTCGGACTTCTCAGCTTATTCTTCATCTTCAATTTTATCACCACCGGTGGACGAGCCCACTTTATCCGGCTTTCCTGGCCGTAATGAGCCTTGTGGGGAGCCGGAATTCGCAGCCATTGGCTTCGAAAAATCTCCAAACTGATCTAGTGCCAACCACGGATAATTTGAGGGGCCAGCTGATGAAGATGAAAGCTTTCTGATGTGAATTCTGTATTTCTGAAATTTTTGTAGAAATTTGCATCAAGATCATGTGCTGATTGCACCTTGTGAGCTAATCAATAAGGATTTTTTTTTGGGATAATTACAAAAACCCGGTTTGATTTTGTTTTAAATTTAAAGGGTTACTATAATATTTCTATAAATGTAAGAGGAGGTTTTGAGTATTTGAGTAGGCCTCTTGTAAGACGGTCGCACGAATGCGACAGATTTCACTTTTAGGGTAAAAAGTGATACTTTTAGTACAAAAGATAATCTTGTCTTACACAAGTTTTTACCTAAGTATTTTTAGCTTATGAAGAGGGAAAATATAAGACGGAATCAAAATCTCAAGGGGTTTTTTGTAATTTTGAGAAACATCCAATTGTTTTTGTAATTAGCCAAAATTTGAGGAGTTTATTTTGTAATTATCTCTTTTTCTTTTTTTCTTGTGTACCTGCAAATGGCTTTTTACTTCATCATTGGTGAGGCCATCCACTTTCATGACTTCCTTAATCTGCTTTGGTGTGGCTGCTGTAAAATGGACATATTGAATGTTTGAAGTTTGAAATCTACAAAAGTGAGAAAGAATGTATGTACACAGAATGCACTTCTGATTATTTATTTGGGTTAATTTACACCCAAAAAAAAATTACCTTGAGATTTAGTTTAATTACTTAAAAAACTCAACTACTTTTCAAAATTACAAAGACCTCTTAATACTTGTTTCTGCTTACAAATTTGCCCCTCCATAGGGCCAGAAGATATTTGTTAAGAAAAGGCAAACATATGTGTAATTTTGAAAGATAATTAGTTTTGTTTTTGTTTTTGTAATTAGGTCAAAATTCAAGGATACTTTTTGTAATTTGGGGAAAAATTACATGTACGAGACTGTTGTTAACAAGATGTAGTATGCTAACCCTTTGTAAGGATGTTGACCATGGTTCGAACCATTTATCTTACAGTTTCTTTGATTTATCATCTTTCCTCAATTATTACTCCCAACTTATTAAAATAAGATGTAGTATTCCTAATACAAAAGTGTTTCTTATTGAAAAAAACATTATTAATCCTTCAAATCATGGGCGGACTTACATGGTAGGTTAGGGGGGCCTGCCCCCCGCCCCAATATTTTATATATTTATTTTTTATATACAAATTTTGGGCATAATTTCATTTGGCCCCCAAAATTTTTAAAAGAAAAATCATGTTAATTTTAGATTGTAATTATGTATTTTGAGATACTTAATTTGTCATGTATTTAAAGCAAATGTATAATATATTTTGAATATTATCACGATATAAATAGATATTTGATTATCCAACTATTGGCCCCCTCAATGCAAAATTTTGGTTCCGCCTTGCTTCAAATGAAACAAACTATAGGGTGGAACGAAAAATGTGAAGTAGTGAACACACAATGGGAAGCAATTCTAATCTTTGCAGATTAAACTATTTTCAAGCCTCAACTTCTTTGGTCATGTATGGTTGTGTTTCCAACCCCTTTTTCCACTTTCCAACTATTACGGAAAATTGGTTTATAATTGTTTCAAAGGTTTTTCAAAGAAATGAAGTCATTTTCGCCACTTTTTATGGAAAATATTCTTTTGAAAACACAACCAAACAATTTTTCATTTTAATTACGCAAACCTAGGTAAAAATACACTACAATCACGCAAACCTATGTCAAAAATAAATTTGAAAAACTATAACCAAACATCTTCTCATTTTCAAACAAAATTGGACAACAAACCAAACATATTCTCAATTCTCACACAAAACCAATAAAATTTGAAAATTCATTTTCCAACACTAAACCTGGAAATTGGACTTGGAAACACATCCATACAAGCCATTAGATCAAAATTAACCAAATTTCTATTTTCTTGAAAAATTAAAAGCCTAACAAAAAAAAAAAAGTAGAAAGAAGGATTATTCTTACTTTGTTCTCCACCAAGCTGATGGAGTGCATCAACAAATCTCCTATGCAAATCTGCAGTCCAACAGCGCCTCTGTTTCCTCTCTTGTTCTTCTTGCTGCGGTTGCTGCAGTTTTGTCCTACCAAACACACTATTTGTATTACCTTTCTCAGTCAAATCAGTATTATATTCCACCTGATCAGCCACTGGAATAGACAATGATAATAAACCAGGAACTGGTGCGGTTCCACCAGATGATTTCTTGAATGGCACAAATGCCCCTGTCCTGTTCTTCAAATTACATCCCTGAGACTCACTCTCAATGCTATTTCCTTCCCCTTCTTGATAGCTCTGATGGGGAAAAAAAGGAGATAAATGGAGTCAAAAGAAATATCATTCTTTTTAGGCAAAATTGTAATTTTAGTACTATAACGAGGGGCGGATCTAGGGGGCTCACAGACCCCAAAATTTTTTTATCCCGTTTTTTTAAGTAGAAAAAAAAAAAAAAAATATTTTTTCTTAAAAAAAATAGTTGGGCCATAAAAAAAAAAAATTGGGCTAGGGGTAACTAGTGCGGTTGGCTGTTTTGACTATAACTCTTAGGGATTGACACTTTTAGTCATTTAATTTCTTGATTTGTCCATTTGGGTCCCTTGACGATTTTACCATTTAGTCAAAATAAAGAACCCAACCATGTAACTTTTAACAGTTATATATATTTTTGGTATTTTGGCGAAATGTCATGGGTCTGTGGGAGCAAATAAAATACTTTGAAATATCTAGTTGACCAAGAGCACAGAAAGTAAAGAATTTGCAGGATCAAAATTACACAAATTAGAACTTATACTCTAAATCTTATAGGATCAAAATTGTTACCTAAAATATTAACGGGAATTAAACTTTTCTTTTAATTTAAAGGAAAAGAAAAAACTTACTGATGTGAAGTTCAAAACAAAGTCTTGATTTCTTGTAACAAAGTTATTTTCATACTGCACAGGGGTACTCCAGAGCTGAACAGAACTCATCCAATTCTTCTTCTCCAAGAAATTATTTGACACTTTTGCCCTTCCATCTTCTTCACCACCACTCCTGAACAGTATGAATTCCTCCATAGCTGGCCCCATTTCCTTTTCTTTCTCCTCCTTCAATCTCTCAATCGCTACAAAAACAGCAATCATCTCAAAAGAGAAAAAACCCAACAAATTTTCGTGTGGCTATCTATAATATTTAGAAAAATTGAAGGATGTAATCAGTAAAATATAAGAGAAAAAAGTTATAGTTATTTGTAATATTTAGAAAAGTTGAAATATGCAATTGTAAATTATTTGATAAAGTCAACAACTTCCCTCGGTTCAACTAACGGCTAGGGTAAAAATGTAAGACGTAAGCAAAATTTAAGAAAAGTTTTGTAATATTGAAATTTCTCTGAGTTTTCTTGTAAGTACCCTAAACCTCATTAATAAATCACAATTCCGGTCCGCCAACGATATTTTTACCGGGCTAGATTGTAATACTCCAGCCCAAAAATTGAGCCTCATAAGCCTGGCCCATTAGGCCCGAAAATCGGGCCGCCCGTGGTTTTTAGTGTTTTTCATAGGTTGGGCTGAGCTCGAAATCACCAAAATGGGCACTCTCTGGCCCGATGGGCCTGGCCCGCCTGTTTGATACCTCTATCTCATGGGTGGTTTTTATAATTATCCATTTTTTAAACAGTCTATTCAGTTAAGTATATAACATTAACATAAGGCTATAGAAATTATAAAATACTAATAATATATTAAATTAAAACATGTCGACATCTCATTACATAAGTTCAGATATCGTGTAACATCCTTTTATTTAAGAAAAACTATAGGAATCTTAATAAATAACACAAGAGAGAGAGAGATAACCAACCATCTTTTAAGAGATGCATGCTATTAGGAAGTTCGCGTCTGAAAGCATCAATTTTTCTTAGTTCTTCTTTCAATGCTCGAACATGAAAATCAACTTTGATGATTTCTTGGAAAAATCATCAATCCCTGACACTTCTTTAAGTATATCTGAAATGGCCTTATAAGAGGCAAAATTTGAACCCACATCTAAATTCAAATTCTCACCCATATTTCCCTTTAAATTTTTTTAAATAGATCCAATATAATATAAAAAAATTAAAAAGTGGCACAAAGCCAAAACAGCTAGCTCAAAAACAAAAAATAAATGCAAATATATTGGAAAATAAAGAAACGAAAACTAAGATTCAATATATATGCTATGCATAGACATTTTTTTTTTTCAAATCTTTGTGTATATATATGATCGGTGGCGTAGCCACCTTAGGCCGAAGCGGTCGGCGGACCGCACTCAAATTCGGAGTGATCCTGTTAAATTTGATTTGGGCCATGACTGAAAATTCAACCGAATGTCGAATTCATATAATAAAAATTGAGCTAAAATTTAAAATGTCCATTAAACCTTCTTGATCCAAAAAAAATTAAGAATTATCTGACCCAATTAAGAAATTATCTAACCCAAATAAGGTATATGTTTCGAACTTGATAATGAATAATATTTATGGAAACATTTTTAAAATAAATTTTTGGATCTCAAAATCTATTAATAGTTATTTGGAGATTAATTTAGAATGAACTTTTGGATAAATCACACTCCAAAAAGTTCATTCTAGAGAAGTCACAAGAGATTATGAAAACTCACAAAATATTGTTGTAATGTATTGGCCTTTAGATTTGCCTTTTTTATTTTCTATTTTCGAAAAATTTGGCCCGACAAACATTCCACCAAAACGAAAAAAATCCCGACCGCACTGTCATGTGAATCCCTGCTACGCCCATGTATATGATTATATGAGTGTGTTCTTGATACAAAATGATGCATGGAGGAATAGAATGGAGGTTCTTATTTATATAGGTGGATGGAAGGGCAGAAAGGGAAATAAAAAAGTTTGGGATCAACAGAGTATTCCGCGAATAAAAATTTTCGGAGAATTTTATGTTTGTAGTTTTCACACTTTCGAGTCTTGGCATAATTTGGTGGTCAGTGAATTTCGGACAGTCAAATGTGTGTATTTTTACACAAGCAATTGACTTTTTGTAATAGGTTGCTTTTTTATTGACTTGAATTTCCAATACTATCCCTAACAATGGCGGGGTGCACTGGGTTAATTGTACCTCATGAAACGAGGAGAAATTTGTCTTTTTGAATGAGTTTATTCAGGAAATAGAGAATCCCTTGTGCAAATTACTGAAACTTTACTTGAGATTAACGTAACTTGATTTCAACTGCTGATAGTTATATGTAACGGAAAGAAGGAAACTTTACTTGGGATTATGCACATTTTTTTTTTTTTTTTATCTTTATTACACTTTGTAGAATAAGATTATGGAATCTATACTTTTGGAGGATTTGCATCATCTCATTGTCATTTATAGTTGAAGATTCACTAGATATGTGGGAAATTTGTAGGGATAGAATCAGATTTATGTATTCATCTTTGAAAAGTCCCATCTCTTGAAATAAATTGATGGGCATAATGAAAAGATTGGTGAAATTGGATTGTTAAGTAAAGTAATAAAGCCCACACAAAATTACAATTTGGAAAGGGGAATAATTAGGATAGAGGAGGAATTAATGAAATTTGTTGTTACTTATAAATTAAGAATTTCCAGATGATCAATATTGAAAATTATTATTAAGTTTGATTGTGTTTTTTGTATGAATTAAAACTGCAAATCTTATTTAGAGTTAATTACAAAAAATATACATTTGGTTTGAGATGATTATAAAAATACAGCTAAGTATCAAATTACAAAAATACTCATGATGTTTTAGAAACTGTTGTTAAACTAACGAAATTTGTGTGAAATCGACAATCCCATTGACAGATTAGCAATACGAAGGAAAAAATGTGGACGGACAAAATTACCTCCATCTAGTTTGTAAATCCATAATTTTTGGATCTTTTTTTAGTTTGTAGTTATAGAATATCAAATGAGTGGAAATTATTTACTTTTTCATAATCAAGTGGGGTATTTGCAAGATTCTGAGGGTTTTTTACGTTGTGTACTAATTTTTGGAAAATTCATAAAATAGTTTCATTTGATTTTGTTAGGGTTGTATATATGCATAGGATTGTTAAATATGGATAATTTTAGTCGATAATTCTGGATAAAGTCACGGGGAATGTTGTAGTTTGTGTTGAAACTAAAATATATTTTTGTAAGTATTGTTTTTTAATATTTTGTGAAAAAGCATTTTTCTTCTCATAATATGTGAAGTTTTGAAGTTCCATATAATTTTTTGATGATATCAACAAATTCCATTAGGTCAACTAACAATTGGGGTAAAATGTTAGACGAAATCAAACCATACGGGTATATTTTGTAATTGTAAAATTTATATGGGTTTTTGTAATTACCTTAAAACATGAGGGGCACTTGTTGTACTTAGCCCTCATATGTAGTCATTGAGAATATCACAACATGAATATAGTTAATTGGTGGAATATTAGGTGTAATTTATAAATCAACTTTTGAAAAATGGTTGCGTTAATAAATCCAGAGTATGAATCAACTAAGTATCAAATTACAAAAATACTCATGACGTTTGAGAAATCCACGCAACATAAACAACATTAGGTAACACAAATTTTGTAGACTTTTTACATAAAGTACATATGTAACACATGTTTGTAACACTTTTTACATTACAATATTTATGTAACAATTTTGTAGCACTTTATCAATATGTAACACTTATATGTAACACTTTTAAATAAGTAACACTTTTTAAGTATCACTTTTTTTTGTTATTTCTTTTGTAACGCAAATATGTATCACTTTTTTAATAAGCACTCTTGGCAACACTATATTTTATCAATTGTAACACTTTTTAGGCTATATTTTAGTAACACAAAATTATATAACTATCATTAAATCATGTCAACAATTTATTTAGTTAATTGATGTCACAAAATATGTGAAGGCAAAAAAATCACCAAACTAAAAATTGTAGACATCATGTACTATGTTTTTTTACGAATTTTTGTTTTCTTTTGATAAAGTATTTTAGTTTTGCTTTATTTTTTTATTTTTACGGAGGTAATTAATTCCTGTCGTAATACCGAAAAAAAATACGCATGTATATATTTTTATTATTATTATTTATTTATTAATAATTTTTACTAACGGAGACTAATTTCATCGTTAATATTTTTTTATTTTTTTTACTTTTTAAAAAATTACCAATGAAAATTGATGTTGTCGGTAAATTATTTTCTCATTATTTATTTATTATTTAATTTTTTTACTATTAGAACTTTTTTATCTATCGGTAAATTAATTTTATATTTTTATATATTTTTTTATTTTTACCGATTGAATATTGATCGAGAGATAAATTAATTTTATATATTTTTAATTTTTTGTGTCCTTTAATATATAACATAATATGATTTTCAAACTATATACTATATAATATAAAATTTGATATATACGAGTGTATAATATAATTTAATACATATATTATATAATATAATCTTTATTATATAAAATATATTATTTATACATAATATATATATGTGTGTGTGTGTGTGTGTATATATAAAATAAAGCAAAAGTTGTAATAAGAATCAACTCAAACTTAGTGGCAAATTGTCACTTTTACACATAATAGGTCGTGGATTCGAAGCTACTTGGTGACAAAAAACAAAGATTTTCTACGAAGTGCTACAAAAAAAGTGTTACATAAAATTCATATGTAACACTCAGTAGAACTATTTTTTTTAAGTATTACAAATATAAAAAGTATTACAAAAAGTGTTACATAAGATTCATATGTAACACTTTAAAAATATTGCTTCAAAGTGTTACCAATAGAGAACTTAATGTAACACTTAGAAAAAGTGTCACTAAAAGCTAATAAGAGTGATACCTTAGACTATAGGTAGACGGGCAAGTGCATCACCATAAAAGTGCTACCTATTGTCTATAGTAACATTTTATGGTCATTAGATAACATTTTTTGGGTGTTACCTAATATCATTTATGTTGTAGTGATCGTTGTTAAACTAACGAAATTTGTGTAAAATCAATAATTACCCTTGTTCGTCCCTGGATGAACTGGATTATCAAGGACCCAACTTTCGCTCCTTGCGACTTTCAAGCTTTAAACCAGGAGGTTTTCCTGTCGGCACTCTAATGCTAAAGTTAGAATTGGAATATTGGATTATAACAAAAGTGTACAATAAAAATAGAGTTTTAGATGTAACCTTTTTCCTTGGCATGAAATACCCCTTTTATACCCGACCAGTGGCTCTGTTCCCCCTCCCGGAGGGGGCTCCACGAGTCACCCTAAGATTGGTTCCCCGACTAGTCTTCTCCAACAGTTCCTCGAAGTTACTCGTTGACAGTCTCCTTCCTCGGGTCACTTCCAAACAGTCTTCCCGAATATACTTCATGGCGAAAACCTTTGACCCGACCTCTTTTATACCTCTAAATGGCTTCATTAATGACAAGGTCGAGAATGTCTTTTGCATTAAATGACCTTCCTCCGGTCCGAGCCCATTCGCCTTTATGTCTCATCATTAACCATAACTATCGCCGCCCACCTCTCATTCAATAGTTACTCTTAGACTTTATGTCATTTCAATCATATCGATCATTAAATGACGGTGCATGTCTTTTTCTCGTGGGAGGTCTCCTTATTTGCATAGGACCTTCGTAAGAGCTCTCCCACCCCCATATGATAGACTTGATTGCCTTAGTCTTTATTCTTCCTTTAAAAGATCGACCATGGGCAAGGTGTCTATCCTAGAGTTGTTTTTGCCCAAGTTGGGCCCGATCAACTATACCCCATACTTTATGTGGACTAAGATGGCAGATCCATCCCACTAGAAGCGTGCTTATAATCGGTTCCGAGTCTTCCGGCGCGCAATTTCGAGGCGATTATTATTCAAATTCTCTTTGTCGTTTTGTATGCCGCACCCATAATGGCGCGTCCCATCAGTCCCCATCGGTTCCTTATCCTTTCATCTACCAACCGTTGATTTTCCTCCTATCCTACTAAGTTGTCATTCATCCCCCCATCTCCATCCTTAATTACTAAGATTCACCTCCTTTTTAAGGGGTTGCCCTCATTCTCTCCCCTATCTTCTTTCCGAGTTTTCCTTTTTAGCATTTCTCCTTTCTCTCGATCACAACTCCCTCCATGGCCACCGCTCAAGTAAATCCTTATTTCTTTTTTTTTTTCTTTTTCTTATCTTTTACTTCTCTCCCTTTTATGCCTTCTTTTTGAGAGCTTCAACGCCATTTTGTTTTTCACTCCATGGCCTTCTCTAGTTCTCCCTACATACCCCAACGTCCAAACCACTTTGTCTAAAATTATCCTGGATAACTTGTGAGTTAATGCAAGCATTCCCCTTTCCTTCCTCCTTCGGCTTCCTAGTCCCCAAGACAGTTCTCACAATCCCCTAGGGGTATATAATATTTGTTGTGGAGCAAAATGGAGGCGGGCTTAAGGTTTCTTGTGCCCGACTTCCTGTGCCATATCTCTAAATCCTTCGGGATACCCTTATCTCAAATAGTTCCCAATTCCATTCGATTATTACAAAGTTTTTTCATGGTTTTTTTCTCACGCGGGAGGTACCTACTACTCGACTTTGGAGTGATTTTTATCATTTAAGCCCTCTAATCCTCCCGGTTTTTTTACTTCACGAGCCGTGATTTTACCCAGATTGATAGACGAGATCCCTAATTCAAACAAAGCTTAGAAGAAAAGGTTCTTTTTTTTCGCTCCGCACTTTGGTCCTTCCTTACCAAGTGGATCACGGAAATGCCCCGCCAGGGCCGACCGCCTAAGTCGTCCTCTTTTTCCGGTGCTCTAGCTCGGGCGCTGACTTCTAACCCTTACCATGCCCAATCGTTGACCGAATCTTGGTCTTTGCTTCACCATTCTCAACTCACCGGCCATTCCATTGTCTTACTCCTTAGGTATATACTTGTATTTCTCTACTTCCTTAGGCAACCATAGCCTTTCCTAATATGATTGTGTGTCCTTTTGCGGATCAAATGATGAATGAACGTATCGCCCGTGTTCGTGCTAGAAAAGATACTTAACCAGATTCACCCCGAGGGGCAAGGTCCTCCTTCTTTGATAGGACCTCCTCGAGTTGAGCTCCCGCTTCCTCTCGCCCGAGCCTCCAAGCCATCATTCCCAGATCTCTTCGCCCCCGCGCGGACCTCATCCGCGAGGGCAAACAACAAATTATCTCGGCTACCTGCCTCTATCCCTACTCGTCGGACTCGAGTTATGGCCCGATCCCATTCTTTGCATCTCCCGAACAACCCTCCTTACTAGAGTGCATGATCCCGAAGGGTGCCCTCTGGATTCAAAACTTGGTCACTCCCAATGACTTAGAGCTTCTTGAATCATCCAACTTTGAAACCCTGGATGATTCACATGGACGACTTGGCTTCTAAGGTACATGTTCCTTTTTTAAATTTAATACTCCTTTTATTCTTGCTCTTCCTATCTTGCTACTATTTCACTAACATTCACATAAAAATTTCTAGCTAGATGGTCCTTCATATGGGTCTTGTTTAGTGTGAGTTTTGCATGTATTTTGAGCATGATTTTAGTAATGGGTTGATAAACATGCATTACCTTAGTAATATGGGTCGTGTTCTCAATATGTGGAAAAGATATTACGATTTGCTCGTTTTGCAAGAAAATCACTATTTTTGTAGCACTTTTGTGGCAATTGGGAGCATTGCAGCTATTGGAACCCGTGTGAATCGTGGAAAGATATGTGATTACTGAGTAAGTTTGAAGAACTTTTTAGTTTTTACTCAGTTTCCTCTGATATAATTAAGTGGTTGAGAGAAAAAAGACTTGTGTTTTATAATATTAGTCTAATTTCCTTTCCAAAAGCAAAATAATATCAGTCAAATTAATCAATAAATTATTTCTTTTGGTCTGTAACAGTTTCATTATCTACAATTGAATACTTCTCAAGGAATAAAATGTTTCAATAGAAATCTCGTCCAAAAAAATGTTACAACAGAAATAATTAAAGGGATAAAATCGTTTTCTTGTTGTTTGCACTTGATGGGAGTTTCTTGTTTTTAATGTGTAAGTGTATTTATATTTGGAAACCATCAATCCGTTCTTCACATGAAACTTCTGTATGGACTATTGACTGAGTATTGTTGCTTTTCGGTTTGCTAAACTAACCATTCTATTCATATGCATATTTCTTGGCATTACATACGATACAATTTTTTTTTTTATTTAAGTATGATTACAAGGGTTAGCAGGGACGAAGCTATGTGAGGGCCAAGGGGCCACTGGGCCCCCTCAAATTCCAAAAAAAAAAAAAAAAAAAGGGTATTTTGGTCCTTTTATTTTTTAATCTTAAGATAAATAAAAAATAGAAAAATAGAAAGAAAAAAGGCTTCAATTATCTTGCATTCTTCTTTTTCTCGTTTCATTTGAATCTTGAAAAATATGAGTCTTGATCATTTTGCCCATTTTTTAAAAAATTGTACAATTTTTAAGTTCCGCCATAAACTTTAACTTGAATTTTTGCATTATTCTCTTGTGTCTCAATTTGTCCCCTTGGTATATTGATGTAATTGTATTTTGTTATTTATTTTTTAATATTAAGATGTGATTGAATTAATACAATGGCATAATCAAAATTTACGCTTATTCTAAATTTGATGTATTGTTATTAATTTTTACATGTGGTAATGGACAAATTGTCCACTTATGTTTTGTAAAAATAAAAAATAGTCATATATTTTGAAAACATATTTTTTAGCCATTTTAACACAACATCTCTTCTTGTATTATCGATGAGGTACTTGGTTATATTTCGAGAAAATTGATGCGGTGCATTTTTGGTATCGAGTCATGGATCGGTCCTAGAAAGGAAAAAAAAGACAAAATGAAAATGTGAACTCAAAAAATGGCTAAGAAAACATTGTTGAAACTATTTTTATTATGGAAAAGTGGTCAAAAGTCCGACGAACTTTTTTATATTAATATTAGTTAGGTACCCTACCCGAGATTCCTAGCTCACACTTATGGTTAGTATATAGATTCTACTCTTATGTATGGTTTTGGGATCAAAACAAATGAAAATAAAAATTCTCAATTTTTATTTGAACAAATTTTTATTTAAACAAATTTTTATTAAAATAATTATGTATTAATTAAGCTAAATGAATAATGCATGTCGCATTGTTGAGCTTTCCATATCTCGCCGTGGCTAATGTAATGGGGTGGTTATATGTTTCACAATTTTGATAATTTTGAGAAATCATTATCATATGATATTCTCACAATTTGACATTGTTGCTGCTTCTACATTATAATATAATATATATACATTCTTTTCTATAATTGATTAATAACTATATGATTATATTTTATACAGTTATACTTCTCACTGCTTTGTGCTTCGTAAGGTTCAACTCTTGGAACCTATTTTCCTTAAAATATTGGAACGTATTTTGCAGTATTCGGAGCCTTGATAAGCATTTTTAGCTTTTATTTCATTTCTCATGGGTAAATTATGTTATGCATCCCCATAAAATAAAGAATCAAAGTCAAGAATTGAAGCTCAATGGTAGGCACCCTCCCAATTTGACTATTAATGGGAAGGCAAAAATCAAAATGGGAGGCTGTGGAAAAATAGCAAAAGTTTGTTGGTTTTTCTTGACTTTGGCAAATACAATCCCAGCTTATTCCTCCTATAAATAGAGGGGTTGTGATGAGAAGAAAACTATGGCAAGCAAGTGAAGTGCTTGGCCATCCAACCGGTGGAGAGAAAAAATGAGTGTCTGTGGGAGAGATCAATTTGGGTGATTCAAATTGTGATAGGTCTTGAATAATCTCGGGGTATTTTTCTCTCAGAACACAAAGGGTTGGGGAGAGTGTTCTTTGATAGCTAGTAAAGTGGTTGTCACGAGAGTCTTTTATTCTTGGGTTTGGACCATAAAACTCAAGGGGTGTATTTTTTTGTACCGGGAAATTCTTTATTAGTAAAGAACGGAAACTCTCGTGGATGTAGGCGGGTTTTGCCGAACCACGTAAAATCTCTGTGTGCATTTATTTTCCTGCCGGTGCTATTTCTTTTTTGCCATCATCTTGTTGGTGTGATTTGTCGGATATTCCTGATAAATCAAATCTCGGACCACGACACACCTCCACATTGCGCCCAACAAATTATTGATGCCTCTTGGTTTACTTGGTTCTTGATGACGTTGGTGCGGGGTAATTGATTCTATCGCCACAATTCATTGAATTAGATTTTTTAATCCATTTTTAAGTTTATCGAAGAGTTTTTTTGGTCTCAAGAAGCTAAATCATACTTTATCAACCTTGTTTGGTATCTTCGGTATTTTTTTAAATCGAAATTTTCTCGGATATAGTTCTAAATACTAATGTAAGAAATTACTCGTAGTTTTATTGTCATTAATTTCACTTTTTGCTATTTCTCGTGGACGTTGGTTGTTTTTGACTTAATTAATTATTTGATTATATTTATTTTTATGAAAGCATCGAGCGGTATTCTCAAGACAATATATAGTTATAGATATGTGCAACAAATTCAAAATCAATAATACATACACTTGCACCGGAGAGAATTTGAATTGATTTATATTCCCAAGACATTGGTTCGATGGCTACTCGCGTGGTACAAATCACAGTACTCGGACAAATTTGGAATTTGAATTTTATTTTTCCTAGAAAAACAAACGCCGGACTTAATTAAGTAAATTATTTTTTCTGTCAGGATGTTGAGGTGTATGTATTTATTCATTTATGTTCTATTATTTAATTTCTCGTATGTTGTGTTTAAGGATTTAGAAAGTCAGAAAAATCGATTCATTTAATTGTACTTTTTGAGGCCCAAGACAAAATCACTCACAACTTAGCTTATCGAGACAACTGCGGTTTATTAATTATGCTTTTTCTTAGTATGTTGTATTTTTTCTTTTTGATTTGATGTAATGAATATGTAAAGTTTTTGCAATCAAAATTAACTACATAGACATATATATTCAATGTTGTTACTTTTTTTGTGTTTAGAGACTGGAAATGTAGTTTTGGCGAACTTTACCTATTTATTTGGACTTTCCTCCTTTTACATATATATATAGATTGGGATTTAAACACCTTTTTTGTTTAGGAGAGGTACAAGCTCTCATTAGTTTGAACACCAAAGTCAATGGAAGAAGAGAACACCAAAGGTCAATGAACTATGATTGTTAGATCGGTTTAGGGTAGTTGTCGGGCCTAGAAATTACAGGATGGTTGTTATTGTGGAGGCAACTTGTAGTTTTCCCATAAACACGAAACTTTGAACTGAAATTATTGGTGGGAATACGCCGGGGATCGGTGAAGGTAGGGTTGCATCCAAGGAAGACCTATTAAGGTGGCTAAAATATGTGATAATGGCTTGGTTTAGCCAAGGACTTGGTTATTACTAGTGTTTTTTTTTTTTTTGAGAAAGGTTATTACTAGTGTTGCGATTACTTGTTTTGCTAGCTTTGTCTTATTGTGGTTACAAACTTACATCATCATTCTTATGCTAATGATTGTGATGTTTAGGGATGGTAATGAGACGAGTTCAAACTGGTCAAATGAGTCTTGGGAGGGTATCAAGACTCTTTTTTTAAAACCAGTGGTCACGGCCAGGTAACTAGATGTGTAGTCAAAGGCGCTCGCCTCTGCGCTTAGCGCTCGAGGCTAGGCGTTAAACACCCTCGAGTGCCTTGGGTCATCCAAGTGCAGCCGCTGAGCCGAGGAAAAGCGGCAAAGCGTGCGCTTTTGTTGGAGGCGCAAGTCGTGCGCGCTTTGCGCCTCGACGGACTTCTTCCCCCCCCATCTCATTTGAGGGTTTTGGATCTTTTTTTTTGTTAATAGACCATAAGACTGTAAAGCGCATAAGTCCAATCCAATTCTTACACAAAAAATAGGGCAAAATAAGGTTTTTTCATCACCCATACTGATCACGCACATCGAATCTTTTCGTGGGAGAATCGAAACTTTTCTCAAGCGAGTTTATTCTTCCATTTACAAATGAAATTGAAATGTGAAAGTTTTTATTGGATTTTGTTGTCTTTCCTTTATTTTTCTTCCTTTTTCTTTTCTTCTTCTCATTTTTTCTTCTTTTTTTTTGGCAACTTCTCGCTCCTTTCTTCCTTCATCTTCACTATGCTCTTTTCCTCTTCTTTCTATTTGATCCGGTCATATTTTTAGGTCATCTCGGTCCGACTGATCCCATCACCAGAGCATGGAAGTGTTGCCAAGATCAAGAGAATAAGGTAGAAAATAAGGTGTCGAACCTAAAGTGTGCACCCGACCTAACCTTATAGACCAGTGCCTGCCTAAAGACGACCGACAAATGACCACTAACTAGCCAAGACGGATTCCGCCTTTTGAGAGGAGTGGGGTGACATAAAGCCGCCAGATGCCGGGTCGGCCGTGGCATCATTTAATGCTTTCGAGGATGACTGCAAGGCATTAAATGTCTCTGGTAAGACTGTCGGTGATAAATGCTTCATAGGCAAGACCTGACAGACATTAATGAGACATGGGCCCCATCCATAGGAGTTTTAAATGTTTACAAAGGGTGATTTGACAGGAGTAACTAGGACAAAGGTTAGATGACATTTAGTTACTCATATGGCAGTCGAATATATGAGTTGTCGCTAGAAGGTATAGCCACTCGAGGGAAGAACACGTGACATGTTTGGGTGTTAGGAAACTAGAAATAAGGAGCTAAGGGGAGATTGGAGAGGCTTTTTTCGGATACACTTCTTTAAACACTTATATCTATTTTTCTCTCTATCTTATACTAACTTGATCATCGGAGTGCTAACGCAGAACTCATCCGATTGTCTTTTTCGAGGCTAGCAAGATGTCAAGTGGGAATACGATTAGATCTCGAAATGAGACCTCATCACTATTACACAAAGAAAACCCTTTTTTTTATTGTTTTTAACTCTTTGATGCATTTGTTGTTTGTCTAATGAATTATTATTTACGTCATTGTTGGTGCACAAATGGTTTAATTTTATATTGAATGATCCTGTTTTTTATCATTTCGAATATTATAGCCTTATATATAATAAATCCAAAATTGTGCGCCTTGCTCGAGTCGATCGAGCGCTTTTTTGGTGCCTCGCGCGTAGGCTCACGCGTTAAATCTGCGGTTCGGTTCCAAAAAATAGTGGAATCGGAACCTTAAATAGACAGGTTCAAGACGGTTCCAGAGCCGTCGATTCGGTTGAACCAGGAACCCTAGAACCCGGTTCCATTTCGGATTCGGAACCATGGAACCGCTTTCTTTTTTAAAAAAAAAAATTGTTTAATATAACACTAAATAATTCAATACCTAATTTAGAATATTATCTTAGATTATTGGAAGACTTTAAATTAAATTGAACAAAAAAAAAGAAAATAAAAATGGGCTTGAGCTTAATATTAATAATTATTATTAATATTAAGTTGCCTACGTATCCTCTTAGGGTATAGAGGAATCAAAACCCACGTGGTTAAACTTACCTTTTTACCCTTATTACCTTTTTGGAGTGGCGTGGCTCAATCACTCCCATTTTTCGTTCGTCCTGGCGTGGACGTTGTTCCTTACATGTCAAAGTCATCGTTGAGATCTAATTGAGCTTCCATTCCTTGTATTCGTTTTCCGCTCTAGTCGAATCGCCAACAATCATTGAGCTTCTAAGTTGTCCGAATGCATACACGACCTTTGCTCATCCAACATGTTCCCACCGGAGCTAAAACTTGCTCTACCGCCACGATCGAAGCGGGGCATGCTAAAATCTCCTTGGCTATGATTGAAAGGATTGGATAACTTTGGCTTTTTGTGAACACCACCGTAATATGTCCAAATCATCATTATCTCGCTTCACTAAATTCAAAACTTGTAGTGTAATAATTCTCTAGTTCTATGTTAAAAGTTGAGAACTCCATGGTCGTTTACTTTTTTCCCTAACTAAGCGTTGTCTATGCTAAATTTCTTTAAATCGGTTGAAGTACTAGGTGTAGGTTGTATTTCTTGTTGACTCGTTTCTCCTTAAATTTTAAATTATATTCATTGTAAAGTTCATTTAGTCCTTGTCTAACTTGAAGTAAAATTAGTCGAACACTAGGTTTATCCTGGACTTGGATCGATATCCTGGATATAAAGCATCATAATATACATTTAACAAATCTTCTAATAAATAATTTACATCTAGGATCTAATACAAAAGCAATTAAATAAAGTTAAGGATAGTTTGAAAATATTTACACCATTTCAATTTCATTTTTCAATACAATCATGTAAAAGTGGATCGAGTTATGCATTCACTAAAAGCGGTAGCAATATTAATACAATTCATTAATACTAGATTTGCGGTTGGATAATAAACACCGGATAATAAATTTGTTGATTCGGAAAAAACTCCTAGCACCTCACATAAAGAAGCGCATTTATTCCATTGGTAAGGATATAAACGAATTCCCTACATCAAAGAGTTAAAAAATGAACACAATAATTCCTTATAATCAAGTGAAGCCTGTAATAAATCATATGTTGAGTTCCAACGTGTTGGTACATCTCTAGGAAATCTTTTAGGTCTTTTATTATTCGCTTTACAATATTTACCCCATTGATGCATAATTGTCGGATGTCCCCATAAATATTGAAGTGCGCTTCTAATTGGTTGAATATGCTCGTTTAAATAAGTTAATCCATCTTGAACACATAAATTTAGTACGTGACAAATACATCTAATATGGAAATATCTACCCCCTAAAGATGGTTGACATAATGAAGTAAGTTCTTCAATACTAGCATTATCAAATGAAATAGAAAATATTTTATCAACTAAATTATATTCTTGCAAAATTAAATTTATCATATTAACAATATTCTCGGCATGTATTTCATCAAATAATCTATAAGCAATTAATCGTTTTTGTAAATGCCAGGAAAACAGAAAATATAGTGAAACGAACCAAAATATATATTTTTATCTGTTAGGTGTGATTATTAATTTGAGGAATATGCTTTGGATGATGTGTAAGTTCCTAATTGCATAAATTTGTATTGGGATTTCAGGAAGATAGTTGAGAAAATAATTTCTTATTGAAACTTGAAATTAGCGAAAAAGGAAAGGAAATAGATGCTTTTCACATAGTATTGGAGCGTAACATAGTATTGCGTCAATTTAGCCGTGATCTCCGGGATAAGCTTGTGTCCAAGCTCATGAAAGATGTTGAGGGCACTTGCGGGTTATTAAATTCTGGCCCCTTCTTTTTTTTTTTTTTCCTTTATTGATTTTTATTGTATAAAGAATATAATTGCGTGGTTTATCCATTGTTTTACCAATTTTCGTTGTTATTTATTTTGTTGCAGTGGTCGCCATGGGTTCATTGTGGCGATAACTGGCATTGAGAGTGTCGGGAAAGGTTTATTTATCTTTCCCTCACTTGGGATGTGACCATGTTTGCTTGTACTAGTTATTGGCATTATAGAATTCGAGATAAGGTTTTCAGTTTTGTTGCAACTTAACGATTTGGTGAAGTATAACTTTGTCCATGTAGCCTTTTGCTTGTAGAAGTGGAGTCAATTAATTCGGGGATAATTACAAAAACCCACCTGAGGTTCGAGTTAAGTACAAAAAGAAATACGATATTTTTGTAAATTACAAAATACAAATACGCCCGAGGTTTGGTTCTATCTTTACATTTTCTCCTTTCATGAGCAAAAAAATATTTCAAAAAAACCCTGACTTTTGTAGAAATATTACGATTCTGCCCTGTTTAAGACAATATCAAACCTAAGGGTTATTTTTGTAATTTTTAAAAATCTCTAGGTTTTTTTTTTTTTTTTTTGTAATTATCCCTTAATTCCAAGAGAGTTTAGGGTCGACTAGTATTTTCCTATTCTTATTGCATACGAAGTCAGATCTATCTAGTTTAATCAGCTAGCTTAAAGCTTTTAGAATATTAAAAGAAACTTATACGATTTCCTTTAGAGAGAGTAAACCACCAGTTATTATGAGCTATCTGTCCTATCATCGGTTCAGGATATTATTTATCCGAAGGCAGATAATTATACTTAGTTGGGATGGGAAAACAAAAATTGTAAACCATTGAAATGAACCTTATCTCGATGCTAACTCGACCAAAAACCCAAATCTCATTACAGAGGATATTTTTGAAACCTACCTTTCTCATTACATGTGGGCTCTCAGCAACTCAATATTACTAAATATTTAGTTCGGAAGGTTTTTGTCTGATCCTTCTTGAACCAAATGCCAGAAGCCAATGAGTCGTCGATTATAATCACCTATCTGCAAATTCGAAAGTTGCTCCTTTCCGTCCATTCATAGATGCAAGCTAAAATGATAATGAGTACACAATGCTACTTTTGAATGTATTCTAGACAACTTCTGTATCTTTCTTTTATTTGCTTTACAATAGTTATTTCCCTATGCCTAAATGATTTTGAAGGAAATAATCAGCTATCAAATTTTTACGATCTTAATATTCGACGACATTTTACTACTCCATTTTGGATTTGTACCAATTTCGTACTTTTGATCTGTAGTTAATACCTGACGATATGGAGTTCCAATCTGGAGATATGCCTAACTACACAAGATCATCGGAAAAGGAGAAATAGCAGTCCAAACAAGAGAAGGTAAAATGAATATCATCAAAGATGTATTTTATGTACCTGACTTGACTCAAAATTTATTGAGCGTGGGCCAACTCTTGGAGAAAGATTACAAGGTGGAGTTCAATAATGACCACTGTATCATTATTGATAAACAAAAGAATCTCACAATGGCTAAAATTAAGATGAGTTCAAACAAAATATTTCCTCTTAATTTGCCATTGACTGAGAAAATTGCACTTCAAAGTACCACAGAAGCAGAACATAATCTATGGCATTTGAGGTATGGGCATTTGAGCTATAAAGGTTTAAATTTGTTAAAAAAGAAAAATATGGTGTTTGGTCTTCCTAACATTCCAGATCGAGACAAGACATGTGAAGGATGTATTTTTGGCAAAATGCATCGTTTGCCATTTCCAAAGACATCATACAGAGCCAAAGCTCCGCTCGAGATAGTACATGCAGATATTTGCGGGCCAACACAAACACCGTCACTCAATGACAACAGGTACTTCCTATTGTTCGTTGATGAGTTAGGTACAATTGATATTCAACCATGCCTTTATAAGTTGGGTTGGTAACTTCAAACTCCGGCCACTACTTTTATTTGTGGGTTGTTGGATGGAATGCAAAATGTCCTCTGCAAATTATTTTTTAACACCCCTTCTTAATTTGTAATTTGGACATTCTTTTGAAGTGCTTCAATTTTTCAAGACTCATTTTGCTTTGTTAAAAAAAGAAAAATATGGTGTTTGGTCTTCCTAACATTCGAGATCGAGACAAGACATGTGAAGGATGTATTTTTGGAAAAATGCATCATTTGCCATTTCAAAGACATCATCTGAGAGCCAAAGCTCCGCTCGAGATAGTACATGCGGATATTTGCGGGCCAACACAAACACCGTCACTCAATGACAACATGTACTTCCTATTGTTCGTTGATGATTTTTTCGAGATGAAGTGGGTTAGGTACAATTGATAATCAACCATGCTTTATAAGTTGGGTTGGTAACTTCAAACTCCGGCCACTCACTTTTATTTGTGGGTTGTTGGATGGAATGCAAAATGTCCTCTTCGCAAATTATTTTTTAACACCCTTCTTAATTTGTAATTTGGACATTCTTTTGAAGCTTCAATTTTTCAAGACTCATTTTGCTTTGGTGAAACCATCCGCGATAATTTGTTATACCTCTCTTTTGGCGGATGGTTTCACCAAAGCAGTGAGTCTTGAAAAATTGAAACACTTCAAAAGAATGTCCAAATTACAAATTAAGAAGGGATGTTAAAAAATAATTTGCAGAGGGCATTTTGCATTCTTCCAACAACCCACAAATAAAAGTAGTGGCTAGAGTTTGAAGTTACCAACCCAACTTATAAAGGCATGGTTGATTATCAATTGTACCTAACCCACTTCATTAGTGGTGAAATTTTTAATTAACATGTTGTTGAATGTTGAAGCCTATAAATAGGCTAGATTGTATCGATATTTCATGTACAATTTGAGAGCAAGAAACAAAGCCAATTCAAGGCTATCTAGTGAGAGAAAATTGTGTAGAAATTTGTGAGATAAAAATTGAGAGTGTTTTCTACAATATATTTTCAAAATTATATTAGTAAAAATATAATTTTGCCTCCAATTTATTTTATATTTCTCTCACATTTTATATTTACACCCGTATACCCAACAATTGTGGTATCGAGCCACCCTTTGGTTTGATAACTCCACCAATTTAAAAAAATGGCTTGACCAACAATAGTGAAATTGCATTCACATTTATCCAACAAAGTGTTCCTATATTTGTTGAAGAATGTTACTCAAATGAGAACGTTGTTCGTGTCCCATGAACTTTGGGATATTGTTGAAGAGAGGGTATAACACATATACTCGAAGGAGGAAGAAGCGCTAACGAATGCGGTGGAAAATAGCATAAAGAGAACACGACCAAAGATGCAAGAGTTTTGTCCTTTATGCACCAAGGGGTAGTTTGATCTATTCTTCCAAAATTACAGGCATAAAAATATCAAAAGATGCATTGAAGATTTAAAAAAAGGATAAAAATAATGTTATCGTCATTTTGTGGCAAAATTCACAACGAGGTTCAAGAAGAAGAGGCCGTGGAAGGAACCAATTCCAAGCACAAAGCAAGCTTAATCGCAACAAAATATTTTCAACAATTGAAAGTCCAACAATTTCAAAATTATGTAAGGATTGCAAATTAAGAGGGGATGTGGAATAATATATAATTTGCAATACTTGTGGGGTGCTCTCACCTAACCCACTCAAGAACTAATGGATGAGAATTAATCTCACCAAACTTTGCACTATATTATGTTTAGCCTTTGTATGTGTTAGGTGAATTTCAAGTCTATAAATAGGTATATATGTGCAACATTTTAGAGCATCCCAAATTGGGATCAAAGACATCCCGAGAGGGATCAAAAGAGGAAATCCCCAATAGGGATCAAGTGAGCATCACGATGTAAAAAGCAATCTATGAGCGATCACATGAAAAGAATGAAAAGAATAAAACCGATAATTTCTTCAATTTATTTCTCAATGTCTCTCATATTTTCACACTTATACCCATATACCCAACAATTTTGGTATCGAGCCACCCTTTGGTTTGATAACTCCTCCAATTCAAAAAAATGGCTTGACCAACAATAGTGAAATTGCATTCACATTTAGCCAACAAAGTGTTCCTATCTTTGTTGAAAGAACGTTACTCAAATGAGAACGTTGTTCGTGTCCCATGAACTTTGGGATATTGTTGAAGAGAGGGTATAACACATATACTTGAAGGAGGAAGGAGAAGAGCGCTAATGAAGCGGTGAAAAATAGCATAAAGAGAACAAGACCAAAGATGCAAGAGTTTTGTCCTTTATGCACCAAGGGGTAGTTCGATCTATTCTTCCGCAAATTATGGGTGTAAAAATATCAAAAGATGCATTGAAGATTTAAAAAAAAATAAAAAATGTTATCGTCATTTGTGGCAAAATTCACAACGAGGTGCAAAAGAAGGGCCGTGGAAGGAACCAATTCCAAGCACAAAGCAAGCTTAATCGCAACAAAATATTTCCAACAATTGAAGTCCAACAACTTCAAAATTATGTAAGGATTGCAAATTAAGAGGGGATGTTGAATAATATATAAATTGCAATACTTGTGGGGTGCTCTCACCTAACCCACTCAAGTATTGCAAATTATATATTATTCAACATCCCCTCTTAATTTGTAATTTGACATTCTTTTGAAGTTGTTTCAATTTTTCAAGACTCATTGCTTTGGTGAAACCATCGCGATTGCTCCTTTGTGTTAACAAATTCCAATTGAATTTCTTGATCATTCACAAGACTTGATGAAATGGTGTCGAGTTCAATGTGCTTCGATCTTGCATGAAAAACTCGGATTTTTCGTCATTGCAATAGTTGACATGTTGTCGCAGAAAATTATTGTGGGAGTATCTTGACTTTCTTGAACATCAACTAAAATTCTTCTAAGCCCATCTTGCTTCACAAGCCGCATCCGTAGTAGGCTGCAAAGTATTCTAACCTGGCGATGAAAGTGATATCTTTTCTTTTCTTTGATGACCAAGATATTATTTTTGAGCCAAGACGAATACATACCCGGATGTACTTTTGCGATCATCAAGTGACCCGGCTAGTCACTATATGTATATCGAATAAGCTTATTTTCTTTTTCTTTAGCATATCGATGCCGAGTTTTCTCTTACCTTGAAGGTATCGAAGAATTCTTTTTCTTTGCTGCATAATGTAGCTTGCTTGGATCGTGCATGAATTGTGATATCGGTCGACCGATAGACAATATCGGCCTTGTATTTGTCAAGTACTAGATCTACGATCCGACTAAGTCATGCGTACATCTTTGGATTAGCTTTAGTTGCACCATCATTCAATTGCGACTTTTCATTGATTGCAAGTGGAGTTGAGATCGGCTTGCGATTGCTCATCCAAATTTCTTCAACAATGCTTCAAGATATTTTTCTTGAGAAATAAATATTTCTCATTTTGATTGCGAACTTGAATCCCAAGAAAATATTTCATGAGACCCAAGTCACCATCTTGTACTCTTTCATCATTGCCTTTTTGAATTCTTGCACCAATGTTGGATTGTCCCTGTATAGATCAAGTCATCTACGTAAAGACAAACAATTAAAAATCTTGCGCACCTTGTTTCTTTTTACGTATAATGACGGTTCACTCGCTTCTTTGAAAACCATTTTGTTGAAAGTACTTGTCAATCTTGTTGTTCCAGGCTCTTGGTGCTTGCTTCAATCCATATAATACATTTAAGTCGATAGACTTTATCTTCTTCACCGTTGGCAATGTATCCTTCGGTTGTTCCACATACACTTCTTCTTCCAAGTCACCATTGAGAAATGTTGATTTAACATCCATTTGGTAGACGGTAACTCAAATTATCTTTGCAATAGCCAAGACAATTTGTATTGTCTCCATTCGAGCAACTAGTGCAAATGTCTCGTTGAAATCAACTCCTGGTTCTTTGAGAATACCCTTTTGCAACTAAGCGGGCTTTGTGCTTGTGAATTGAGCCATCTTCTTTGTAATTGGTCTTGTAGATCCATTTGACCCCGATCACACTTTTTCCTTCGGGAAGGTCTACGAGCTCCCAAGTATTGTTCTTTTCAATGCTTGCAATTTCTTCATCCATTGCGATTTGCCAAACTTCTTCTTTGGCGCGCTTCTTCATAATTACGAGGCTCACAGGCAAAAAATGCAACATCACAAGTTTCGTATATTTCTCTTAAACTTCTTTCCTTCTAATTGGACTTTGTTCTGGATAGAATTCTTCGATGGTCTGGCGAACTCGAGCTTGATTGGAACTTGAGTTGGTGCTTGGTTGATCTCCATGACTTGTTGGAGTAGGCAATGTTCCAGGCAAATATACAATCTTTTTCATTTTTTCAATTTCATTCCAATTCCATGATCGCATTTCATCAAAAATGACATCTCGAGAAATAATAAGTTTATTTGTCTTTGGGTTTAGTAAACGATATCCTTTCGATTCATCACTATAACCAACAAAGATCATTTTTCTCCTTTTTCATCATATTTTTCTCTTTGTTGAGATGGAATATCGAATAAGCAATGCAACCAAAAACTTTGAGATGGTTTACCCGTGGCTTTCTTTGGTGCCACGCTTCATCAGCGTCTTATTTTGAACGCCTTTGTTGGTGAACGGTTCAAAATATGACCGCCGCATTTACCGCTTCACTTAATATTTTTGGAAGTCTTTTGCTGTCATCATGCTCCGTGCCATCTCGACTATTGTGCACAATTTTTTTCGCTCTCCGCAACGCTATTTTGTTGTGGGTCAGTAACAAATCGTAGTTGTCTATGGATCCCTTTGTCTTTGCAATAGTCCAAGAAGGATTTTCCGATGAATTCTCCTCCTCGGTCTGTCCGTAGAGTCTTTATTTTTCTGCCACTCTGGTTTTCCACATATTTTTTGAACTCCAAGAATTTCGGAAATGCTTCTGACTTTTGCTTCAAAATGTAAACCCACATCATTCTGGAAAAATCATCAACGAACAATAGGAAGTACTGTTGTCATTGAGTGATGGTGTTTGTGTTGGCCCGCAAATATCCGTATGTACTATCTCAACCGGAGTTTTGGCTCGTATGATGTCTTTGGAAATGGCAAACGATGCATTTTGCCAAAATACATCCTTCACATGTCTTGTCTCGATCTGGAATGTTAGGAAGACCAAACACCATATTTTTCTTTTTTAACAAATTTAAACCTTTATAGCTCAAATGCCCATACCTCAAATGCCATAGATTATGTTATGCTTCTATGGTACTTTGAAGTGCAACTTTCTCGATCCAATGGCAAATTAAGAGGAAATATTTTGTTTGAACTCATCTTAATTTTAGCCATTGTGAGATTCGTTTGTTTATCAATAATGATACAAAGGTCATTATTGAACTCCACCTTGTAATCTTTCTCCAAGAGTTGGCCCACGCTCAATAAATTTTGAGTCACGCCGGGTACATAAAATATATCTTTGATGATATTCATTTTACCTTCTCTTGTTTGGACTGCTATTTCTCCTTTTCCTGGTGATCTTGCGTGATTTGCCATCTCCGAGCTTTACTTGGATGAATATGATTCATCAAGATTCACGAACATTTTCTTGTTTCCACACATATGATTCGCCGCAACCATCGTCCCACGTACCAAATATTCTCAATTTGATGTTGAGAATTCAAACATGAAAAAAATACCGATTAGGCTCTTTTCTTGGATAAATTTGCTTCATTTGTATCTCCATCATCTTTATGTCAATAGTCTCTTTGAGAATGATTTGCATTTCTCGCATCTTTTGCACTTAAAACGACAATCTTTGGTATCGTGGTTATTCTTTCGCATATCCTAAATACAAATCGAATTTTGATTTGAATTTCTCGATTGAATCCACCTCGTCTTCCTCGTCCTCGTGCACGTGTCCGCCGCGACCTCCTCTCTTGCACCTCGATGTCTTGAGTTATTTTGCTTTTCTTGCTCGCCATCTTTTTATTTTCTTTTTCGAAATGTTTGTTTTTACTTGGAAGGCTTGCTCCAAGCTTTGACTTGAGAATCTACTCATTCTTTTTCATGGACTTCAAGCGATCCCATGAGTTCATCCAAAGATAGTGTGGATAAATCTTTGGATTCTTCAATAAGCGAAACAACAATATGCTCGAACTTTCTTTGGCGGACTTAGCACTTTTTCAACGATCTTTTTATCTTCAATGGTATCCTTGTATCCTCCGATTTGATTGACTACAATGGAAACTCGAGCAAAATAATTCTTGGACATTTTCATTGTCCTTCATTGACAAATTAGCAAAATCTCGCCATAAATTTTGCAATTTAATAGGGATCACCTTTTCATAGCCTCCAAATTACTTTTTCAAAATTTCCCATGCTTCTTTTGATGTTTTGACACCCGTAATGCGCGGAAGAATTGCTTTACCCCTTGGTGCATAAAGGACAGGGCTCTTGCATCTTTGGTCTTGTTCTCCTTATGCTCTTTTTCTTTTGTGGCGGTTAGTGCGACTTCCTCCTCCGGAGTATGTGTACTATACCCCTCTTCAACAATATCCCATAGTTCATGGACACGAACAACGTCGCATTAAAACGCTCCATAGTTCAGTAATCTTGACCAACAAAGATAGAACACCTTGTTGGGAATATGTGAATCGCAAGTTCACCTAACCAGTTGACGCCATTTTTGCAAATAAGAAGGGATATCGGCCAATGGTGGCTCGATACCACAATTGTTGGGTATATGGGTGTAAATATAAAATGTGAGAGAAATATAAAATAAATTGGAGGCAAAATTATATTCTTACTAATATAATTTTGAAAATATAATGTAGAAAACACTCTCAATTTTTATCTCACAAATTTCTACACAATTTTCTCTCACTAGATAGCCTTGAATTGGCTTTGTTTCTTGCTCTCAAATTGTACATGAAATACTGATACAATCTAGCCTATTTATAGGCTTCAACATTCAACAACATGTTAATTAAAAATTTCACCACTAATGAAGTGGGTTAGGTACATTTGATTGTTGCAACCACTGTCTTCATACATTTGCATGTCTAAAAAATACGTTGCACCTTTTTTATATGGGATAATTACAAAAACTACCTTGAGGTTAGGGTTAATTACAAAAAAACCTAGAGATGATGGGAAATTACAAAAACCCCTTGAAGTTTGATTTTGTGTTACATGTAAGTGGGTAATTGCAATATTTTTACAAATGTATGTGTTTGAATTATTTTTGCTTAAAAAAGGGTAAACTGTATTACAGAATAAAACCTCATGTTTTTTTTATTAATTTTCAAAAACTTGTAGGATTTTTTTGTAATTAACCCAAACCTCAGGGCTAGTTTTTTTAATTATCTCTTTTATATAGCATATCGTGCAGATTCTATTATTGGTTCCCAACTAAAGTTGTAAAAGTATTTTGAAGACACGTGCATGTTTAGTCCCCACAATGATAGGCTTTTGTCAAACTTACTCAGGCAGTTATATCAATTTAACACATTATGCGGTCAAACCTTGTAAGGTTAGGTTATCGATATGAAGAGAATATGAACCTTAGCCTAAGGATTATATATGTTCATAAAATATTCTGTCTAAAGAGTAGTCAATCTTTTTAAGAATTTTACTAAGGGTAGCGCTATTCGCACTTCCAATTAATACACCACATTTCTACATATACTACATCCCTATTTTACAAACTCATCCGATTTTTCCAGCTTTTTTTTTCGAAAAAGCTGATTTTTCCAGCTTTTTCCCCCAAAAAAAAACGCTGAAAACAGCAAAAAGTTGTTTCTCTTTTTTCCCAAAAAAGCTGATTTTTTAAATTAGGGTTTTTAGTTTGGGGGTAAAATTAGAAATATAGAAATCAGCTTTTTTTTGGGAAAAAAGATAAACAGCTTTTTGGGGAAAAAAGTTGTTTCAGCGTTTTTGGAAAAAAAAAAAAGCTTTTTCTCGGAAAAAAAGCTGAAAAAATCAGTTTTTTCCAAAAAAGTCTGAAAAAATCAGCTTTTTTGGGGAAAAAAATCGCTGTTTCAAATATTTTGTGGAAGAAAAAATATCTTTTTTTGGGGAAAAAAAAGAAAAAATCAGCTTTTGGTGGGAAAAAGTCAAGTTTCCAGTTTTTTTGGAATAAACAGCTTTTTCTCGGAAAAAAAGCTGGAAAAAATTTTGGGAAAAAAGAGAACTTTTTTCGGGAAAAAAAGAGACAGCTTTTTTCGGGAAAAAAGCTGTTTCTAGCGGGTTTTTTTGGAAAAAAACAGTTTTTTTTTCGAAAAACAAAGCTGAAAAAATCAGCTTTTATCGAAAAAAAGCTGGAAAAATCAGTTTTTTGGAAAAAGAGAAACAACTTTTTTGGGAAAAAGTTGTTTCCAGCGTTTAAAATGTTGTATTTACACTGTTTTATTTTATTAAGGGTATCATAGTTATGGTATTTTTTAATTATTGGGAGTGGGGTGTATTAATCAAATCTTGGGGGCAAATAAGCCACCCTTTTACTAATGATTCTTTTACAACGAAATAGGTCATATGGGGAAGTTTGTCGGTTCATAATATTATAATAAGATGTAGGGATAGTTACAAAAAAACACCCTTAGGTTTGGACTAATTACAAAAAAAAAACCATGCTTTTAAAAATTAAAAAAATTCCTTGAGATTTGATTGTGTCTTAAATTTAATGGGGTAATCGTAATAGTTTTATAAATGTCGAGAGTTTTTGAAATATTTTTCTTATGAAGAGGAAAAATGTAAAGACGTGTAATGAAACCTCAAGGGCATTTCTGGTTTTTTTATAACTAACCCAAACCTCAAGGGTTTTTGTAATTATCCTTAAGATGTATTCTGAAATTGTTACGACGCCTTTGTGTCATCTCCAAGTCTTTGTAGTTTATGAAATTTGGATTGGTTCTCTATAACGTCCACAATAGCATAAGTAACCTGAACAGGCAGGCTTGTAAAAGATGAAACTGCATTAGTACCATCCTGTTTTATGAGTTAGGGATAGTTACAAATACTACCTTAAGGTTTAATCTAACTAAAAACCAAAAAATATCTTCCAAATTACAAATAGCCCCTCGATTCTATTTTACGAATTGTGCCTATTGAAGGTGTTAATGTTTGAATTTTTTCAAACATTATCTTTTTCTTCTCTCAAATTTTTCTTCTAGATTTCGATTCTTTTGACAGCTTAATATTTCGGTTTTCCGGTAGTTAAGTTAGAAGTTTATATTCAGATTTTTAACTCTACTAACTCCTTGGAAGTTTAGTGTAGTGGGTGGTTTTTCCTTAAAACTTGCGGGAAGTTTTTCTCCTACTTTATCGGGAAGTTATTCAAGAAGATAGCTATTTAAGGATCGAAAACCAAAGAAATTCGTGGACGATTTTAGGAGATTCGAGAGTTCATCTTCCAGCTTTTTCACACGTAGAAAATTGCGAAGGCTTCGGTGATACCACAGGGAATGTTGGCAACATTGTTGGCATCATTTTTAGAACTCGAGTTTTTGAGTGTTTATGTGAGATAGATTAAGTGTAGTTTGAGTGTTTGGAGTGCACTAAATGTATTCTCACATTTTGTGAAGGAGTGTTGTTGCTTTCGTAGACACAAGGGAGTTGTTCTTCTTGTTTCCTTATTTACTTTGTATTTTTGTATATTGTAAACAACATCATCCTTTGAATATTTTCGTTCTAATGAACACCGTACAAGTATTTTATACTTGTACAAAATTTTCAATCTCTTGTGTCTTGTATTTGATTCTGTGTTTATTTCATACTTTGTGAAATTGTATTTTTAATTAAGTCTTTTCTTTGTGTTTTGCAAAGTGTTGGCATCACTTTTGATCGCACAATCGCATTTTCATTAGAATGGACCCTTCAATTCTTTCAATTGGCATCAAGAGCCTTCACTAAACGATACTTAGTGTGATCCTGTTTTTTTTAGGTGTTTTTATGATGGAAATTCGAGTAGTTCCATTTTTCGACCTCTGTTTTGGATGGAATGAACTATTCCTATTGGAAGGTGAAAATGAGGGCTTATATCAAGTCCATTGATGAAAGAGCATGGAAATCGTTTCTACGGGATGGACACCACCAATAATCGTTGACATCAAGGAGTTACAATAGACAAACCAGAGATTGAGTGGCAAAATGATGAAATCCAGATTGCAAGCTTTAATTCTAAAGCTTTAAATGCCATATTTACTTTTGTTGTTGATATGTTTTTGTTCAAAATAATTTCTAATTGTGTTTCAAAGAAAAGATGCTTGGGATGCATTGCAATTGCATTGTGAGGGAACACAAAGTGTTAGAAGAACAAAGCTAAGACTCTAGCAAGCATTCGAGAATCTGAGAATGAAAGAAGAAGAGACCATTTCTTCGTATAATGCAAAATTATGTGATATTGCTAATGAGGCATAATCACTTGGAGAGCCTATTAGCAATGAAAGATTGGTAAGCAAGGTAATGAGATCTCTTCCCGAAAGATACAATGTTAAGATCTATACTATTGAAGAAACCAAGGATACTTGATACTCTTGGGACTTGATGAACTTATTGGTATTTTACAAACTTTTGAGTTAAACTTGGGGCAACAAAAAGAACATCATGTTGAAGACAAAAATATTGCTTTTAAAACCCAAACTGGTTTTGATTTTTGTGATGTTCAAAGTAATGCAATGGAACATTTTATGAAAAACATTCATGAATGTGATTTAAATGAAGAATCTATTGCATTATTGACCTTACGGTTTAATAGTTTACTCAAAAATCTTCTTTGAATGGCAAAGATTTCAAGTCTAAGACACATTTTTCTGGTAATTCTTCAAATTTTCCTAAAAAGCTTGAACCAAATCAAGAGAGCAATTTTTTAAAATCAAAAAACCTTGATTTGATTCAATGTCGTGCTTGCAAAGGATTTGGTCATTATGCAAAACAATGTGCAAACACTCTTAGGGAAAGAGGTATGGATTTTATTGTATCTTTAAGTGATGAAGAATCAAGATGGTGAAAAATTGCAAGGGACTTATAACGATTCTTGAGGAAGAGAAGCACAAATCGATGGATCCGAAATGATGCAACAAATGATGCCAACACCGAGGCATCACAAGATAGGTTTGCTTTGATTCTCGGATATGATTTTGTTAATCATTTTGCATCATTTTTATGTCCAATTAAATCAAAGTCCGTTGATTTTGGAGATAAATGTCATGATGATTTGCAACTTAAATGTGAAGATCTTGTCAAAGAGAATGACATTTTAAGAGAATCATTAGGAGATTGGAAGTTCTTTTAACAAAGAAAGACAAAAATCTTGATCTAGTAAAATCAACTTACTAGTCTTAAAAAGACAATAAGTAAGTTTGATTCTAGCTCTGCTGTTATTGATGATATATTTTTAAAAGCTAGATTGATAGAACTGGATTAGGATATGTTAAAGCAAACAAAACAGATTCTTGTAAGAAGACATGTCTTTCTATGAAACAAGGGAATCTTTTTTTAGTTCAAAAAGTCCGAAAGTGTTTTAAAACGTAAGTTTGTGTATCATTACTTGCTTTAAACCTGGGCATATTAAACCTTTTTGCTTCAAATCAAAGAAAGATAAGGTTTTGGGTAAAATGATGCTAGAAATGATACATGACATTGTTGAGGATACTTTCAATTTTCTTGAGAATTCTTCAAAAACTGATCCTAAATTGATTTGGGTTGATGATAATGATCGTTGTTGTACTCAACACATTGCCACTAAACATCCGTTAGTGAGATATTTTCTCTAAATCTTTGGATTTTGAGAGGTTTTCTTGTCTAAGGAAATCTCTTGGTTTGTGTGTGCTTTAAAAGTGTGATGCTTAATGTGTTTGCATCACTGTGACACATCCTGTTTGTATATATATTTTTGTTTTGTTGTTAGCTTGTATTCTTGAGTTTTTCTGTACTGATGCATCATCTTTTGTAGGCATTTTTGTGCAACTCAAATTCTTAAAAGAAGTCGCAAACAGATTTTTTTAAACTTGCTTTTTGGGCATATTTGTACATTTTGGCTTATTGATTGTGTAAATGGATTGAGCTATATTTCGTGGCTTTCTTAAGTCTTTTTGTACTATTCTTATGCCCATGGATCTGTTATGCAAGTAAAAAAAAAAATCTTTGTTTCTGTCATTTAAATTGAGTTTCTGTTACAAAATGATCTTGCAAATGATGGCATCATTGTACATATCACCTCATGATACTGTTGTGTGTTTGTTTTATATATATTTTTCGTTTTTGTTTTATTACTATTTCTTATATATTTAAAAAAAAAAAACAAAAACAAAAAAATTGATTGAAAAAAAAAAAAAAAAATCGCAAAAACCCGATGTTTAGTAGTAATGAGTTGTTACCTTTTATCTCATTTCTCCTATGTTGGATAACTAGTCATAACTTCTTCTAAATGGAGATAATGGGGTATCAAAATGCTCTCAAAGTGAGCTTGTATGTTGTTATTTTCTCTCTTTAAATTATGGAGGTTGATTTCAATCCAAAAAGGGGAGAAAGTGGCACAAAACAGGTTGGAAGCAAAGGCTGTGGAAATGGTGATTCTGAGAATGATGCCAACACCTGAGGCATCATTTGATAACAGCTGAACTTACTTGTTTGAAGAGTATTTGATGTTTTTGGTACTTCTTGTTTCTGGCTTATATTTAGGGGGAGGTTTGACTTCTTGTATTCAGGGGGAGATTTAACTGTGTTTTTGTGCAAAAGGTTTTGTCCAGAAATCTGTAAGAAAGGGGAGATTGTTAATGTTTGAATTTTTTCAAACATTATATTTTTCTTCTCTCGAATTTTTCTTCCGATTTCGATTACCTTTGACGATTAATATTTCGATTTTTCCAGTAGTTAAGTTAGAATTTTATATTCGCTTTTTTAACTCTACTCACTCCTTGGAAGTTTAGTGTAGTGGGTGGTTTTTTCCTTAAAACTTGCGAGAAAGTTTTTCTCCTACTTTCTTGCGGGAAGTTATTCAAGAAGATAGCTATTTAAGGATCGAAACCAAAGAAATTTAGGGACCGATTTTAGGAGATTTGAGAGTTCATCTTCCACTTTTTCACACCGGAAATCTGCGAAGCTCGGTGATACTGGAATGTTTGCAACATTGTTGGCATCATTTTTAGAACTCGAGTTTTTGAGTGTTTATGTGAGATAGATTAAGTGTAGTTTGAGTGTTTGGAGTGCAATAAATGTATTCTCACATTTTTGTGAAGGAGTGTTGTTCTTTCGGAGACATAAGGGGAGTTGTTCTTCTTGTTTCCTTATTTACTTTGTATTTTTGTATATTATAAACAACATCATCCTTTGAATATTTTCGTTCTAATGAACACCGTACAAGTATTTTATACTTGTACAAAATTTTCAATCTTTTGTGTCTTGTATTTGATTCTGTCTTTATTTCATACTTTGTGAACTTGTATTTTTAATTAAGCCTTTCATTTGTGTTTTGCAAAGTGTTGGCATCACTTTTGATTTGCATTAATCGCATTTTCATTAAATTGGACCCTTCAATTCTTTCGAAGGGTAATTTTTAAGACCTCAATTGGGTACTTGTAATGTTAGAAGATTACTGTATTTTTTTTTGTAATTAGGTTAACCTCATGGGTAGTTATTGTAATTATCCCTTGTGGGTTAAACTTGATCAGTTTGCAAGTGTAGAGATTTATGTTGAAATATGTACCTTTTGGGGGTAGAGTATAATACATACATTTGTGTTCCTTGACCCATTACATTACCTACAAGCTCTTAAGAATTTTGCTTGTTTTTGCAGTTCTGCATCAAATGAAGTTTCACAGTTGAGATATTGGAGTGCGTTTCTATGAAATAATCTCAATTGTGAAATGATCCATGACGTCATTTGCATATCCGTCGTTGGTAGTGCTTTGTTCAGCAGGTGTTATTGAACATGGTTTAATGCATGCGGGTAGCATATTATTTATTGACGAAAAAAAGAATGCGGAAGGTTGTATTAATTCTTGTTAATCGTATATTTAACCTCTACTACCAAGTTGGAAGCACTTTTGGTTAATACATGGCAAGATGATAAGCAGGTGACAAGAATTCATTATTTTCTATGTAAGTTGGGATTTTGTGCTGAATTCAGAGGTTATTGAAATGGATCTCTATTAATATCTCAAGGTATATATAATTAATGGTCACGCTAAGATGGGTTTCATCTGTGTGGTCAAAAATGGCTGTATTCTAAGATCCTTTGCCTTCAGGGGATCTATATCCCAAACTCTACAACTTTTGGCACCCTTAATTCTTTAATGTACATGTATCCTCTTTAATTTGCTTCATCTCATTTATCAACCATGAAGGAAACCAACTTTAATTATTCTTCTGTAAATTTTTAGAAGAATGATACGACCACATCGGATCACAAGCAATTGTGGATTAAGACTTAAAGTTGGGGTCAAACCTCCACTCATGAGCTAGCTTTTGTAGTGGAGTTAAGGTCTTGGCCTTGAGGGCCTATCATTGGTCTTTCGTTGAGCTTCGATGCGCCGTGGGAAAAGGCTATCACGGTGCTTGATAAGGTCCGGAGTGAAGCCGTCCAAGGAAAAGGGCTACCTAGTGCCACGAAGAGTCCGGAGTGAGAGCCATCTGGGACGTCCGGCTTGTTAAGGGGACGACAATGATATGATCCCATATTAGATCCACAAGCAATTGTGGATTAGTACTTAAAATTGGGGTCAAACCTTCACTCATGAACTAGCTTTTGTGGTGGAGTTAGGGCCTTGGCCTTGGGGCCTATCAAAGAATCAGCTGAAATTTGGAATGAAAGAAAAAGAAAATAAAAAGCAAGAAAACACAGGGAGATAAAAAAATAACTGAATTGTTCTTAAGCAAGAAAATTCCAAGAGTAACAATGCTACGTGAAAACAAAAAGGAATTCATGTTTTGAGCACAACAAAATCAGTGATAAAAAGTTTTTATAGAATTCTTTTGTGATAGAAAAGGACAAACCAAATTATACTTCTGGCTACAAAGTTTTCGTCAACTGTTTTTCACAGAAAATATTTGCTCAATTGAGTGTCAGAGTGTCCATGATTCATGTATAGGCATAATTACAAAACCTATCCTTGGAGTTAGCCTTTCAAAATTACAAATACTCTTAAGGTGTTACCTAATACCCCCCTCCCCTCATAGTGCAATTTGTAAAATAGGAACAAAGATCAACGGGGTCCTTTTGTAATTTGGCTCAAGTACAAGGACTGGATTCTGTGATTACTGTACAGTGACTGAGCCATCTTGCTTCATCTTCAAAAGACCATTCTCAATGTTCCACAACACGGGTTTATAGCTGCAAAAATACTTGGGATATCAGTTACCTAAGCAAAACAATGCAGTAAATACGAAAACAACAAAATGGAAGCAGTAGAGAAGAAGGCATGTAGAGAAAGAAGGCATACAGGCGGGCAAGACCGTTATATGCTTGTGTTGCTTGCTGGAGGCGTGCTGACAGCTGTAAGACCTCTGCAGATAGAGCCTCTGCTTTGCTTTGTTCTTTAGCTAGCTGCCCCTTTATGAGATGAAAAATAAAAACAGGTATGATTTGTCTGAAGAATAACTGAATAATTCACATAAACAACTAATTGTGCATTTTGAAAGCAAAAATAGGTAATTTGCAGAAGAAGAAAAAAGTTGCAATCAGACCTATAGCCTATTAACTTGTTATTGCAACTGCACCCTCTTCCCAAGTACAGTTGTAGATACAGATACAGAAACAAGCAAACACAAGTACGGGAGTATTATCACAATTTTATTGTGGTTAAGTGCATATGGACCCCTCTTCGAAGAGAAAATACACTTGACACAAGAAACAGTATTAAAGGAAAAGTATCACTTGCTAACCTTGAGGGAATAAAATTCAGCCCCATACTGAGATTCAATCGTATTATCGCCCCTGCCGGAATCCGACATTGCTTGGGAAGCTTTATCAATCAGACCTGGCATATTGGCCTGTTCTGTCCGCAACTTATCTAACATGCTACGATGTTCCTCGTTTTGCTGTAGACAAATTTTCATCTGCATGAAACACAAGTAGAAAGCTAAACATTTTGTAGGATAAATCAAGAATACAAGTTATCTTTGGAGGTGTGATCAAATAGCTCTTCAAACGCTATCGAATTCTGCCAAGAAACTTTCGAGGAGGGTTACGTACTGGCAACCAAATAAAAACAACGATTTAGTCACAGATTAACTAACAACGGTCTCATAATAAAATATAGAGGGTCTAATTTCAACACTCAGTTTAATCAAAACCAAGGAGAGCTATCAAGAGTTCAGGTGAAGGAATGAACAGAACAGTTAGTCGTACTAATAACTAGAGAATGAAGGTATATGAGTATATCGTTCAATACAAGCACCAATAATGCACCTGATTCTCCCAGTGCGCTGCCAATCCCATTGATTCTTGATAAGCAGACGAGAGACTTGAATTTTCTTCAAACAGTCTCTCTATCTCAGAAGACTGGGAGTCAATCTGTAAACATAAACCGAAGGACAATGAGTTGAAGTTCTTGACGTAATTATATTATACCAATCAAAATCATGTACCTCCATTAGAAGTTTTTGTCTGCTGCTTTCCAATCTCTCAACAGCTACTGCCATATCATGCAATTGCTTCTCAAGTCTCTCCTTGTCTTCCTGAGATCATATTAGCACTTGTCAGCAGTAAGGTACTCGGCATGAAAGCAAGAATAAATAGTTGATTCAGTAAAGAAGAGATAAAAATAAAATAAGTTAAATAACTAAAAAGTAATTTTAGCAATAAGAAAAGTTAATTCTCAATATCATTTATAAAAACTGGTATCTGTTCAAACTAAAATATGATCAGTCAAAACAGATCTTACCAAGGTGAATGCTCTATGATTTGCCTGTTCTATTTCGCTCTCTGCATTAGATAAAATAGAGAAAAGTTATAAGAAATTCTTAGCTAATAGAAATAGAAAAAGAGACGCAGAATGCTAGCAAAACAGCAATCACTGCCAGAATAAAATTGCAGCAGTATAAAAAAATTTGCAAAATTATTTTATACTGCTGCAATTTTAGCATGTAGGCAGTCCCTCTATGAAGAGGCAGTACTAGACATCCGTATCATTTCAGTAACTTGCCTGAGATATATTTCAAAATTAAATGATAGACAAAATGGATTATACAGAAAATATGTCGTGCGACATGACACCCAAATCCAAATCTAGGAGATGGAAGAAGAATTCCACAACCATCACGATTCACGCCAAAACAAAACTCAACATGTGTTAGGGTATATGTTAAGGTATCATCATGGTTAAATAATGTGATAGAGCAGATTCAGAAGCTACTTCATTTTAAACAAAGAAAAGAAATTGTTGATACCTGATGCCTTTTTAGAGGCAGATGCAAGTTTTTCTTCTAGCTCTTGTTTCTGAATAATAAGGGCAGATGTACGGGCCTGCTCCTCTGCCAAGTGTTGATGCTCTTGCTGTCTCAATATTGACTCTTGCTACAAATTTCCAAAAGCAGAAATGCTTTATGTTAACTAAAGATAATCTCATGAATCGAGCAAAAGATGTTTACAGACAAACTGACCTCAAGCTTGGACCTCAAATTGGATAATTCTTTTTCCATGGCTTGGATCTGATCAACTGAATATCCTGTTGAAGTGATGCCACCCTGAGGATTGTGCATTGCTTGCTGTTGCAATGAGTTTAACTCTGCTCTTAGTGCAGCAGCATCTTCCTCAGCCTAATGCAAGAGAATCATAAGCATATGAAAGGGTACAGGGGGTGCCAAAGTTTAAGTAATCGCAGCAGCTTCTGGCTTACTCTATACTGTTCTTCTTCTGCTTCCTTCATGCGTTTTTAAGCGTGCGAAGCTGGGCAGAGAGATCCTCCTACCCAAAAATAAGAGTTTACAGGTGAAGAGATGGGAATAATGGAATATGCAGTGAACAAATACAATAATGGCGGATTTAGTACCCGTGAAACAACTGCAGCGTCTTTCTCCATTGCAACATCCCTGAGAGCTTTCCTCAGTGATGGCACTGTGTTCTCCTGCAAATAGCAAGCATAAGAAACAGCATTGAGTAAGTTATAACATAGGACAGAGTACCACATAGTTAAGTTAATATGTGAATCTACTGTCAGCATCTTATAAAATTTTAAGACCAAAATATTTGATAGGTATAAATATTTAATTCTGATAAAGCTTCACAAATAATTTTCTCTTGAATAGGTTTTTCCCCAGTTCATACAAGACAAGAGCCTTATATCATATGTGAAGAGGGTACAAACAAATAAAAATTGAAAAATATCAAATAGATAAAATCATTCAAACATTCTTGATGATCCTATCTCTTTTGCTCCCTGAATATTATAGGAACTTGCATGGAGAGGTTTGACCCCAAATTTTATCTTATGTAGTCCTTGATTTACACTTAAATAACGGTGCAATTCACTGAAATTAGCACGATGCAGGTGAATGCCATAGTGGTGAAAATTGAACAAACAATTCAAATCCCCAGGCAAGAGTGATAGCTGAAATTTGTTTTACCTAAATAAAACGAGTTTATTGTCATCAGTTCAACTCATTGGACCTGAAAAGCTGATAAACAATGAAGTTATACTGAAATCTGATAAATAATGAAGTTTTACCTAATTACCGAAAAGAGTGATCAACACTCTTTTTATTTCTTTTCTTTATTTGGCTGTGCGCTTTATATATATATATATATATATATATATATATATAATATCCGAATATGTATAATGATATATACAATATAAGACAAATTTTATATCAAACCTTGTTCAGTTCAAACATTAACACTTAAAACTTATATTAAGTTATTGTTTTGAAGATGCAAATACATATATGTATATAACATCTGAATATGTATAATGATATATACAATATGTAACAAGTTCTATATCAAACCTCGTTCACTTCAAACATTAACACTAAAAATATACTGTACAATCCAAAAATTATACATGTTAAATCAAGGGACAGCAGTTACCAAATCATTGAGTCGCTTCTGCAGCATGTCGTTCTCCACTTCTTTCTTCTGAAGCTGATAAATGGACCCGGAAAAAAACAAACACACCACCACATTATAACATTGTACTAGAGGAAAAATTATCTAATAACTTTTACTCAAGCTGTAGGATATATAGCTATCTACAAGTAAGGTACCAATGAGGTCAATTCCGAGTTAGCATCCTCCAGCTTTGCATTCCTTTGTTGCATTTCTTTCAATTGTGATACTAAACCGCTAATATCATTCTGCACTATGGTATAAAAAAACGCAATGAAATTAAATCCACATCATGCAAAATCGGGAAAAAAAGAAGTTTAACATAATTGCCATCATTTCATTTTTCATAAAAAAAAAAAAAGAAAGAAAAGCATAATTAGGTACCTCCGATAGTCGATTTGCACTTTCCGATTTCTTAATCCCCGTATCATCTGCAACAAAACCAAGAAAAATTAGGAAAAAGGAAAAAAAGATTGTATAATGGAAACTGTGAGAATAGAAAAGATTTATTACCGGTGGGGCTTTTGGTGAGATCTGGTCCAGATGGGGCCTTGCTCAATCTTTCTGCTGCTCGCTTCTGTCGAATTTCTTCCAACTACCAGAATAGTATATGATAATCGGGTTAATATTGGGGACAAAAACTAAATTTAGGCCCGGAATTTCAATAATAATAATAATAATAATTATGCAAATGAGAGGAGAGATCAATACCGTTCGTCGACCGAGAGATGCATGACGAGCTTCCATTTCTTAATTTATTATCAATAAATAAATCTACCAAATGAATCTACCGAGAGAAACAGAGTAACAGATAGAAAGAAAATCGTTGGTGAATTGATTTAGCGGTCGGCCAACGAAGCGTCGATGAGGGAGACGCTGTGAGATTTTGGGCGTTTGAATGGGCCACCTGCTTCTATTCTATTCTATGAGGAGAAATTGTTTGATATACCTCCAGGTCCTCCACGTGATCATGTACATATTGTGATTCTGATTATGGGTTATTTTCGCTTTTAGTCGACTCAATTATACCTTTTTGATTTGATCCCAAGGTTTTCGCTTTAATCGCTTTAGTACTCAACGTTTTGAGTTTTAATCAATTCGGATATCTCGCAGTTAAATAATCATAAAACCGACTTGGTTGACTTTGTAGAAGGTTTTCCAAACTTTCGAATGTATCATTTTTTGGTACCCTATGTTTCTTGGTTTATCAAATTTGGTCCCTAGATATTTCAATTTTTATTCAAAGGACTGATCTTTTCAAGACTCAACTCTTTAACTTTGGGCCACGAAAATGGTATCGTGCTTCAGGTTTATTAAGAACTTTTAGTTAAATTTATTATATTTATGTAATTAACAATTGGTGAGGAGAAATTACTCCGAGATTATGGATCCTGACCGATGTCCGAGATGTACCCTTACAGACATATCGTCAAATATTGACGATGTATGCACAAGAACACCTTGACCAGGTTTCATATCGGGAATACCAACATGAAGAAAGCGAATGTGCAGGCAGAGCCGACGGGGAAACCTTAAAGCAATGCAAAATGCGAGCGAGAATATTATAAAAAGCGATTAAGATGCTTAACTGCACTTATATGTTCACTTGATGAACCTTCAAGAAACGGTTCATGAAAATTCCCATCGAACAATGATTCCCCGATGGAGTACCAGAGTGGAACGAGATACTTCAGACAAATCTAAGATCTCCAAGATCTTAGAGAAATCCGAAGACGGCACGAAATTATGGCAACCGCCATATTCATTTACCAAGACAAGTTCATCGATCCAAACTGATGGAAACGATGGTGAAATATCGTAAGAAACTTCTTGAACTCCTTCATGATATTCGAAACGAGTCGAACCTGGAGGACCAAGTTCATATGGAGGAAGAACGTATTGATTTTGGGGCAAGACTTATTTACACCAAAAGGGGAAACCAACCAAGTCATACGAAAAATGACGGATGAGGAAAAGCTCATTGCTTAATCAAAGGAAAATCCATCAAAAATTAAAAAGGATGGATATTGAAAAGATGAATCTTAAAGATCTACACGACCGCGAATCCTTCGGGATTAGGTATTGTAGATTTAAAGATGAACGCAGAGAGGAATCGGCTTTGGTTACCTATGACCCACAAGGTAGACCAATTCCTCCACCACCGCCACCGCTTAATCCTAACGTCGAAGAAAGCGGGTTCACATCATGGAGCTCGGGGCGAGAGGATGCCACATGTCGGGGATTTCACGACCGGGAGTGATCCACTTTCGTGGACAGAGGTCGAAACCTCTTGCGGGAACTGGACAACCTACCGGAAGGCCGAATGTTTATCGACGCCTTATGGAAGATCACACCTCAACCCAATACATCCGTATGGGTTGATGTTAAATCGACATCCCAGATTTTAAAAAGAGGTTCTCATTGATGAATGGGCTTGACTATGAGAATTTCAGCAGAACCCTGATCTTACAAAGGATTCATTCATTTTACTCCTTGAAATGAGTCTTGAAGGATCGGTAAAGATTTCTGGGATATGACCGATGCCGATTTAAAAGTTCGGTCACATCCGGGAATCACTTAAAGGAATTGTCGATGGTATGGCAAAACTATTCAAAATCCAATTCATCGGCACGGTTATTTCGAGGGATTGGAGGATGAAAAAGAAAGAAATATAAACAAGCCCTCTATAGCCTTGAGTTCTCGGGATATTTGTCATATTGACGAATATATCAAGTTGTTCACCGAATACCTGTGGAAATCCAAGATTGAAGAAAAGAAGTTGCCACATATTCTTTGCCAAGATCCCGAGTCCCTGGAGAGAAATGTTTATTAGGGAATACAAGGGTGGAGTCAAGAGAAATCGTGGCGAGAAAAATGTCTTTCCTAAAGGCCAAGTTATCCGAATGGTGCTATCAAGCGCCTGCCGCACAGAATTACAAGAGATTAAGAGGAATTAACAAAGTAGTTCCTCTATGTTGCGTGGATAATGATATCCCAACGGTTGTGGGAGGTCAACCAATGCGACACAAGAAGAAGAAGGAGAAGCCATCCATACCGCCGAGGAAGCAACAACAAAAGAAGCGGGTCTTCATGGAGACCTAGAAGGTTTTGTCAAAACAAAAGCCCGTTACAAAACGGGACAAAGACCAAAGACCAAGCGTAAGTAGAGAGCCTCATCATCGGGTTCTAATCAAGCAAGTACCAAAGCAGTAAAATCCGGAAGAAGAACTTTCAGCGTGCTCACACCAGAGCAAATGAAAGTTTCAAAGATCTATTGAATTGCCGGACATGCGAGCAAGATGACATATCTCGACCGATTGTCCGAAAACTAGAAACGAGGAGTCGAGGCGTTCGAGGCTACACCGAAATCGAAGAAGTCGTCTATTATCGATTTAATACAGTATCAATTCGAGGATATTCCCTCGGATGAAAGCATCTATGAAGAAGAGATCTATTCGATGATGGAAGTGACTCAAATTTCAATCGAGTGAAGAAGAAATTCTTCACAGACAGTCGGGGAGGATATGTCGATTCCTCTCTCACACGACGGTTTCTCATAAAACTCTTATGAGAATCATGAAGGAAGATCCAAAGCTTCAAGTCTATGATGGATTTACGATCGGAGCTATGGAAAAAGCATTGGATAAAATTGGGTTTCAGAATAAAACACCAAATTATCCATAGGGTAACAACCGGAGAATTTGCTATTCCGATGGAGTTTATCGGTAACTGATCGAGATGCGGTTGGTCCCTATTAGAGAAATACAAGAGATCAAAAGCAAAGTTAAAAGAGAAGTTGCAAATACACTCTCATGGATTCATACCGAGCCATAAGAGTAATTATTAAAGCAACATTCAAAGAGGGAATAGATTCGCCTCTCAATCTTGCTATCTTTGACAAGCGAATCTCGCATCTCAAGGATTCATGCCTTGGAGCAGTTACAGGAAATTTGTATGTGAAATTGGCATTTAATGTCTATCCTAGAATTGCATACAATTTGGGAGATCGGGACTTGATGAGAGTCCTAACCCTTCATCAAGATTTCAAAAGAGTCGATTTGATGAAAGAAGGAAACAGCCTTTACTCGATCACATACAAGATTTCTATGCTCTCTCGAATACCCATCATTCCGAAGTATTCTTGAGAAAGGAATTTATTGAAGTCCCAAGAATCTTTGAGGACTTTGCCAGGGTGGTGTTACCAGAAATCATTGAATCTCCAACTATTAAGGAGATTGATATGATAATTCAAGATCAACCATCTTCAACAAAAAAGTCGGAGTCTTAGAGTTGAGCCTGAAGGATGTCTTTCCAAAGCAAGACGAGAATGGTGAGTAGCAAAATGCCGTTGGGAAGAAAGGAGACCAAATGCTTCATTCGGCGCATCCCCGATGTTTTTAAAACAAAGAGAGAGCCGAAATGTCCGAGGAATGATGGCGAGAGGTTGAAGTAATATTCGACATCACTCAAAAGGATAATATTTTTCCTTGTGATGTTCTATATTATCTCCAACAACCAATCGTTGGAAGGTATCAAGGAAGCCTTTGAAGATAGGAGAAATTGAGCTTACTATCACAGGAGTTGCGGAAAGATCCTAACAATTAATACCGGGAATTGAATTTCTTGAGGAGCATAAACCTTGGGAAAGATTACAAGAAGGAATGGAGTTCACGCTGGCTAATAAAAGATACAAAATCGATGACCACTAGTCCATTCTCCATATACATTTCTATTGGAATGTTATATGTCAATACAAGGCCGAGTATTTCGCCGCCTATATTGATTCAGTCTTGGAATATGTACCGCAGTTTTGATGTTTTTCCTAAAGAAATTGGAGAAGATTTACCAGCTATTGCGGAAGAGATTTCTCTAAAAGGATTCTTATCCTTAACAGAGAATTAAACAAGCGAGAAATAATGATCGGAGGAGCGGGCGACTACCCATGGTACAAAGTAAAGACGCCACCAATCTATTTCCATGATACAAAAAGTGCGAGATATTTTGCTTGGGAAACAATTTCCGCAAACATTCAAGCGGTTCACACAAGAGAACGAGGCGAGAAGACTCATTTTCACAACCTTATGTGATCATAAGATTATTGTCCGTGAGATCGCATGGGAAGCATTTTACGAGAAAAATGCCCATTAATTTTCGCAGCAAGCGTGGTGATGAAGCCAAACTTCAAATCCAAAAATGGCGGATCGAAGGAAATTTGGTGAAGCTTTATTATCCTATGACAATTTGGTTCCATCCGAAGGATCAAAAGATATGGGATAATAACTTGTATTCATTCGTAGTACAAGGAGAAGAACGAGTCACTCCGAAGCCATTGCGAGAATTATGGATGAGTCTAATGGAGAATCCACAAAGTGATGTAACCATAGAGGAACAAATATCACTCGAGGATATCGAAGAAGATCCAAAGGAATTACAATGAAGATCCTTTGGCTTGGTGGGATAAGAACGAGCTTAAAGCTTCCTTAAAGGTTAAACCTGGAAAGGAGTACGAGTTCGTAAGATTCAAACCAATCCTTATGAACCAGGGAAGATCGTGAGGATATGCAAAAGATACTTAAGGAACATCTTGACCTTAAGTTAATTTCACCAGAGTTTCTCCATACAAAGATCCGGGATTCTTAGTCGAAACCATGGAGAAATCAAAAGAGGAAAGCCAAGACTTGTTATTAATTACAAAAGGATTAATAACATTTTGGAGTTCGACGGATACTATATCCCAAGCAGAGAACATCCGTTAATCGTATCAAAGGTGCCAAGATATTCTCAAAGTTCGATTGCAAGTCCGGATTCTACCGATTAAGATGGAGGAAGAAAGTAAGAAGTTTACTGACTTTCTCTACACCACAGGGACACTATATTGGGAACGTGATGCCTATGGGATTGGCTAACGCACCCCGGATATATCAAAGAAAGATGGATAATCTATTCAAAGATTATTTTAGTTTCATGTTCGTGTATATTGATGACATACTTATCGCATCAAAGAACATGAAGGAGCATCTCAAACATTTAAAGATATTTTGGATGTTTGTCACAAAGAAGGATTAGTGCTTTCAGAGAAGAAGGCGGTAATTGCGAAAGATGATTGAATTCCTCGGAATTGAAATCGATGAATGCGGAATTATTCTGAGAATCATATTGTGGAAAAGATACGAGATTTCGGATACACTGGCTTGAAAGACAAGAAGCGACTTCCGAGTTTTCTTGGAGTTGTTAATTTTGTTGGGATGTTCATTAACAATCCGGCATATTACAGGAAGGTGTTTAGCCCATTGCTTAAAAAAAAAAAAAGATGCAAAGATTCAAATGGGAAGATGAACATCAAGTAGGAATTAAGCAACTTAAAGAAGTTTGTAAAAAGCTTCCAAAGCTTGCGATTCCCAAGACGAGGACGAATCGGTTCTCATAGATACGATGCCGTGATGATTGGTGGGCGGCGATTCTTACGAAAATCACACCAAACGAGGAAGTGCCATGCAGATCTTTGCGATGGTTTATTCACCCCGAAAGAAGCAACTCGGTGGCATATTAACGAGAAAGAATTCTTTGCGATCGAAAAGGCTTTTAAAAATGACCTCTATTTTTATCACTAAAAAGTTTACTTTAAAAATTGATAATTCAAGTGTCAAGGCTTTTACGAAAAACAAAATTGAATCAAAACCAGAAAAGGCTCGATTACTTAGATGGCAAGTGAATGTCAATATTATGATTATGATATTGTCATTATAAAATCTCATGAAAATATTCTTGCAGATTTCTTGACACGAGATGGAAGGACGCGTTCGACGAAGTCCTTAAACGAGTAAGACATCTCGGGGAAAACCTGGAGAGTCTAGAACGAGATTTTGGGACGCTATGTCTCAATGCGAGATTTCTTTGGATGACTTCAACAGTGACCGAAATCCATTTCTTGTCAAATACGAGCATGCCGATTCGCTCGAGGACAATTGTTCTTAGACTCGCAAGGGCCTCTCTTCCAGCCGTATCTCCTACGGTGCAAAAAGGGGCCGAGAGAGTACGGGGCTCTAACCCGAGGTTATGGATTCAAGTACCATAATCACAAGTGTTGCGGTGATGCATTCCCGAGGTGTACAAATCGTAACGAATGTTGAAGCTCCGGTGTCACAACCCGAGTCTTCAAGTCAACCCTACACCTCTGGGGTAAAAGAGGGAGAGTTGAATCTTAGGCCACGAGGAGCAAATATAAGGTTCAAACTGACGAGATTAAGATTTCTCCTATGCGGGTATATCGGAGGCAATGGGAGAAACTAGTTACAAGACAAGGTATTAACCCGGAGAAAACAATGGTTGATATCTCGGGCAAGTATCCCGAGTTTGGATGAAACCAGGAAGTCATCCAAATGAAGACGAATGGTATACTTTTGGAGCTTTAGCTTCAATCTATACCGTGTCACCAGATTCCCGTAAATCTCAAAATTACCGAAATGGATTGGGGAAGCGATTTACGAGACTGGGCCAATAATCCACACTTGGCCGTAGGAGATATTTTGGAATTGTATTTTATAAGTGCACTCCGAACCAAATGGGTGAAGAAAGGCTTTAATGAAGCTTTTCATTTCATCAAGCTAAGAAGACCTGGATGGAAATGCTTTAAAATATATTAAGCGCGACTTCACCTAAGAAGGTCCAAAGTGTTAGTAGGAGCATTTTCTCAAGACGAAGCTTCTACCAGGCGAGCATGGGGTCTTTGGGTTTGTCTAATCAAATGGACAAAGTCAAATATCCATTCAAGTTCTTCCGCAATTGGCGAATGGATCTTTCCTTTTGAATTCGATGACCGGATCAACCACGGGGTTTGCGTAAGAACTCTTCGAGACCAAAAGAAGAATTCTCTGGAAAACAAGATTCCTAAAGCAAAGAAACTTACCGAAATTCTCAGAACATGGCACATGTTGGCCGTTGGGTCGACCGGATCTGTCAAGCATGCCCCGAACAAAAGGAACCCGAGTTTGGGAAAGGATTCGACCCAAACCCGACCGACAAGATCATGCGGTTGGAAAGGATAAGGGCCCAACTCACAAGACGCGCGTTATCCCGGGGACCACGTAAACCAAATTTTTAAAAGATTCCCCGACAAACATCACACGGGGTCGAGTCACGCGGAGAAAAAGAAAACCACCGGGCGAGGTAATAATGTGGATATGACGTAGCGATGACATCATATATATCAAGCCAAGATTTGAAGTCCGCCTTTGAAGTCCTGGACTTACCTCTATAAAATGCAGGATTTGAAGGAAGTTGAGGACATCGAACATTTCCTTAGTTTTCTTACAATAAAATCTGAGTGAAAATTTGTAATAAGTTTGAGTGTTTAGTTTTCAAATTTATGTATTTTTCGAGTGCAAGCCTCAATAATGAGAGGCTAAACAAGTTTTCTCCTCACAAAAGGAGATTACTAATGTAATAAATTTTTCATTAAGTTCTTAATAAAATAAAGGCTTTTGTTCAACATGTGTTCATAGTGTTCTATTGATCTATCCCTTTGAAGAAATACTTTTACGCCTGGAGTAGGAAACGAACCAAGCAGGCCGAAAGGCAATCTTTGGGGGTCGGATAACTTGCGCATCATCTTCCCCGAGGTGAGGTTGAACAGTGAGGAGTTGTTTGTCAAACGATCCGGGGCGTAATTTTCCGATCAAGTGGCGTTGCGAACCACTTAACCCTGGCGGTGTTTGGTCCAAAAGAGGTATGAATTTTAAGGGATCTATTAATTTTACGGAAGCATGTTGGGCCTGATATGGTCGTAATGGACTATTTCCATTATTGTAGCAGAAGTAAAGTATGGGTACTGGAAGAGATTATTCATAAAACATTAGGTACAAAATTGAAAGGTTGTTCTAAGAAGAAACCCGCTATAACAGTTAAACTGTTAGAGTTAACGGAGAGTTAACGGAAAGGTACCAAATATGATTAATTTTGTGAACATTAGGTACCAATCTTGATTAGGTTGAAAACAGGGGTATAAAAAGTGAAATTAAGGTATAGATTGGGTATGAAAAATGAAATTATCCCTTCGATTATACTTAGACGCATAAGGGATAAGAAAAATAAATATTAATTGCTCTATTTTGGTAGACTAGGTGGATTTAACACATCTACTTATTTGTAGGGGTGTTCATCGAATCGAATTTGAATTCTTCGACTTCCTCGAATCAAATTAATCGAATGAAATTTTTAAAACCTTAATTCGAAATTCGATCCTAATTCGATTAATTTCAATCGAATTTAATCAAATTGATTTGTCGATTTTGAATCGAATTCGAGTTAATCCAAAAATCCAAATATGTGGATAAACTAAGTAATGCGGTTGTGTTTTGGACCCATATTTTTCAGATCCAAAACCACATTTTTCAAACAAAATTTAATTTGTATTTACAAAAGAATTCTATAATGAAAGCAAAAACATACGCAAATCATATAAATTATCAAAACTATATTATTACTTTAAAAATATTACAAAAACCAAAGACAAGATATTTTTAAGTCCGAAATCTATTAAAATCAAAAGCATGTTATTCTTTTTGAAATAAAAATATATTATGCTTTTTTAAGTTTAAACATATTATAAGACAATTCAAACTATACAAAAATGCCAAAACTTTGAAACGAGATTGAATTGTGAAACTAGCTATGACCAATGCTATAATTTAGTTCAATGATTTTATTATAATAGCAATGTGAAATTAAATGTTCTTCATACATCAACTACATATATTATTTCTATTTGCATATGCAATTTATATATGTATAATGTTTAGAATATATATTATATAAATTAAATTTGGATTATGATTGAGTTCGAATCGAGACACTAATTCGAATTGCAATACGAATATGATACGATATTCAAATCGAATTTACTCGAATTTCGAATTCTTCGACTTCCTCGAATCAAATCAATCGAATGAAATTTTTAAAACCTCAATTCGAAATTGATCCTAATTCGATTAATTTCGAATCGAATTTAATCAAATTGGATTTGTCGATTTTGAATCGAATTCAAGTCAATCCAAAATCCAAATATGTGGATAAACTAAGCACGGTTGTGTTTCAGGCCCATATTTTTCGAGATCCAAAACCACATTTTTCAAACAAAATTTAATTTGTATTTAACAAAAGAATTCTATAATGAAACAAAAACATACGCAAACCATATAAATTATCAAAACTATATTGTTACTTCTTTAAAAATATTACAAAAACTAAAGACAAGATACTTTTAAGTCTGAAATCTATTAAAATCAAAAGCAGGTTATTCTTTTTTGAAATAAAAATATATTATTTTTTTTCAAGTTTAAACACATTATAAGACAATTCAGAAACTATATAAAAAATGCCGAAACTTTGAAATGAGATTGATATGTGAAACTAGTTATGACCAATGCTATAATTTTAGTGCAATGATTTTATTATAATAGCAATGTGAAATTAAATGTTCTTCATACATCAACTAGATATATTATTTCTATTTGCATATGCAATTTATATCTGTATAATGTTTAGAATATATATTATATAAATTAAATTTGGATTATGATTGAGTTCGAATCAGTACACGAATTCGAATTGAAATACGAATACGAATCGATATTCAAATCGAATTTACTCGAATTTCACTTCGAATTAGGATTTTCGAATAGAATTGAAAAAAATACCTTTATTCGTTATTCGATTTGAATATTCATATTCGAAATTGAGTTGATTTGAAATTCGATTCAATTTCAAAAATCTTAATTCGAAGTTGAAGTTCGAATTTGAAATGAATCGAATTTGAATTGATTCAAAAAATGAATACCCCTACTTATTTGCTACTTTTTCCTAGTACAAGGTTTTGGGAGGGTGAGACTGTAGGATTTTGATCTTACATCAATGTATTTGCTACGTTATACAACATATAAGCTAGAGTCGCAAAATTGGTTCGCCTGATGGGTCCAAATTTCCACATGTACAATTGGGTTGGGCTCCATTTTTTCGTAGACTCGGCCAAATGATGTACCCGATCAAAATTACACATGATGGGCTGTGTTAGGCCACAAAAACACGGCCCGATGAAATTTCGATCTACCCCCATTCGCCCAATTTTACGACTTGGCCCGCAGCTAGGCTTGGGTTAGACACTGCCGAGCACAACCCAACCCATTGCCAACTCTAATATAAGTATGTATTCTTAATAATAATAATAATAATAATAATAATAATGGTTGTGATATATTTTTTTCCAATGTTTGTCGACACTTATCTAACTTTTTTATCTAAAAAATAACTAATAAAATTCAAAATTCAAAATGATTTGATCGATTGAATAATTTCAATCACTAAGATCGAAACCAAAAGGTTAATGATGTTAATAAGGGTTTGGCCCCAAGGCCAATCTAGTCAGCCCAAATTATTTTTTAACAAATTCAATATCGCCTCTCCCCATAGGTTTGGTTATTCTTTTTTTCTCAAAAATCTAAATTACATCCAATTTTTAGTCATTTTTAGAATAACTAAATCTATGAACCCCCAAAGGTTGGCCTAGCGGCCTTTACGCGTTGCAATTGCAACTTCAAGGCCCTAGGTTCAAACCTTAGCTAACATGGAGTGAGGGTTTGGAGTTGTCCCTCCTCTCCCGAGAGATTAGTATTATTCCTAGGAAGGACAAATGTCCTTTAGTCCTGGATGAAGTATGAGGTTTGTGCCCCAACTAGTAATTAGTATGAGGATACTGGGGTCGACAAACATAATAAATCGTAGTCAATCTTAATTCAATATTCAATAGTTAAATCAAAAATTTAATATAAAATTATTTTGTTGATTTCTATATTTGTTATAAAAATATACTATACAAAATGTTGTTGATGTCCTATATATATTATTTAACACACATTTAAATAATCTTAGATCCATTTGTGCGAGAATATATTTAGGAAAAATTTATCTAAAAATCATATTTAAGAGTAATTTGATAATTAACTTATTTTCCTCCATTGTTAAGTCAATGAAAGAAGCCAAATCTATCAATTGAAGTGATAGTTGAGTCAATCGTATGATTGAAGCGGAGGACTCAAATCACAAGGGATAAAGGCATCAGTCAAGTCAAGACAACTGACATTAATCCGTTTGAAGGAAGTCAAGAATATTACTCGATATAGTAATATGTCCAAGCTGCCAGGCCTTAAGGTGTTTGGCCCAGAAACATGCAAAAGGAATAAGCCAATGGGAAACACTAAAGCTTGTGTCAGATCCTGTAAAGCTGCAGAGACAATTAATACAAGGAAGGGTCAACATTACAAGTGCTGCAGACCAAGAAAAGATAAGCCAACGAACAAGAAGTGTCATTTTGAAATTAGCCTATCTCTTCAACGGGCAAATTTCAAATGACCACTATAAAAAGGCTGAGGAAGCTTTTGAGAAAAAGTGACGAATGGCACTGATCTAACAAGCAATTATCAAGAAAGTATTACCTGCAAACTCTCAAAGATTGTCATAGAATTCCTCAAGCCTAAAACTCGAAGGAACTCGATCCAACACACGCTGTGAAGGAAAGATAACTTCAACCAGTTGAAGAGGAAACATTTGAAGAACAAAAAGGGGTCTACTCTCCAAGTTGAAGGAGTTGTAGAAAGGTTCAAACACGAACCTGAAGAATCAAGTTTGTTGGAGGTCTATGTGAACAAATCCAAGGACTTGAAAGTGAGCTGAAGTAGCAAGGCAGATGCCTCATGAAGAAGCTGAGTCGCAGGAGAAGCTAGCTGTGTGATCAAGGATGTCTCCAAACTGTTAACTGCTTTGTAACCTGATCTGTTACTTAGTGGATTCCTCCAGGAGTTGGAGAAGAGTGGACTAGAGGAATTACCCCATCCTCGAACCACTATAAAATTTCTTGTGTCATTTTACTTTCAGCACTTACTTTCTTGCATTTATTGTTATATTTGTTGTTAGTTAATTTGCTATCCAACTGATTAAATAACAAGTGCTAAAACAAGTGTTAAAAACAAGCTTTAAATCAATCAAAGGGTGTTAAGTCTTCTGTTGTTAAAAATCCAATCAACTAAAGTTAAGAGTTAGTTTAAGCAGTCAAATTATACTATCAACAATCTATCGAATCCATGGTGAGTGGGCAACTTAGTTGAATATAGCCAACCTAGTTTGTCCCCCGAGGACACAACGATTTGAGTCAACTCGTTGTAAATCTTAAAAAAGACTAAAAGTATGAAAATTTGGTAAGGTTTATTCAACCCCCTTCTAAATCTTACAACACACCCCTTGGGACCTACAAGTGGTATCGGAGCGGTTGGTTCATTGAGCCTTCCGCATCGTTCTTGAACTAGATTTCAATCTTTTTCAAAGGTTTTAACACTTGTATTTTTCAAAATCTTTCATCTTTAAAGCAAAGTTATTATCATGGAAGCAAATCTAACTTTCGGATTCCAACGTTCACCGTGGAAGAGTTTGATGACTGAAAATTCGTATCGAGCTCATCTATCTCGCTTTACATGATGAAATGTGGCTTGTGATAGATGATGGGCCATTGCAAGTACTCAAAGTTAATACGACTAAGAAGAAAAATTGAATCGAAGGAGAAAAGTCAGTCTTTGAAGCTTGACACCAGCTATAGGTACCGGAAAAACCTCGCCGTGAATGGACTAATGAAGATAGAAAGAGATATAACGTGGACAATGTGGCGAAGGATAATCTTGCAAATCAACCAAAGAAATGGGGATAAGCTAACCCCCGATTTGTGAAGGATCGAACAGTTAAGGAGAATAAATTAACCTGTTGTTGTTCAAAAGTTTAAAAATTTTAAAATATTTGCGGTGAAAATCGGATCAACCGGGTCGCAGATTTGCAGAGATGACAAATGAGCTTTGAGCTCTTGGGAAAGCGTACACTCGAGAAACGATGTGCTTGAAGGTTTTAAAAGCCTCCCAAATGAATCGAAATGAAGGTCATGGTCCTAAGACATTCAATGGACCTCTCAAAGACATCGAACCCTGAGCTATTCTTAGACCTCAAAGCCTATGAGTTTGAGCCGAGAAAGAAAGAGCAAGAGGAAATAGTTGTACCTAAGACAACTTCATTATCGGCGATGATGGAAAGAAAGGCGAGCCAAAGGAGACCATTGACCAGGAGGATATTGCCTCATGGTAAAGAGATTCAACAAGTTATTTAACAAGAACTATAAGAGAAACAAGGGTGAGACCTCTAGGAGACATTCAAAGACCTTCCAAGGCAAGAGAGGACAAAGCCGCCGCCCAAGAGAGTTTGAACATCGAGAGCCGAACATCGAGAGCCGATAATCGGAGGATCGATAGAGTGATCAAAGATCGAGAACCTGTTTGATAAATGATTTTATCATGATTTTGATGATTTTATTTTTTACCAAAACAATGTTTTTAAAGTTATCCAAATACTCCTAAATGATTTAAAATGGTTTTAATATTTTCCGAATTATTTCTTCAAGTTTATTTTTGACAACATTGGACAACACTTTTAATGATTTTATGTTAATATGTTTTTACATCAAAACAATATTTCAAACGTTGTCCAAATACTCCCGATCGGTTTAAAATATTTTTACTATTTTTCGAGTATTTCTTGAAGTTTATTTTTGATAAAAATTGGACAACATTTACTCTCGAGGTCGACACTGATCATCCCTATAGGGCAACCCGCACCAAGAAGAACATTGAAACAAAAATGAGACTGAAGGTTTTTGATGCAGGTCGATCGGTCGCCCAGGGGTCGACCGCCGCCCTCGGTCGACCGGTGCACTGCTTGTGAGCAATTCTCTCTGTTCTTCTAAAATATGAGGGGGCCGGTGAACAATTTGAACATGGGGTTGGTCGACCCCACCGTCGACCGATCACCCCGTGTAAAAATACTGTGTTATTTTTCAAACGTCTATTTCTACGCGACCGGCCGCCCTATGGTTTGATGAAAAAATTCTAACCGTTGTGCGGCAAACTTTTCCTTATTTTGTGGGATGGATTTCCAACAAACTATTTTCTTCAATTGTCTTGCAATTTTTTACGATTTCAATCTTCTAGGAGGAGCCTATCAAGTTCAAGACATTCTCTATAAATAGAAGAAGATTTGAAGCACAACAATAGAAGAGAGAACAATGCAACACAACAAGATACTTTCAAGCAAACACATTTGGTCTTCATTGTTATTATTCTTGTTGTAATTTGCCTAGCTTATCACTTTCACATTCTTGAAGTCTAGGCATGATTCTTGATTACACTTGCACTCAATTGTATTATTCATTATCGAGTTGTAATCTTAAAGTTTTGTGATCATCATTCAACACAAGATATCCTTGTGAATGTTCTTGTGGTAAGAACACACTTGGGTGATCTAGGTGTTAGGTGTAAGAAAATTGTGGTAATCTTCTTGTTGAGGTGTTGAAGAATTTGGTGTTCTTCAAGGTTGAAGATTGTGCTGATCTTCACAAGGTGCCGTTGGAGATTGTGGTAATCTTCAAGAGAGATTGTGGTAATCTCAAAGGTGGTGTTGAAGAATAGTGTGGTGCTCTTCAAGGTGTTGTTGTAAGTTGAATTTGTATTAATTGTGGCAATTAATAAAATTCTTTTTCCTTTTCGAAACCCATCCCGGATATACTGGGGTGGTAGAACACGTAGTCCCTAGGTGGGGTGAAGCTCTATAAATCAACGCATGTGTTTACTTTCTGCACCTTTATTATTGTCTTGGCGTATTTGATTCGAAAAAGAGGACATAATCGAAAACATGGAGATAATTTATTCACCCCCTCTGGATTACCGTAGCCGCTTGGACTTACGAACTGTGTTGGAATTGCGGATAACCAGGACACTCTGTTGTTAATGTTTCTATCCACCGTCCAACAAGTACAAAAATGAGGATGTAAGAAGAGTCTTCATAGAAAGAAGACAAGAAAAGAAGAAAGTCATGTTGGTTGATGAGACCGATGAGCCAACCAAATGCAAAAAGCGGCGACTTTCGAGAAAGTAGTGAAGGCGACTACTCAAGTGATACGAGATGAAGAGGCTTTAATCGCCTCATGGCTAAAGAACAAGATCAAGAACATGAGCTACATTCTAACTCATCTCATTCTCGATTCAAGTGATAGTGAGTATGTAATACATACACTTCATCACCCACGATCTTTATGATTCATAACAATGAAAGATTTTGAGCATATTAAAACCTCACACACACTTTTAAATGAGGAAAACAACTAGCTTAAAAGCCAAAACTCATAGGTGACAAAAGAGTTGAGTACTACGAGTCACTTAGGCGATAAGAATACTAAGTCAAGGCTGAAAATGCCAAGATAATAGCGAGTTAGGCTACCGCTTTGTGAAAAGAGAAAAGGATCTTCAAAATGTGATTGCCTCATTTATAAAAGCATCTAAATCATTGGATGAACTTATTATGAGCCAAAAAGAATGTGGAGACAAGCGGGCATAAGATTTAATTCCTTTGTGCACAAGCGGGCGAGATCCAGTGTGGCAAATGCAAGGCCATGGATGAGCCGAGGAAGATAATCCCCTTAGTTAGAGGATGGGAAGTGGGATTGAGATTAACGAGCCGGTCGGTGAAAGGACCATGCCGACTCCCGGGTGCTTGATCAATATTCCTTTGGGGAAAGCAATTGACGAAACCTCGTCGGGCATTTTCGATGATTTGGGGCGAAGGGCAATATATTCCTTCGAATCCTAGTAGGGAGGAACCTTGCGGTATGGCGATCCCGAGGCCTCGGTGGTTCGTTGAATTTTCCAAGTGTTCGACGCCGACCGAGGTTGGCCTCGGTATTTTGCTCATTGTTCATCCTAACGCCCCAGCGGCGTGATCCGCCTTATGCGGTTAAGGCGAGCAAAAACATCCATCCCCTGGCGATGAAGTCCGCCTTATGCGGTTAAAGCGAGCAAAAACATCCATCCCTTCGGACATGAAATATCATTTAAAGATGTCAAAAGGAGATTAGAAAATATCAAGATATAAAGCAATTCAAACTTGCAAAGATATTGCTACCTCCCGATTTCAATCGAACGGCAACGGCTCGTGCTGCTCGGCCTCGAGGTACTTATCTTAAAGGATCGGGCCTCAAAGGAGGTGCCCTGGCCTATTTAGTCCTTTGAGGTTGCGGCTCGCACTAGCGTTCACCCCGCTCGGCTTGTGGTGGACTTTCATGCTCGCCTCTAGCCTCTCCTACAGGACAAGCTCCTCATCGGCCTCGACATGCCGACAATCTAGTACGCAAGCCACCCGAGATAGCTCCACCTCCGTAGTCAAAAAATTTATCTTTCTGTCCGGCTAAGACAACGCTTTGATATTTTCCAGGTGCACAAAGTCGGCTGAAAGAGGGCCCTGGAAGGGCGATTCCTGCACAAAAATAAAGAATTAATGATTAGAAAAAATTCGAAATTTAAAGAATGGAGATATACTTACATAAATTGTATCGGAATTGAAGCGGAGGGCAAGAACGAGTCCCCATCCCCATGAGGGGTCCGCCAATCACCCCCGACCGAACAATTTGTCCTTCCACTCTTTCAAAGATCTGCGGAAGGCCTAAGACCAACCCATCCGGATAGGCTGTGTCGGTTGCACATAATACCACCGATGGTCGCCCCCATCCCGGTCGATTTCCACACAAAAAGCTCGGTTAACTCTTGAAGTGAGGGTGCATGTAGCCCTGGCTAGAAAAGGACGAGCGATCCCAATCAACCGACCCCAGTCATCGGATGCACTGGGGACAAGGGAGCCCCATCTCCTAAACCACTTGGTTATCGATCTTGGCAAGGGGAACCTCAGAACATACAGGATGTTGTGGGCATACATAGCAATACACCCTGGGGGCGGTAACTCGGGCTCATCGTCATGATAAGGCAACCAAAACTGGATGAAAGAAGGGATTTGGTGCCTATGGTAGAGTGCCTCCAGCTCATGCGGCATCGCATCCAGACCAGTGGTTTACGTCGATTTCGATCCGATTTTCCCCGTATTTTTAGGGGCCTACTACTTGCCTGCGGCGCTCGGATCTGCGCTTGGTACGGTCCCACGCCCAATCTCATCGAGGCCGCCATGTTCCTCATCCGCATTTGCTTGAGGACCTCCGCCGCGCCACATCCTCCAAAGACAACCTCAACTTTTCACGGTCATTATTCCCAGGTTCCATACTCGAATTTACTGGGTGCTATTCCTGTTCGTCTAAGTTTTCCTCTTGTTCACCTGGCTCCTCTTCCGGAGATAACTGCGTCTTATATACTTGACCTTCGCAGGTCACTGTAATGGGGATGGGGTCAAATACCACGTACTTCTCACTCAATGGGACCTTTGGTTTGGGGCTATTACTAGAACTGGAGACGTCAATAACGTGGGGACCTTCCAGAGTTGCTTCTCTCTCCGATGAGGGATCTTCAGACGGGGGATCTTCAACTTCAACTTCTACGCTATAATCTTGGTTCTGGCTATCATCAGTGGAACTGGACATGTTTTCCCGAAAGATGAACGAAAAAGAAGAAAGAAAGGAAAGTGTCATTGAGTCTCTTCTCTCAAAGCCGACTGAGAAAGCTTTTGCTCGGTCTCTACAATAGCTAGTATGTATGAAATGGATGCGAAAGTAGAAAATGAAAGGGAAAAGCCATATTTATAAGTTAACTTCTCTTAGAAGCCACGCACCAGTAGAAAGAGGCGCGTCTTTTCGAAATTTAAAAAGCTGAGTAACTGTCACGTCCCCTCGGTTCCCACGCCACAATGGTCTAATAGAAAGTTGCCACGTGTCTGTCATCATGGGATCCAATTAATGCGTCATTTCAGGCATCAATGATCAGTTGACATCTGTCAGCAGTTTAAAAACCGTTTGACTTTTTTTCTCTCTCTCCAATTAAAGTTCAAAACCATTTCGAAGAATCTTCTCCTCAGCACCGAACTTGAAGGCCATTGATGATACCCGAGCTGAGCTAGAGGAAAATGCATCCACGTGTCTATTCAAGTGATAATGATGTGGGTCGTCCAAGATGACGTAAGCCAACCAGATGACATGGGCCGAGCTGAGCCCAATCCACTATAACAAAAACAATTCAAATAAGTGCTCCACTCAACATCCTCCCACTAAGTGGATCTAATATACCAGTGGCAGACCAAGATGTCACCTACTGACATGTCAACGGGACAAGTCAACAAGCACCTCTCAACACATGACCAACATGCACCCCATGCACACAAGGGAGAGGATAAGTGTCCCACTATTATCTTAGATATAATGATGATTAGCCTACTAATTGTATTAGTATAAATAGATCTCATTTATTAAGAAAGAGACAAGAGAGAAAATCCACTATATAACTTGTAAAATTCGAATTCAGTATAAAAAGCCGACTAGACACGCTCTGCTCGGCATCATTAATAAAAAGGCAGAATTAGTCACTCGATATTATTTCCAGGTGTTCGCTTTTATTTTTCAAGTCACATATTTTAAGTACTTTTCTTGTTAATCCAAGAAGCACATCAACATGATATCAACTTAAATATTAATTAATTTTGTATCATTAAACTAAGTTAAACAACATAAATAACTTTGCAAATTACTTACCCTCCATTCGTCTGACCTCTTTCTTTCCCCCTCTGTATTTTTTTTGTGTGTGCATGTGTTGTCTGTTTTCGTGTGTGTTCGAGTGGGTCTTCCGAATTCAGGTGATATATATCCCTTGTGTTGCATGAGGCGGTGATTCGATCATGATATTAAATACATATATATATATATATATATATATATTACTCGTGTAGTCCTGTAAGCTTGAATGTGTATATGTTAAGATATATGTATAATATAATTTTTTTTTGATCGGTTATAATATAATATATTTGATAATACTTAGTGTGGTGTACGTGGTGCTTTCCTGCTATATATATACATATATATCTACATTATAGGATATAAACAAAACTGACGAAGCATACTCTATATATTAATTTTATTACACATCACATACATTTCTAGTACCATGTGTACTTGATCACATATATATGAATACTATAATTTTTCTACACTATCACATATTATTATAAGTATTATGTGGTTGAACATTTAGTTTTAGCCATATCTATACATTAATTAATTCCACTTAATTTATTCTTATAATATTTCTCCGGATACACACATTAATGTTATCATTCACTTCCAAATTTACCACGTTTAACCTACAAATATTAAATATATCTATAGAGCTAAATACAATTTACCCTCTGAACTATGCCCCTTTTTCGACTTTGCCTACCAAACTTTATTTTGTTTCATTATGTCCCCTGTACTATGCGAATTTTTACTCTTTACCATATATGGACAATTTTACCCCTTGTTTTTGCAAATTTATTAATAGTTTGAGAAATCCATTTAAGCTCCAATTTGTTGCATCTAACACTCAAAATTTATAAAACTATCATATAATTTAATTAATATGAATTTAACTCCTAAAATTTTTGGTTCCCGGATTTATCAAGGTATGAGAACCCAACTGGGTTTTTTGATTTTAAAATCGGATATAGTCCATTAGACCATATCAGGCCCAACATGCTTCCGTAAAATTAAATTATCCCTTAAAATTCATACTTTTCTTTGACCAAAACAGCACCGGGTGAAATAGCTCGCAACACCACCAGTAGGAAAATTACTGCCCCTAGACCGTTTGACAAACAATTTGCACTGTTCAACTTCAACCAACAGAGAAGATGATCTACAAGTTATCGACTCCTTTCAAAGAATCGTTCAAAGACACCTTGGTTCGTTTCCGACTCCAGGCGTATAAGATAATTCTCAAAATGGATGAATTAATAGAACATTATGAACACATGTTGAACAAAAGCCTTTATTTATTAAGAAATTAAAGGAAAATTTATTACATCAGTAATCTCCTTTTGGGAGGAGCATACTTGTTTAGCCTCTCATATCTGAGGCTTGCACTCGCTTACACATAAAATTAAAAAACTAAAAATACTCTGCTAAAACAAATTTTCACTCAGAATTTATTCTAAGAAAACTAAGAAAAATGTTCGATGTCCTCAACTTCCTTCAACTCCTGCCATTTATAGAGGTAAGTTCGGACTTCAAATGTGGACTTCAAATCTTGTTGAGATGTAAGACGTCACTTCTTATATCATACTCCTTGTAGGTCTCCATGAAGACCTACTTCTTTTGCTGCCGCTTCCACGACCGTATGGATGGCTTCTCTTTTTCTTATGTTTTCGTGGTTGACCTCCCACAATAGTTGGGATATCATCGTCCACGCATCATAGATGAACTGTTTTGTTAATTCCTCTTAATCTCTCATAATTCCTGTAAAGTGCTTTGCCGATAGCACCATTCATATAGTTTGGCCTTCAAAAATGACATTCTTTTGGCCACCATATCCAAATCTTTTGCACTATTATATTCCCCGACAAGCATTTCTCTCCAGGGGACTCGGAATCTTGGCAAAGAATAGTTGTGAAGCTTCTTTGTCTCCCCTTGGACTTCCACCAAGATTTCGGTGAACAACTTGATATATTCGTCAATATGAGAAATATCATGTAACTTTCGAGGTAGCAGAGGGGCTTGTTTGTATCTTTTTCTTTTTCTTCTTCTAATCCCTAAAAATAGCCTGTCTTGATAAAATAAATTTTGAATAATTTGGCCATATTATCGACAATTCCTTTCATTGATTCTTCAGTTGTGACCGTGCTTTTCATATTTGCTTCGGTCATATCCCATGTAATCTTTACAGATCCTTCAAGACTCATCTCAAGGAGTAAGATGAATCCTTCCTTCGTAAGATCGAGGGTACCTGCTGCAATCCTCATAGCTGCCGCCAAGACTTCTCGATTTTTAAAATCTGGGACATCCAGATTTAGCATCATTCCATATGGATGTATGGGATCGAGCTGCGATTTTCCATAAGGCGTATTATATAAATTTGGCCTTTTGGATTGTCGAGTTCCTATAATAGGATCTCTCCTTGTGTAAAATCTCCAACGTGAGGCATTCTTTCCTCAGGGTATTCAGGATTTGATCTCGAACTTTCTACAACGTTGGGATTTACTGGTGGTGGTGGAGGTGGTATCCCATGTTGGTTAACTGTAACCAAAGCTGATCCATCTCCCGCGTTCATCTTTAAGTCTACAATTTCTAATCCTGTGAAGGATTCTGCCAGGTCATGTAGATCTTTCAGATTGATCTTCTCCATATCCATCACTTTTAGTTTATGATTGATTTTTCTTTGATGATAGCAATGAGCTTTTCATCGTCCGTTATTTCTCGTACCACTTCGGTTGGTTTTCCCTTTCGGTGTAAATAGGGCACTGTCCCAAAATCGATATGCTTTTTTCCTCCGAAAGAACTTGGTATTTCCTCCGGTTCTTGACTCGTTTACAATATCATGAAGGATTTCAAGAGTTTACTTCGATATTTTACCATCATCTCCATCCGGTTTTGGATCGATGAACTTGTGTTGGTGGATGATTATGGCGGTTGCCATAATTCTCGCACCGCCTCTTACGACTTCTAAGATTTTCTCGAGAACTTAGATTTGTCTGGAAATATCTCTTCCCATTCCGATACTCCACCAGGAATCATGATTTTGATGGGCATTTTTATGGACTGCTTTCTGACGATTCGATTCATCGACGACATATAATATCGATTTCTTGTAAAGAAACTCGAGATAATATGTTGCTTGTCTTTCGCAAAATGTCTCAAGGTTTCCTATCGGCTCCTAAGTTCCTTTTCAATATATTGGTTGTTCCAATATGCTATCTTGTCCTGGTGTTCTTGTGCATACATCGTCAGAATTTGACGATATGTCCTATAAGGTGTACATCTTGGACAATTGTCTAGATCCATATTATCGGAGAAATTCTCCTCAACAATTGTTAATTACATAAATATAATAAATATAACTAAAAGTTCTTAATAAACCTAGGATCTGATACCAATTTTAAGGATCGCAAAATCCAGTAGGAGTAAATATAAAAGATATAATAAATTTATAAATTAAGAGGTAAGGCGCAACGATTTTGAAGTTCAGGGGGTAAACTGGAAACAAACTATCAAATCCAAAGGGGTATTTTGGAAAATTTTAGGCTAATCGTAACAATTTACAAAGTTCAGGGGGTTAAGTAGAACAATTCAAAGTTAAGTAGGCAAGGTAGAAAATTACGTATAGTTTGGGGGGCAAATTAAATTTACCCCTATATCTATACTTAATGTGATTAAGCTAAAACTAGAAATTTCACGATTTCGCACACCACCCATTTGTTAGATATCTTTAATTAATTAATCAAAATTAATTAACTAATTTTAAAAGGTTTTAAATAAATTTGGTCCAAAAAGTATAAGCGCCCAAGCCCAAGCCCGATCCCATTACCCTGACCCGGGCTAGGTCGGTCGGCCGAGCCGGCCGTGACGGCGGCGGCGGCAAAGGCCGATTTGCGCGCGCATGTGTTTTGAACCAAACCCACAAGCATGTAGGTCCTCACCCCTTTAAAAATTTTGGTGCCCCAATGGCCCAAACCCAATTGTCCAACTTGGGATTTATAAAATGAGCAAACTTTAGCTTTCTACTCTATGTGGGATGAAGCATTTCTCATTCCCCATATTTTACATTTTCCATACCATTTTCTAGTTTTAAGTGGCCAACTTCTAGCATTAATTTCTCATTCACCCGGAATCAGTTTTGAGAAATTCTAAATGCTAATCTCATCTACTAAGTTTACTTGATCACTTAGTAGAATTTTAACAAATAATTTAATTCTATTTTTCACTAATGGAAACTACTTAAATATTTGGTCAAAATCTGGTCAACACCCAATTTCTCCAACCAAAAATTCCAACAATCCCCCACATAAATGAAATTAATGCATGCGTGTATGCAGATTAACTTGAAAGTCTCGGCGAACTGTTATTGCCTCAGGATAGGTAGCTTGTGGCTTTGAACATTCCTTACTAAAATACTATCGGATTTGCTAGCTACTTAGTGATGCGATGTCTTGAACTACTCAGTCGTTTATGTAAACCGAGACAACAGTACTTACACAATAGCAATTCTAACACTTGTTATTCTCACGTTATGTCCATTTCGGCCTTGGACCATATCTTAGATTCATAAGTGTTTCTTTGAAGCGGCCATTACTTATCACTTATATAGGTGATCTCCTATTGAAGAGTATCCTGCCATACTCCACCTTTTGGTATAGGAATCATTAAAAGTCTTAGACTTAACCTCACCACATTCAGCAGGTTTCTATTTCACTTGGAAGTTCCGGGAATGAGCTAACACATTTTTCAAGTGTTCAGCTGAACATTCATAACTTAGTTGTCCCATTGAACCAAGGTCTTGGGATATCCAATTCACAAGGTTGGGTTACCGCTATAAACATTCTTTATTTTGTCGATTTTAAACCCATTCCCCTTAACAACCTATACAATTGATCTCGATTTATTCCTTTTGTAAGCGAATCCGCAAGGTTTTCCTTTGACTTCACGTAGTCAACTGAAATAACCTCATTCAAAATCAACTATCTTATGGTATTGTGCCTTCGACAAAATATATCTAGACTTATCTCTTTCCTTTTGCAAGAAAAATATTTTTATAAATACAACATTTCTTGATTTAATGATCGTACTATCATTTATATCATGAATGCTAAATTTATTTTCTTGGGTGCTTCTCCTTTAGCCAAAGTACCCCCACACTTCAAGGTATTATCCTTTATGTGGTTTGCTAAAAAGTAAAACTCCCTTCCAATTTCGATATCTTTGTTCAACACAAGATTATCCAGAACGTACACTCTTATGGCTCTCGGCCATTTTCATTTTTATTTTGTTAGAACCTTATCCCAATAATCCAGTTAGAACCTCGTTCTAAACAATTTCAGACCTTAGTTCCAACACTTGTGTTACCTTCGGTGTTATCACAATTTTAGTAAGACTTGATTTAATTTGTCATCTTGTGTCTACCTCTAGTGTTACAACACTTGGGCAACAATTCATGCAACTATGGTTTTGGTGTTATAACACTTTTGGCAACACATTCTGTTACATTTAAAATGCAACAGAAGCTCCACTAGTGTTCCATAAAGTGTGGTCACACCTCCATAATTGTTGATTTCCAATCGGAATCATGGTTGTCTTCCTCAATCCAAAGTCGAACTATCAAATTCTCAAGCCCCATTTCCATCTGCTTGTGATTGAGATCGTTCTTAAAATCTTTCCATGATGGCGATAATTTTTCGATAATTGTAGCCACTTGGAACGACTCATTCAGAATCATCCCTTCAGACACTAAGTCGTGAAGTATAATTTGAATTTCTTGCACCTGACTGATCACCATCTTGGTGTCACCATCTTATAATCCAAAAATTTGCCGACAACAAATTTCCTTGTGCCGACATCTTCTCGCTTTTGTATTTCTTCTCCAAACACTCCCACAACTCTTTGGACGTTTTGAATGAACTATAGACGTTATAGAGGGTGTCGTCTAGCCCATTCAAAACATAGTTTCGATAGAGAAAATTGCTATTATGCCAAGCATCCACAACGATTCTCCGTTGGTTGTCGGATTCTTCATCGCCAATGGTAGGGGGTCCTCCTTCAGAAAATGGGACAGACCCAACATAGTGAGGTAAAAGAGCATCTTCTGTTGCCAGCGTTTGAAGTCAATGCCGGAGAACTTTGCAGGTTTTTCACCATGTGCATGAGCAGCAGCCATCAGAGTGAATGAAACGGATGTCATCATCTTGAAAACAACAGAAAGAGATTTCGTCTTGCGATTGTTGTTTGGGTGGTTACTATTTGCAAGAAAATGGCAAGTGTTTGGAAAAACTGGACTAAGTCGAGGCCTGTATTTAATACAGTATCCGCAAGATGAAAGCACCCCGTATACGAAGTGCTTACAGTTCAAGTGATCGTCACTAAGATACAATGACGTAAACGAGTTTGATTTAGCAGCACTTGCAAAAATTGAACTATCAGCGAACTATATAGTGTTTCGAAACTTGCAAGCTTTTGAAGGGAATGATTTCAATATGCAGATGCAAAATGGCTCAATTTTATTATCTGAATTTTGTGTCATCTTTCATCTGCAAGGGCCTTGTATTTATAGGCATCAAGGTGCTCGATAGAAAGTATATGTCTTTTGGATCGAAAAGACATGTCTACAGCCAAAAAATGCATCTGGTTGCTCGAACAGGTGCATCTGTTCAAACGTGCGCGTCCGCGCACCACCCATTTGTTGGAAATCTTTAATTAATTAATTAATTTTAAAGGGTTTTAAATAAATTTGGTTCAAAAGTATAAGGGCCTTGAAGCCGGCCGGTAACGCGCGCGTGTGTTTTGAACCAAACTCACAAGATGTAGGCCCTCACCCCTTTAAAAACTTTGGTGTCCTAAGGGCCCAAACCCAATTGTCCAACTTGGGATTTATAAAATGAACAAACTTTGGCTTTGTACTCTATGGGGGATGGAGCATTTCTCCTTCCCCACAGTTTTTATTTTCCATATCATTTTCTAGTTTTAAGTGGCTAACTTCTAGCATTAATTTCTCTTTCGCCGAAATTGGTTTTGAGAAATTCCAAATGCTAATCTCATCTACTCACTTGGTCGAATTTTAACAAATAATTTAATTCTATTTTTCACTAATGAAAACCACTTAAATATTTGGTCAAAATTGGATAAACACCAAATTTGTCCAACCAAAAATTTCAACAATATAATAAACACCAAATTTCTCATTGATAGAATTCGGATCAAATGAGACATTCCTATTGTGAGTCCATAGGGACTAATTTTAACCGTGGTGAGAAATGTTTTGTAAAGACTTTCTAGCTTATTTAAATTTTAATGCAAAAATAAGTAATTATAATAGAAATACTTTAAAATTTTCTAAAAATGCTGAATAATAAATAATTCACTTCATTTCAAAGTTTTGTGAGAAATAAATTACTAATAGTTTAAATAATTATTAATCCGAAACATTCATACTAAAATGAAAGTGACATTCAACATCAAATTAGAAATTAAAAATTCAAAACAATTTTTATTTGAAGATACACTTTAAAGATGTGGGTTTGCGAGTTATTCTTGCATTGCGTCATCTCCTTCCTCATCATCGGGTTTTCATCTGAAAATATTAAATATTCGTGGGATGAGCTTTAAAGCTCAACAAGTAATCTCAAGCATGAATGCATGCATTATGCAATATCTTAACATTTATAACTTCAAAATTTTTACATATTCTTTACTTTAAAAACCTTTCATCTTTAAAAAAAAATCTTAGGACACGAGCTCACTTCGTAACAAATTGACATTGTTCTCATCAAGGTCGCGAGTGGGCGTGTTATTTGGAACCCAATCAACATATTTTACCTAGGTAGCATTTGCTTTAATCAACCCAAAGTTAAATATTCATAAACTCAATGTGCACCCATTTCTTTTTGAAAAAATATTATTAATATAAAAATCTTAATAATTTAACTTTATCAAAAATTCTATGAGTATAATTATCATGATGCTTGAACCTAAGTTATGTAATTTTAATCGAAAATGTGAAATTAAATTCAAGCATATTGACAAGGCATAAACCATATAAATTAAATTGAATTGGGCATACATAATATGAACTAATAAAGTGATTAGAGAACTAATAAGTAGTTGTCTACAAACTTGAAAGTTAATAAAGCACATTTAAATCTTTTATGGGTCAATACTATATAAGTTTATTACTATATGTATACATACTAGTAAACTTAAATAATAATTAGTTTAAATCTTATTCACTAATAAAAATATTAATAATTGAATCAAGTGTAAAATAATGAATTGTGATAATAAAAAAATAGAATAATACTATATCCTAGCATTTATTACATATATATTCTCACTTAAGAAAAATGGAACCTATAACAATTTATTTAATTTATACTATAATAATCAAACTTTATTTTTTAATGTGTAAACTGAATTAGGGGTGGGCATCGGGTCGGGTAGCTCGGGTTCGGGTAGATCGGGTGGTGCACCAAAATTCGGTAGCATATATTGGTACCGATACCTACCCGAAATTATCGGTGCCACCGACTAATCGGGTACTCGAAAATGTCGGGTACACCGACATATCGGGTATCGGGTTTTCATGAATTGCGCCACTCTTGATTTATGGATTTTTTTTTTTGAAGATGGAAGCGGTTTGCTTCGCTTTTACCCATCTTTGATAGCTGTAGTAGCTTGCTACTACCACCATGAGCAATAGCCACCAAGCATTCAAACCTACCAATCTTTACCCACCGTTGTTGAAAGTTAAGTGGATGGAATTTAAGAGGGATAGAACACTAGAACAGGAACATTAAGGTCAATATCTTCAAAATGAAAGAAAATATTTGAGGCTCTTATCAATTTCTCACATCCGAGTGCTTCATAAATCAGTAGTCAGTTACGGACTTGAATGTCAAAATAATTTCAAAATGGAGCGAGACGTGTCTTTGTACACAGGCGCACCCTTCTTCACCTTTTTTGCCGCCACATTTCTTTTATTTTTTTCGCTCCTCGCCTCAAAAAGGATAAAGATGCAGTTAATTTTTTTTTTTAATTTATTAATCGGGTACCCGAATAACCGATCGGGTAGTAAATTACTACCCGACACCCGACCCGAAACTATGTTCTCGGGTATCGGGTAACCCGATACCCGACTTTTCCATGAAAATACCCGACCCGATCGGGTAAAACCCGATCGGATCAGTCGGGACCCGGCTACCCGACCCCGAATGCCCACCCCTAACCGTAGAATGCATAATGGGTTGCGAGAATTAACTTATTAACTTTAATTAACTAAAACTTAATTAATGAATGTCCATGTGTAGTAGTATCAATCGAAGAAGAAGATCGAAATAGCTCAAATCTTTAGACAATAACTTTATTAAATAATAATTGCACACAATAAATATCATTTGGATAGGGATCAACAAATATTCATGTATGGTTTAATAACCCCTTGAAGTAATATTTGCAAATTCATAACGAGAAGACACAATATTTGATTAAACACATTGATTTTGAAATAAATCTTTGTCACTTTCGACATAAATTTTTTAGTTGTACATATTTTATATTTTAGCACATAAAAGTCTTCTACTCACTCAACTAAAAATAGTCAAACTTTATCAAGTGGCATACTCAATAAATCACACAAACACATAAATCCATATATATTAGGCGACAAACCTTTCAGTTATACAATAATAACTTATATCTTAGTTTTATATGAAAATCAAGAGATTACTTGTCCGCTCGCCGGATCAACTATGATAAAATTCATTTTGGTTTCTACACGAAGAATCTATACGCAAATTATTATATAATAGGATTAGTAAAACTTAACCAAATTCACTATGAAACTAAACTAAAGAAATAATTTTGAAACCTTCAAACTTTTTTGGGTGTTTTGTACAGTAAATTGGATTTTATTTCTTGTATTTCCCTTTATTCCTTCTTACTTTCCTCTCCTTCTTTTTTCTCTATTTTCTCGTGTTTCTTTCTTCTTCTTTCTTTCTCCTTCTTTATTTCCACTTTCTCTCCTATTATCCCACATTAATTTCCTCCATTTTCATTTTTTTTCTTTCTTTTTCTCAATTTTTCCTTCCGCTATCCCCACTTTCTCCCTTTTTCTTTCTTTTTGATTCTTTTGATTTTAAAAAATAAAAGTCGTCGTGACATTCTACCCTCCTTATAAAAAGTTTTGTCCTTGAAACTTGCAACCCCATATAAAATAATATTCTAATACTTGAAAATAAATCGTATATTGAGAGCTTATTGCTTACAAATAGTTGGGGATATAGAACATGTTTCCATCTTAATATTCCCACATAGCTTCTTCTATAGCGTGATTTCTCCATTGGACCATGACTAATACAACTTTCTTTCTTCTAAGCTCATTCTCAATCATATCCCCACAATTCTAGCTGGTATTTCTTCATATGTCAAATTATCCCCAATATTGAGTGACTCATAACTTAAATATGTGATTGCTCTAGAATGTACTTCTTAAGCACCGAGACATGGAAGCCATTGTGAACTACATATAGTGTTGGAGGTAAAGCAATTCGATATGCCAAACTACTTATCCTCTCTAAAATTTCAAACGGTCCAATATAGCGAGGATTTAACTTCCCTTTCTTTCCAAATCTCATAACTACTTTCATTGGTGCCATTTTAAGAAATATCATACCTCTAACAGAAAATTCTAATAGCTTTCTTCTCTTATCTGCATAGCTTTTTTGACAGTTTTGAGCAGTTTTCATTCTTTGTTTAATTTTATCTACTACTTCAACTGCCTGTTAAACCAACTCAGGTCCTATTAGTTTTCTCTCACCGACTTTATCCCAATGTACTGGTGATCGATATTATCTTATGTACAATGCATCATGTGGGGCCATCTCGATAGAAACCTGATAGCTATTATTGTACGAAAACTCCACTAAGGGTAAAATTTATCCTAAGTACCACTAAAATCTATCACACCGCCCAAGTATATTTTCAAGTGTAATCGAATCATTCTCTCCGGTTGTCCATCGGTTTGTAGATACAAATTTGTACTGAAACTCAACTTAGTACCCATAGCTCGGTGTAGGCTTTTCCGAGAAAGTGGAGGTAAACTTAAGGTCACAATGGACAATGGTAATCCATGCAACCAACTATCTCGATTATATATAGTTCGCATATTTTTCCATATTGCACGTATTTTTCACAAGTAAAAATGCGCAAACTTGTTGAGATGGTCAACTATAACCCGGATAGAGTTGAATCCCATCTTCATCTTCGGTAGTCCCATAACAAAATCCATACCAACATGCCCCCACTTCCACTTATAATCATCAGTGGTTGTAAAAGACCAGAAGGTCTCTGATATTCATCCTTGACTTGTTGGGATGTGCGACACCTCTGGACATATGATTCCACATCTTTTGTCATGCCAACCCCGAAAAATATTTGTTGAGGTCATGTTTTATTTTCGTACTTCCCAGGTGAATAGAGTAAGGAGAGTTGTGAGCTTCCTTCATAATCTCTAGTTTTCAGTCCTCGTTATTTGGGAAAAGTCTATTACCCAAACATAGAAAAAAATTCCATCTATTGAGATCACATAGTCATGTCGTTTTTTTTCAATGGACTCTAAGCAAATCTTGCTTAACTTTGGGCCATCTAGTTGTGCAACTTTTATCCTTTCCTTGGAAATTGATGGTTGTAAAGTCGGGTAGCCAAATAACTTAACTTTTCTCGAGAAATAATTTCCAACTCTAGGTTTTCTATGTTTTTTAACAATGGCTATTGAACCACATGCAAAGCAGAAATAGATCCTTGACCTTTACGACTCAAAGCATCTGCTATTACATTGGCCTTACCCGGATGGTAATTGATAACACAATCATAGTATTTCACTAATTCAAGTCATCTCGTTTCTTAATGTTAAGCTCTTTCTATATAAAGAAATATTTTAGACTTTTGTGATCGGTGTAAATTTCGCACCTAGCCCCGTATAAATAATGTCACCATATGTTTAAGGCAAAAACCACAACTGCTAACTCCAGATCATGAGTTGGATAATTGTTCTCATAATCTTTTAGTTGTCTAGAAGCGTAAGCAAATACTTTCCCATGTTGCATAAGAACACAACATAAACCCTTCAGTAGATAATGAAACCATCGATCTCATTCGGCAGTGCAAGAATTGGAGCCATCGTCAGCCTTTCTTTCAACTCTACAAAGCTCTTTTCACATTTGCCATCCCATTAGAACTTAGGGTTCTTCCTTGTTAATTAGTCGGTGGAGCAAAGATCTTAGAAACCTCAACGAATATTCTCAGTAGCCCCTAAACCCAAGAAAGTTATGGATCTCTCCTATGTTCTTTTGTGTCGGCTAGTTTTGCACCACCTCTATCTTGCTAGGATCTCTGAGAAATTCCTGTCGAGAAACAATATGTCCCATGAAAGGAACATTGTCTAACTTAACTTGCATTTACTGAGTTTTACGAATAATTTTTCCTCTCAAAGTCTCTACAATACTAGTCCTAAGTGTGGTTTGTGCTCTTCCTTCGAACGAGAATAGATAAGAATATCGTCAAAAAATATTATGATGAATTGATTAAGATAATCAGAAAAGACATGGTTCATTAAGTCCATGAATGCGGCTAGGGCATTAGTCAAACCAAAAGGCATGACAAGGAATTCATAGTAAATGTAGCGTGAACAGAATGCAGTTTTTGGGATGTCTTCTTCTCGAATGTGCAATTGATGGTAGCCTGATATCAAATCGATCTTAGAAAAATACCCAGCACCTGAAGTTGGTCAAATAATTCCTCAATTCTTGGAAGAGGGTATTTGTTTTTTATGGTCACCTTATTAAGTTGACGATAATCAATACACAATCTCATCGTTCCATTATTCGTTTTGAAGAATAAGACTGGTACACCCCAAGGTGAGAAACTCGGTTTGATGAATCCCTTATCAAGCAAATCTTGTAGTTGCTTCTTGAATTCTTCCAGTTCTATAGGATACGTTCAATATGGTGCCTTGGATATAAGAGTCATTCCCGACACTAATTCTATGGTAAATTCCACCTCTCTCTTGTGGAATGCCATGAAAATCCTCGGGAATACATCGAATATTCATAGACAATGGAAATTTGATCAATATAGGGGCATTCTTTTGAAACTTTAGTTATTGAGGCTATACATGCTTCACAACCTTTGTTCGGAGTTTACGGGCCTTCATAAATGAGATGATAGAGTTAAAATGTTTTGATGGGACTCCCTAAAAGAATAACTGGGAGTCCTGAAGAGGATAAAGACTACCCTTCGAGCTCGGCAATCGATTGTTGCGTGGTGTTTGGACAACCAATCTATTCCTAGAATGACATTGAAGTCATGAATGTTCGACCCAATATGATCAATAGGTAACTCTCTCCTGTCAATAGAAATCGGACAATTAGTGTAAATCGGGCGGAGTTCATGACATCCCCAAGGAGTTGATATGCGAGAAAAGAGTGTCCAACAAAGTAGCATAATTGGACAGTTCGTTGTAAATTTAGAGTTCACAAAGGAGTGCAAAGCTCCATAATCAATTAACACATAAGCGGATATAACACAAACATTCATAGATCCTACGAAATAATTACACACTCAAAACATGCATCAATCATGATGATATGAAATCAGTAAATAATGCAAGAATTAGTTTGTTACCTCGCCACCACGCCCGTCTTTTCCTCGGCTTCTATTTGCATCATTGTGAACACTACAACCTGAGTGGGCTTCTTCCTCTCCGGACATTTTAGTGTTATATATCCAGGCTTCTTACAATTAAAACAAACTCCTAAACCAAACAAGAATTCTCCTTGATGTGCCTTGCCGCATTTAGTGCAAACAGTCGTCGGTTGTTTATTCTATGAGGCGCTCTGTGGAACATGTACCTGTTTTCTTTTCTGGCCATATATTTGGGTTCTCTGTCTTGAACTTTTGTCCTCCTTGTTGGATCTTCATCTCCTTCCGGTTCACAGTTTGAGCCCTTTCTACCAACATAGCTTTGTTGATAACTTTTCGATAAGTAGTAAGCTCAAAAGGAGTCACCGAAAGTTTGATTTGGGATCATAACCCTTCTTGAAATCGCTTTGGCTCTTTGTTCTCGGTCAACCAACCAAGTCGGGAGAAAATTTTGACAATTTGGCGAATTTTGCTTCATATTCGATCATCGTCTGATTTCTGTTCCATTCGTAAATTATATTTCCTTCATTGGCGAACACTCTTCGAAAGTGCTTATCATAAAAGACTTATGTGAACCTCTCCAAGTAAAGGGGCTAGCGTCACTTTCGATCTGGCATTGCACCATCCTCCATCAATCATATGTATCGCCTCGCAACATAAACATTGCATAGTTAACATGTTCCTCGTCAATACAGTCAATTACAGAAAAGATTTTTCGCATCTTAGTAAGCCATCCCTCAACTTTGATAGGATCAGTGATACCTGCAAATGATGGCGGGGATAACTTTAGGAATTTCGATAATCGGTTTTTTTCAGGGAGGTCAGCGCGTCTAGTCTGATTAGCTTCAATAAAAGTAGTCAAAGCTTGCAAGAGAGCCTCGACAGTCACAGGAGTCCCTTGAGTATTGTTGGTGTTGGAACCATTCCCGTCTTGGTGAGTCGAACGAGTATTGCGGTTTATTGTATATTAACTGAAATATATTTATTAAGTTCATTAAATTCTCGTAATCATATGTTCCATTCTAATATTCATTTTTTATTAAAAGAATATATCAAATTCATCTATCTTCTATTCGATCCAAACAACTAAATTCATACAAGCATACATTTCATAGAAAAAAATATATCAATTAATAATGACAGTAATTGCAATCCTTACAAAATTGTGGAAGGAGATGCACAAAACGCGATTTAGAACCCATGACTTGTTGGCTTAAGACATTTTCAAATAAAATCATTTGAAGTCTACAGAATCGATTTTAAAAACTTGGCTCTAATACCACAAAATGTGGCACCTTCTAGCTTATTTAAATTTTAATGCGGAAATAAGTAATTATAATAGAAATACTTCAAAGATTTTTTCAAAATGCATAATAATAAATACTTTGCTTCATTTCAAAGTTTTGCGGTGAAATAAACACCAATAGTTTAAATAATTATTAATCCAGAAAACATCCATACTTGAAATGAAAGTGGCAATCAACATCATATTAGAAATTAAAAATTCAAATTTTTTTTTGAAAAGACACACTTGAAAGACGCTGGTTCACGAGTCACTCACGTTGCCTCATCCGGGTTTTCATCTTAAAATACTAAACATTTATGGGATGAGCTTTAAAGAAGCGTAACAAGTACTCTCAAGAATGAATGCATGCTAATACAATATCTTAACATTTATAACTTCGAGAAACTTTACAAATTCTTTACTTTAAAATCTTTCATTCTTTAAAAAAAAATTATTAGGACGCGAGCTCACTTAGTGACAAATTGATATTGTTCTCATCAGGGTTGTAGTGGGCCTTATTGTTTGGAATCCGATCAACATATTTTATCGGTAGCATTTGCTTTAATCAACTTGAAGGTACATATTCATAAACATTAACTTTAGTCGCAAGCGACACATGGTCGAACGCTCATCCGCGCCATTTCCCACTAGCTCCGTCATAGACTTAATGTACACCCATTTTTTAAAAAAAAATATAATTAATAATAAATCTTAATATATAACTTTATTAAAAATGCTATGAGTATAATTATCATGATGCTTGAACCAAAGTTATGCAACTTTAATCGAAAATGTAAAATAAAATTCAAGCATATTGACAAGGCATAAAACATATCAATTAAATTGAATCGGCATATATAATATGAACTAATAAAGTGATTAATTCTAATCAAGTGATTCTAAGGTAAACTATATTTTTTTCTAGAATTAAATGTATTGATGTAATAGGATCGGTTTATTGAAAAGAAATCCAAAGCTCAATAATTTTTTCAATTCAAAATATACAATTTGCTTGTGCACGAGTTTTAAATAAAAAACTTTAGCTTATATATTTGTAAGAATCAATGTTTACAAACTTGAAAGTTAATAAATCACATTTAAATATTTTGTGGGTCAATATTATATAGGTTTATTAGCATGTGTATACATATTAGTAAACTTAAATAATAATTACTTTAAATCTTATTCATAAATAAAAATATTAATAATTGACTCAAGTGTAAAAACGTAATGAATTGTGATAACAAAACAATAGACTAATAATATATCCTAACAATGCTTACATATTCTCATTTAAGAAAAATGAAACCTATAACACTTTATTTAATTTATACTATAATAATCAAACTTCATATTTTAATGCGTAACCAAAATGCATAATGGGGTTGAGAGAATTAGCTTATTAACTCTAATTAACTAAAATAATTAATGAATGTCCATGTGTAGTAGTATCAATTTTTTTTTTTTTTTGAGAACGAAATGCTTTCATTAAACAAATCAAGGAGGTGCTTCCTTAATCACCAAGTCAACGATGTGATTAGGAAGAAAATCCGACACACACTCATAAGGACCCAAAGAAAAGCATGACGGGCTAGGTTGTGCGCAACACATTCCCGACCGACCCGACCCAACTAAACAAAAATGAAACAAAACTACGAAGAAGCAATCTAATATCGCGATAACATTCCCCACATATGAGAAATCCGTCGATTCCTTGGATAGAGCCCGCCAAATGTTAATATTATCGCTTCAAAACAACATGTTCGAATCCTCCATCAATCGCAAATGAACTCCTCCTTACACGCCCAAGCCTCACCCGACTCGATCGTCAATACCTCCGGGTAGAATTTCACCCGCACCCTTTGGACCATACCCCTCTCATCTCTAATCACCGCTCCGAGCCCCGAACCATGTTCCACCATAATCGAAGCATCGGAATTAATCTTCACGTCGGTTTGAGGTGGTATCCACGAGTCTGCACCTAAATTTCGGACATGGAAATTTGCAAGACTTTACTATATTGTTGATGCTCACCCAATCTCCTCACAACAATTTCCATGCACCCCATATGATTAATTTCCTTGTTTTGGAAATTCAACATATTCCTACTTTGTACCAAATACTCCAAAGCATCATAACAAAAAATCTATGTGATTCCCCATCCAAATTATCCATACACCATTCGATCCAATGTTGAAGATTGCATGCTCCTTGAAAATTAGCCGTACTTAGCCTAAGCGGAGTAATGTGACCACAAGAATGAGACCCACGACAATCTCGCAAAGCATGAACAGCCATTTCTTCAACAAGTCCGCATCTACCGCACAATGGCTCCACTCCTACTCCCTTCTTTATCGGTTTCTTTTTCACAAGAAGTATATTTTTGATACTTACACATGAATATTTTAATTTTTGGTGGTAGATCAAGCTTCCACATCCATTTCCATAATTTGCGACTCTTCTCCTCTGATGTTGACAATGGTGCATCCCTATCAACCAAATCTCTCGCTACCTGGTATCCGGACTTCACACTATACACACCATTTTTTGTATCATGCCACATCAATTTATCAATTCTTGTCATCGGCGAAAGTGGGATAGTTCGAATTGCCCGAGCTTCCTGGGAGTAAATATATTATTCAACATTTCAATATTCCATCTATGAGCACCCTCCAACATGAGTGTCTCACATTAAGATCATCCTAAGAACTCTCTCTGGGGACTAGCAATACGGAAATTCGGTAACTCCGCAACCCAATGATCCTTAAAAACGAGCACACCACTTCCATTCCCAATATTCCACCGTATACCCCGAGTAATAATTTTTCTCCCCGCAACGATGCTTCTCCAAGTATAGGATGGATTATAGCCAATCGATGCATCGAGAAAATCAATTAGAAAAAGAGAAATAGGATAAATCTTTAGACAATAACTTTATTAAATAATAATTGCACATAATAAATATCATTTGGATATGGATCAACAAATATTCATGTATGGTTTAATAACCCCTTAAACTAATATTTTCAGATTCATAATTACAAAAGACACAATATTTGATTAAACACATTGATTTTCGAAAATAAATTTTTGTCACTTTCAACATAAAAATTTTAAGTTATACATATTTTCTATTTTAGCACATAAAAGTCTTCTACTCACTCAACTAAAAATAGTCAAACTTTATCAAGTGACATACTCAATAAATCACAAAAACACATAAATCTAATACTCAAATTAAGTTAATTATACAACATTCAATCTTTCCTGCTACGTTTTCTCTCTAGAGAGAAAACCTAGTTAGGTTTGACATCCCGCCCAAGTGTAGGTCATCTTCATCAAGTGTGCTCATCACCTTTGGTGGATCTACTGACGAACAACGTAGTTCTGACGAAATATTACATTGTTTAAAAATATCAATTTGGCAAATAAGGGGTTCCATAACCCTAACCCCTGGATTTCGATGCGGCGAAGAGGTGAGGATTGAATGATTAAATGCTTAGCAAAGTCTTCGCTACTAGGATGGTTAATCATGAAACTTTCAAAGAACATATCTCTCGAATCTTACAAGTGATGAAACGAGTTGAGATCGAAGCCGTTGGTGATAATATGTTTATTCTTGATTTCTAAAACCCCATGGATAGAAGAAGGGCTCTCATGGGCGGGCCATGGAATTTTTTTCGTAACTTAGTTCTCTTCCAGGAATCAAATGGGTTTAAGAACCTGGAACTGATGGAATTCGATCACATGGAAATATGGATCCAATGTCATAATCTTCCTATAGCCTTGATGCAAGAAGATGTAATTGGGGATTGGAGATAAACCGGAAGGGTGATCGAAATCAATAGAGGTGAGTCCGGGTGTTTTTACGGAAAATATGCATGAATTAGGGTTTCAATTAATATCATTAAGCCACTACAAGATCACATAATTCTGAAAGAGACAAGGACGATGATAATATTATTGTTTTATTAACATATGAAAAGTTGTTGGACTTTTGTTACGCGTGTAGAAAAGTGGGTTACTCCTGGAGGGAGTGCAGCGATGTGAATTTAAAGGAAACCGAATTACCGTATGGTAGTTGGTTGAGAGAAAATGCTCGGAACAATCAATAAAAAGCGCCATGGGGGTAGGGAGGCAAGAAAGGAGAAACAAGTGTTTGATACATGTTTTTATCTTAATTTTGATGATTTTATTTTATCACCAAAACAATGTTTTTAAAGGTTGTCCAAATACTCCTAAATGATTTAAAATGGTTTTAATATTTTCCTGGAGTATTTTCTCAAGTTTATTTTTGGACAACACTTTTAATGATTTTATATCAATGGATTTTTCACTCCTAAACAAGGTTCCTAAATGTTGTCCTAATACTCCCGATCGGTTTAAAATGTTTTTACTATATTTTTGGAGTATTTCTTGAGTTTTATTTTCGACAAAAATTGGACAATATTTACGTCTCGTGGTCGACCGGCCGCCCATAGGGCAACCCGTGACCAAGATGTTTTTAGAAACAAAAATGAGACGGAAGCAAAAACAAGCAGTCGACCCCGATCATGCCGACCGGCGTCGGCCGACCGGTCGGCCGTGCGCGAGTGCGGCCGGTACTGCAAGCAAGTGTGTTTGAAAGAACACTTGATCTTTGCAAAATCCATGAGGGGACCGGTTGGGGTGATGGTCGACCGGTCGAGGTAGACGTCGACCGGTCACCCCCGTTATTTTCTTTGTGTATTTTTTCAACGTCTATTTACGTGCGGCGGCCGTCCCCTATCTTTTGACAAAAAAATTATGACCGTTTGACAATGTATTACATTTCCTTAAATTGTGGGATTGATTTTTAACACTATATTCTTGATTTTAATTGTATTTTTCTCAGAGATTTTCAATCCCCAAGAGAGCCTATGCTTGATCAATCATCTCCTATAAATAGAGGAAGTTTTGGAGCAACCAATACAACAATTGAGATACAACACAACAAGATACACTTCAAGCAAACACTTGGTCTTTCATTGTTATTATTCTTGTTGTAAAATTGCCTAGCTTATCACTTTCACATCTTTGAGGTCTAGGCTATTCTTGATTACACTTTGCACTCAAATTGTATTATTCATTATTGAGTTGTAATCTTGATTTTTGGTTATCATTCAAACACAAGATATCCTTGTGAGTGTTCTTGTGGTAAGAACATACTTGGATGATCTAGGTGATTGGTGAAGAAGATTGTGGTAATCTTCTTATTGAGGTGTTGAAGAATTTGGTATTCTTGAGGTTGAAGATTGTGGTAATCTTCACAAGGTGCCGTTGAAGGAAGATTGTGGTAATCTTCAAAGGAGATTGTGGTAATCTCCAAAGGTGGTGTTGAAGAAGAGTGTGGTGCTCTTCAAGGTGTTGTAAGTTGAATTTGTATTAATTTTGGTAATTAATAAAATTCTTTTTCTTTTCGAAATCCATCCCTGGATATCTTTGGGGTGGTAGAGGATTAGGCCCTGGTGGGTTGAACCTCTTTAAATCGACGTGTGTTGTTTACATTCCGCACCTTTATTATTTTGTTTGAGCATTCGATTGTTAAAAGAGGGCGAAATCGAAAAGATGGAGATAATCTATTCACCCCCTCTAGATTATCGTAGCCGCTGGACTTACAAGTGGTATCAAAGCCAAACTCTTTGGCAAGCTCGTTTCACATCGCGAGTGAAGAGAAACGATCGACGCTCTGACGAACGCTCATCTATCCTAAGACTTCCACCACCAAGCCCACCACTATTTGATTCCAAGAATTTTAATTTTTGGAAAGAAAGAATGGAATGCTATCTACAAGGTTGCGGGTTCGACATTTGGAACACCGTCATTAATGGAGAATCCATTCCGATGAAAGATACACCATACACCTCAAAAGGCTTCAAAAAGCTCAATGATGAAGAAAAGAAAATCATCTCCTTAAACGGTAAGGCTTTAAATATTTTGTATTGTTCATTTACTAATTTAGAATATGAACATATTGTAGGAATAAAGTCGGCACATGAAGTATGGCAAAATTAGAAGCCATCTATGGAGTATTTGCAAATGAAATGAGTCAAACAAAAGCATCTACTTCTCAAGATCATACAAGCTCAAATCTAAGGAATAAGCTCCTACAACTTCCAATTATGAAGAAGTTGAATATTGTTTTATGGGCATCAATGAAGAAAATGAGGTATGTCTTAAACCCTCTACTTCCTATGATATTGTCTTTCAAAATGATTATAGTGATTTACAAAATGATTATGATGAACTTCAAAATGAATTCCAAAGCTTACTTGTTAGATACAAAAATTTGAAAAAGGAATTCAATATTTTGAAAAATGATAAGGATAGTTTATTTACTTCATATGAATCACTATCATGTGCTCACACCACCACACTTGACAAGGTTAGAAACCTCGAAAAAAGAAAATAGTACTCTTGTTGAGAATATTGATTGCATGAAAAAGGATTTATTAAAATCCAACTTGAGTACCAATAAAATGTCCAATATTGTTGATATTCATAATTGTGATAAGGGACTTGATCATAAGCCTAATGTTGTTAATCATATGAAAAAGGATCAAGTCACTATGCATATTGGTCATTATGCTCCTAGAATTATTACTTGTTTTTATTGTGGCAAAAAGGTCATACGGCTAATTCTTGTCGGGCTAGAAATAGCTCTAAATATTGTTGGAGACCTAAAAGTCTCAAAGCTAATCTTAAAGGACCCAAACACATGAGGGTACACAAAACAATGTGCTATTAGGTACCCAAAGCAAAAATCGGAGAAAATTCATGCCACCAAGAAAACATCAAATGAACGTTTCATTTGATCAAAGAAGAAAAACTACTCTCAACAAAGCCATTTTCCAAGAAGAGCATATAATCAAAAATGGGAAGAACACAATCCTTGAAATGGCAAAGACATCATCAACAAGATGATTTTCAAAGAAGAAGAAACCATCAACCATGGGAAGGTAACCAAACTTGGAAATGGAGAAGCCATCATCAACAAAGTGACTTCTCAATAGGAAGATATCATCAACAATGGGAAAGACACAACCCATGGAAACGGCGTAATTGGTAAACCGTATCTCCCCATTTGTATATGCATTTTTTTTTAAATCTATGCATACTTTTAATTGTGTCTTAATTGCAACTTATGTGGCTTATTATCTCTTATGAAATCTTATAGCATAAGCTCTTTTTGATATCTCATATTATTTGCCTACACTTGAATTTTCTATGAAAATGTTGTCTAAGAATTGTGTAGGATACATATTTCATACTCATTGGCTATTACGTCATCAAGTTTCTTAAACCATCGAGGTATGTCTACTCGTATTTTTTTAAACTCGATATTATGCTTATGCACATATCTTTCAAGATATTTCATTTTGACCCCTTAAGTGCCCCTAATTGATCTTGCAAATATTTTCTTTTAAAAAGGCACTATGTGTTTAATCTCGATTTTATCGTTTATATGTTTTCCCAAAACCCATATTTGTTGGATATAGTCCAAACTTATATTTTTGCAAAGTTTTAAAACTTTTGGGGTGAAAAATCGAATTTTGGAAAACTCGGGAGAAAGAAAAATCACCTGGGACGGTCATGCCATAGGGCGACCGGTGCGCCTCGCACCTCGACCGGTCCCCCCCCTCGACCGGTCGCCCAGGCCATTTTTTGCACTTAAAACTTTCTGTCTTCAACCTCTTAAAACAGACGCAGGACATTTTCTCAAACCCTTATAGCAATTTTTTCCCTTTTTCTTCAAAATCTTCAATACTTCATCATTTTTCACGATTCTTGTTGCTAATCTTCTTATTTTCACAAGAATCTTACATATATGGCTCCTCCAAGAAATTCCACCGATCAAAATCCCACTTCTAAGAGAAGAAAAGGCGGAGAGGGTACTTGAGAAATCGGCGAGACGAAGCCGAACAAAGGGATATTCGAGCGCTCAAAGAAACGTGGCTCAAGAAGGTGATGATGTTCAAAATCCCATTCTCTCTCGGGCCCAAATTACCGAAGCTTCGAACAATTTTGCTCGAAAATTGCCGTTGGGCGAAAGGTAAAAAATCTCTTGTTACTCAAGCTCCAAATTCTCGCAATGCTCTTAATTTCATCAATAAGTATGCGGAATGGTACTATGAGGATTCGGGGATGGGAGGTAAATCTATTGCTCGGACTAAAATGTGTCGTTTTAGTTCATTTACAAATGAGTATCCTACTATAAGAGGATTTTTGAGGAGCAAGGTTGGATGTATTTATGGGAGCATGCTTATGTGTTGTATGATGATGATATTATCCAACTCTTTTATGCCAATATGTGGGTTGAATATGATAATGAAAGAAAGCCGATTGCCGTTAATTAAACTTATAAAGGGTCGTCATTTTAGATGGACTCCCAATGATATTTGCCGCTTTTACATGTTAGAGAAGGTGGTTGGGATTATTTCTCTTGTGGGACTTGGAATGATGAAATGTTGGGGGTGTCGATGAAAGAAGTTAAGACGTATTTGGGAGTATGGCCAAAGTATTCTTTGTTGGCAATGACACTTGAGCATCGTATTTTATCGGTCATTGTCGCATATTGCATTTGTGGTAAGTCGGGAAAGATGCCTAGCAATATGGATTATTTTTGACTTATAAGATTGCTAGGAGGAACCACTTAACTTTGGTGCCATACTTATTCAATGTCTAATCGAGTCCATTACTCAAGGTAATAAGAAGTTGGTTATGGGAAATTGGATTTGTAAACTTCTTATTCAATCGGGACTACCTTCGTCGAGTGTAACTCGGAGGTATTTCAAAACGAATTTGACATTGATAACATCACCCAAATGGTCACTATGCGCAAGAACATGGAAATCCGACCAACCAAAATGGCGAGAGGAAGAGGTCAAGAGTCTCCCGATCCAAATGACTTCTTTGATGACATCGAGGCCGCAAGATTGGCGGAAGAGGGCGAACCGAGCAATCCGGAGGGTAATACCGGTGCTCAACCGCCTAGGAGGTATACTCAAGCCGAATTTGATGAGATGAGGGCTTTTCATGAGACGAGGTATGAGGCTTTGGAGCAAAAGACCTCCAAAATGCAAAAGTCTATCGGCAAGTTAAAGAAATTCATCAAGGACTTAATTCCGGATCTTGCTTCTCCTCGGATGAGGAATGATGTTACCCCACCCCTTTACTTTCTAGCATCTTCATTTAAGTTGCTTTGTACTTTTATGAACTTTTGTAAAACTCATTTGTACTAATGATATTTGCTTGTTTTCTTAAAGGGTTAAAATTGCAAGTTGATAATGACTTGTGGATGATCATGATTTTGATGGAGTATTTGATGGTAAAAATACTTTAATTTAAGCATTGTTTGATAATTGGTGTGAAGTATTTGATGGTAAAAGTGCTTCTCTTAATGCTTTGTTCATTATGCTTAGTTGGATATGTTGGGACATTTGATACATGTATTGTTGAAAGTATGACTTATTACTTGATGGATGCTCTAATTTTTGGTATTTGTAATACCTTGATCATTCTTAGCTTATCTCAATTGGGTTGAACCTCGAGAATCTACTTTGAGCTTCTTATTTGATAAACAATTGTTGCATATGGTGCATATGATTTTTTTGAGCTTTGAAATGAGGTTGATTGATGATATGAAATTTTTTGGCTTGAACCATTTACAAAGATTATATACAACCTCTTCTATTTTTCAAGCACACAAGGTGTTTGTTGAAATATCGCAATGAAACTTTCAACTTCTACATGATTCTCTTGCTTCAAAATGTCTTAAAATCTTTTTGAAATCATGTTTTTAGCTTACTAATAAGCTCATGGATCTTTTATGTTTCAATTTCTCCCATTTTCCTTGGTTTTTAAGCTAAATTGCTCAATGGTTGATAAACCATTTCTTTGGCGCACTTTGATATACTTCTATGATGTTTTCACCATCCTAACATTCTTTTTGATGATTCCAAAGGGGGAGAAACAGGATATTGGCTCATTAGCTCAAAGAAGCTAATAAAAGCTTGTCATAAAAGCTATAAGCTATGGCTCATAAAAGCCATAAGTTGTGATTTGTTCTTAGTCCAACTGTTGCTTGATGGACTTATATTATTGTTTAATGTTGTTTTGTGACAGGGGGAGCTTATAAGCTCTTGAACAAATTGTAAAAGCTAAAGCTTTTAGCTTATGGATTATTGCTCTTACATTATTCTTGATGTGCTTGTTGATAGGGGGAGCTTGTGCTTATTATTGAAAATATTTACTCCCTACTTGGTTGCTTTAATATTTTTGGAAATTTTGGTTGCTTCCAAAACGGTCAAATATTTTTACCGGAAAATCTTTTCTAAAATTGCTCTCTTAGTTTGTGTAAAAATTGTTTTGGTTTGTAATCATCAAAAAGGGGAGATTGTTTGATACATGTTTTTATCTTAATTTTGATGATTTTATTTTATCACCAAAACAATGTTTTTAAAGGTTGTCCAAATACTCCTAAATGATTTAAAATGGTTTTAATATTTTCCTGGAGTATTTTCTCAAGTTTATTTTTTGGACAACACTTTTCATGATTTTATATCAATGGATTTTTCACTCCTAAACAAGGTTCCTAAATGTTGTCCTAATACTCCCGATCGGTTTAAAATGTTTTTACTATATTTTTGGAGTATTTCTTGAGTTTTATTTTCGACAAAAATTGGACAATATTTACTGTCTCGTGGTCGGCCGTGCCCTATAGGGCAACCCAGAAAGATGTTTTTAGAAACAGAAAATGAGACGGAAGCAAAAACAAGCGGTCGACCGTGCCGCTCGGCGTCGACCGTCGGTCGACCGGCCGCCAGTGCGACCGGTACTGCAAGTGTGTTTGAAAGCGAAACACTTGATCTTTGCAAAATCCATGAGGGGACCGGTTGGGGTGATGGTCGACCGGCCGAGGTAGACGCGTCGGCCACCCCGTGTTATTTTGCTTTGTGTATTTTTCAACGCGTCTATTTCTCGCGCGACGGCCGCCTCTATCTTTTGACGACAAAAAAAATTATGACCGTTTGACAATAGACACATTTCCTTAAATTGTGGGATTGATTTCTAACAGCTATATTCTTGATTTTAATTGTATTTTTCTCAGATTTTCAATCCCCAAGAGGAGCCTATGCTTGATCAATCATCTCCTATAAATAGAGGAAGTTTTGGAGCAACCAATATAACAATTGAGATACAACACAACAAGATACACTTCAAGCAAACACTTGGTCTTTCATTGTTATTATTCTTGTTGTAAAATTGCCTAGCTTATCACTTTCACATCTTTGAGGTCTAGGCTATTCTTGATTACACTTTGCACTCAAATTGTATTATTCATTATTGAGTTGTAATCTTGATTTTTGGTTATCATTCAAACACAAGATATCCTTGTGAGTGTTCTTGTGGTAAGAACATACTTGGATGATCTAGGTGATAGGTGAAGAAGATTGTGGTAATCTTCTTATTGAGGTGTTGAAGAATTTGGTATTCTTCAAGGTTGAAGATTGTGGTAATCTTCACAAGGTGCACGTTGAAGGAAGATTGTGGTAATCTTCAAAGGAGATTGTGGTAATCTCCAAAGGTGGTGTTGAAGAAGAGTGTGGTGCTCTTCAAGGTGTTGTAAGTTGAATTTGTATTAATTTTGGTAATTAATAAAATTCTTTTTCTTCAAATCCATCCCTGGATATCTTTGGGGTGGTAGAGGATTAGGCCCTAGGTGGGTTGAACCTCTTTAAATCGACGTGTGTTGTTTACATTCCGCACCTTTATTATTTTGTTTGAGCATTCGATTGTTAAAAGAGGGCGAAATCGAAAAGATGGAGATAATCTATTCACCCCCTCTAGATTATCGTAGCCGCTGACTTACAACAAGAGGAATCGAATTCATTTTTAATGCTAAAAAGATGACAATGAAATCCATAGGGAAGAGATCGAAGGGAGTTTAATTCTAATGGAAAAGAATGATCAAAATGAGCTAACATAGGGTAGCAAGTAGAATAGCGAAGAAGTAGAAGTGACTAAGGGAAACATGAGGGTTGAAGGAGGTGGAGAATAGGAGATGGAGCGAATCGAGTGAGGTTCTATGGTGGTTACGGGTAACAATAGACAAACCCCAAGGCTCATCAAGTGATAATAATCTATCGTAGTCTTCAACGGGTAGAAACCCCAAGAAATGGAAACATCGAGCTAGAGAGGTAGGGACGGTTGGAAACTCCAAACGAAAAGGCAAGACGACCAAAAGACGATTGCACATATAGAGAACGATATGACGAGAAGAGGGTACAAACTTAAAAAGACAAAATATTGGGAAAATGATGGAATTTAATGGAGAAGACACTATATATGGACTCCATGAAAATGGCGGGGCTTGCTACGCAACCCCACCAAGAGATATGAGTTGCATAATTTGGAATGCTCGGGGGCTTGGGAACCAACGAGCATTCCACGAACTGAAGCGACTTGTCGCTACCAAGACCCCGATCTCTTATTTTTGTGGGAAACAAGAGTAAGGGATTATAAATGTAGGAGATGGAAAGAATGGCTAGGATTTCACGGATTATTTGTGGTGAATTGTGTGGGGGAAAAAGGGAATTAATGCTTCTATGGAAGAATAATCTCTCAGCTACTATAAAATCCTACTTCATGGGACATGTGGATAAAATCATTCAAGATGGGGAAAAACAATGGAGGTTTACGGGTTTCTATAGAAATCCGAAGACCCAAAAAAGGCATGAGTCATGGGAATTGCTAAGGAGATTGGCAACAATTAGAGAGATGAGCAATTTACCTTGGTTGTTGGGGGTGACTTTAATGAGATATGCTATCATACGGAAAAGTTGGGTGGTCATTTAAGATCAGGAACACCGATTCAGGCTTTTCGATCGGTGATTGAAGAATGTGAATTACAAGATATGCATGCGGGGGTGACCAACACACGTGGGTTAACGAAAAAGTTGGGTAAAGATATCATTCTTGAAAGACTTGATAGATTTTTGAGCTCGATACAATGGCAAATCCTTTATCCGGCCGCGAGATTACATAATCTGGAATATTTCTCCTCAGACCATAGGGCCGTAAGAATTAAATGGCGAATTTCGAGTGGACTGGTCGTGAATCACAAACACTCAATGCATAAGATTTTGATTTGAAAAATTCTGGAGTTTATAGGAAGACTGCAATGAAGTGGTGAAAGAAGGATGGATGGATTAAGGGAATCGTTCATCCTCATTTGCCAAATTCAAACAATGTAGTAAAAGGCTACATGAGTGGGCACAAATAAAATTTAAATGCTATGAAACATTCATAGAAATGGGAAGCCAAGCAAATGCAAGTTCGAGATCTCAAAAGAGTTGTGCGAGAACCTTGCAATGAAAGAAAGAAGTCTTTTGGAGGCGACATAGTAGAAACACTTGGTTGACTTCGCTATCCACGGGTCAACCAAGAGGAAGGAAACAACACTATCCACGGGTGGACATCGAGACAGGGAAATTTCTACGCAGACCAATTGGCTATGGATGATATAATAACTGATTACTTTAATGAGTTGTTTACCTCCTCCAATCCGACCGAGATGAGATGGCACGTCTTGGATAAGGTAAAGCAAGTTGTGGATGAAGGCATGAATGAATCATTGTGCAAGCCTTTTACGAGAAAAAGAGGTGAAAAGGGCTCTCTTTGACATGCATCCGGACAAGGCTCCAGGACGGATGGATTACCGACACTCTTTTTATCGAAAATATTGGTCGATTTTGGGAGATACGGTAACCAGGGACGTTTTAAATATTCTCAATAATGGTGGTGACTTAACGGAATGGAATGGAACGATAGTTAAACTTATCCCGAAAGTAGCAGACATTGTTATGATAAAGGAATATTGGTCAATAAGTCCGTAACGTGTGCTATAAGATTGTTGTCCGGGCAATGACGAATAGACTTGACCGATCCTCAATAATGTGATTGATGAATGTCAGAGTGTCTTTCTACCGGGGAGACTCATTATAGATAATGTAATTCTGGGTTTCAAAAGTATCCATTGGATCCATAACCATAGAGCGAGTAATAGAGGATATGCAGCTTTGAAATTGGACATGAGCAAAGCTTACGATCGGGTGAAATGGCATTTTCTAAAGGCAATAATGGAGAAGATGGGATTTGCAAGGAGATGGGTTGAATTAACAATGTAGTATGTCCTCATGGTAAGGTACTCCTTTTCTATGAAAAAGCGCTTGTTGGATCGGTTTTACCACAAAGAGGCCTCCCAAGAAAGTGATCCATTATCACCCTATCTCTTTGTCCTTTGCACGCACCTGGTCTTTTCTCGCTCTATTCCGAATACAATATGGAGAAATGGCTGATTAACAACGAGTCGAATTGCTACAAGATGTCCGCCCATTTTGCATCTATTTTTTGCCAACGATAGTTTGGTATTTTGTCGAGCCACGAGGAGAAATGCAAACAAGTTGTTGTGGTGCTTCAACATATGAAAAGGCTTTGGGGCAAATGATTAACTATGAAAAATCAGCATTGACATTTAGCCCGAATACTAGTGGCGATGATAGATAGTTTTAAGAGAGAATTCACGGTCGCGGTGGTACAAGGCCATGAGGTATATTTGGGATTACCAACTTTCTCACTAAGGAGCAAAAAAATTCAATTTTTGGATATTTGGAGGAATGAATCATGAAAAGAATTCAAATATGAGGTGGAAAGGTATTCTCGAAGGGGGTAAATAAGTGCTTATCAAGGCGGTCCTCCAAGTAATTCCTACCTATGCAATGTCTTGTTTTTGAATCCAGGAACAATGTGTGATCGGATTGAGAGTGCTTGTTCAAAGTTTTGGTGGGGGATGGAAGGTGGTAGGCAAAAATGCATTGGAAGAGATAGGATGCATTATGCTAACCAAAATACAAGGGCGGGATGGGGTTTCAAAGTTTGAAGGCTTTCAACAAAGCACTATTAGCCAAACAAATATGGTGGATTATTCAAAACCGAATAGCTTGGTTCTAGGGTGTTAAAGGCAAGATATTTTAAGCACATGGATAATGGATGTCGCACTTTGTTCAAATCCATCGTATATTTGGAGATCAGCGATGTGGAGCGAGACTTGTTGGCAAAAGGGCTGAGTTGGAGAATCGGTGATTGAACTCGAATTAGAATTAATGAAGATCATTGGGTTCCTCGCTTTTCAAGAGTCGAGGGCTAATAATATAAATGCAAAGAATTCCCAATGTAAGTGATCTTCTAATAGATGGAAAATGGGATGCGAGAGGTTATAAATGGTCACTTTCTACAACATATTGCTCAGGAAATCCAACATATCCCTCTATCTAGAGGAGTGGAAAGGAGGATACACGGTATTGGAGGCATAATGAAAAAGGGATGTATCTCGGTGAGAGATGGATATAAACTAGATATTGAATTCTATGAACCACACGAGCACAACACGGCACAAATGATAGAAAAGTGGTGGAAGATAATGTGGGCTTATGTCCATTCCTCCAAAAATTAAAATATTTTGGCGGAGGGCATCTCATAACATTATTTCGTCAAAAGAAAATCTAGCAAGGCATCATGTTCCGGTGAGAGGGGATGTGAGTTATGTCAATTTGGGAATGATACAACAACTTATGCCATCTTTTATTGTACATGCATAAAGCATCTTTGGAAGGACTCGGGATATTGGTATTTCTTTGAGAGTCGTCGGGGAGGCGGTGTAGTTGATATTGGATTATGGATGCGAGAGGAGCTTGGAAAAGGAAAATTCGAAAACTTTATGTGTACAAAATGGGCGATTTGGAAGGAAAAACAGAGTTTCCTACATAATGAGGACAACAAGATGATGAAGGACTCGTAGCATGGGTGGACGAGTTCCTCTCGCTTTTCAATAGGCTCGAAGACTCGAATCAGGGGCGGGAAGGTTGGTAAGGGCTAGTTTGAATACTAGATGGGTTAGACCGCAACCTGGTAGCTATAGTCTGGATGTGGATGCATGTTATAATGAGAGGGAGCAGCGATACGTAGCGGGCGGTGTGATTCAGGATGAAAACGGGGTGGTTCATAGAGTTTTGGCAAGAAAGTGGAATTTATGGCTCATGTATTGATGGGTGAATTGATGGCCTTGTTTGAAGGTCTGCAGCAAGTTAGAGAAGGAGATTTTCAACCGGTTCGAGTTTCGACTGATTCTTTAATGGAAGTGCAAGCAGTCACGGCTATTCAAGAAGATTTAAGCTATAGAGGGATTATCAATTCGGATATTAAATCGTTGATAGCTAATTTAGAGGTGATTGATCTACTACATGTTTGCCGCTCGGCAAACTTAGTTGCTCATAGACTAGCGAATTTTGCTTCTTTCTGCCCATCGGCCTTTTGTTGGTCGAATGGGGTTTATCCTGATTGGATGGATGAAATTGTATCGGATGATATTACGCATTAAGAATACATGTGATACGGTTTTATCTCAAAACAACAAACGCATAAATCCATAAATATTAGGCGACAAACCTTTCAATTATATAATAATAAGTTAAATCTTAGTTCTATATAAAAACTAAAGAGATTACTTGCCTTGTTCATCGGATCAACTATGATAAAATTCATTTCGCTTCTACCTAAAAAAATCTATACATAAATTATTATATAATAAGATTAATAAAACTTAACCAAAGTCAATATGAAACTAAAATAAAGAAATAATTATGAAACCTTCAAATATTTTCGGATGTTTTGTACAGCAAATTGGATTTTATTTCTTATATTTCCCTTTATTCCTTCTTCATTCCTCTCCTTCTTTCTCTTTTCTCTTCCTTCTTTCTCCTTTTTTCTTTCCCTTTCTTTGATGTTCTTTTTTCACTTGTCTGATCTCTCCTTTGAACTAATACCCCCTATCATCTTTTATTTCTTTCTTTTTTATTTATTTATTTCGACTTTCTCTCCCATTATCCCCCACTAACTTCATCCATTCATTTTTTTATTTTTTTCTCAACTTTCCCTTCCACTACCCCCACTTCCTCCACTTTTCTTTCTTTTTGATTCCTTTGATTTTAAAACAATAAAGTGGCCAAATAAATATTTCTATGTGTTTAGATTTTTATTAATTAATTCTAAGGGTAGCATAGTAATTTTATACCCTTATCAATAAGTCAATGAGGACAAAGTAGTAATTCTATCACACATGATTTATTATTATTGACTTATTTCATCCTTTTCCAAAGATACGATTAGAGAATTTTTAGTGTTTAAAGATTTATCCCAAGTTGAAAGTTTTTTTTACATTTACATTTTCAATTGTTGGCGGCGAAATCTTTTCTTCTCGTTTTCATTAAATGATCTTTGGAAGCAATTTAGATATACTAAATATGCAATACTAATGTAATATCTATGCAATCATACCGTAGTAAAAATGTAGTTACAAAGTACTAAATATGCAATCGAAATTAGTATATATACAATAGAACATGATGTAGTATACCGCAACAAACACATACTAAATATGCAATTATATTAACGTAAATATAATAAAATACAATTTAGATATACTAATTATGCAAATAGGGACAGATCCGATAAATCTTCTACAATGGGGGTACAAAATAATACAAGCATAAACTACATCATAAATAACAAATGAGACAAAAAAATTCTTTACTAATCAATATGTAGATGTTAAATAATTATAACACTAATAATGCTATATATAGTACTATTAAAACTAGTTTTTAATAATTTTACAATATTTTTTATTTCATAGTGTTATAATGTTGTCAATGTTATAGTTTTGGGCATACTATTAACCTAATGTTATATAATTTGTAATTTTATAATGTAGTATAACAATTTCATTAAAAAAATAATTTTTGTATAACACTTTAATTTGTGCAAAATTAATGGTGTTATATGTATAAAAATTATGTAATATAAATAATAAATAGTTCTAAAAAAACCTGTGGAGACACGTGCCCCCATAGTAGGGAATGTAGGTCTTTCATTGTATGAATACTCGTCCATTTTCGTTTGATAGTTGCACTTATATCAATTTTTTCGTTGCAACTTTTTTTGTATTGACATTGATGTTTTGTGAAATCGTTTCTTACTCAACTGAAACCATATATGGATAAGTAAGTAGGCAATGTTTTGTGCGTGTTTTGGCACTTTTTTATAGTCTAAAAATATTCTGAGAATTATATTAACGAAGATGAATGAGTTCGTAGAAGAAGATTAATTTGTTGTATTGCAGAGTTTCTTGGGAAAAATGCAAAATCAGTCTTGTATCTATAGAGGTTTTACAATATTAGTCTTGTAACTTTTGAAATATGATTTTAGTCCTGTATGTTTTGTTTTTTTGTAATTTTGGTTCTGTAAATTTTGAATTTTTGCAATTATGATCCTATAAGTTTTAAGTTGGTGCAAATTTGGTCCTAAGGATATTTCAATATTTCACTTATTCCTAAAATACCCTTGTAGCTAAAATATTCAATTTACCTAAGATCAAGTAGAAAATGATATTAGAGCCTATGTTTTATTACTTATGAGTTGAATTTATTTATCACTTCTACTATATAATACCTAATGAGATAAGAATTTTAGTGTTAGGGCGAATTTTTTCCCCTAAAACTAATTACCAAAATAAAAGATTGGTTTTTGATTTGTTTTGCATTTCTAGACTCATGGTATGATTAGGACTTTTTAGATTAGGAAAGAAATCATATTGATATGGTATTGGTATATTAGGACTCTTGGATAATTATTTTGTTTCTTAACATAAGTGATTTACTTGTCATATATTTGTATATATCTTCTTTCCTTGTGTATTAGGTCTCTTGAAGGGTTTGGACGGCTAGCCAAAAAGAGAAGAGGACGAGCATAATCAACACACAGGATATACACCAGAGCTACAAGAGTCTTGAGAGAATTAAGAGTCATTCAAGCACAATGAGTCTGAACTGCCCTGGATGCGATCTCGAATGTGACTACATCTGAGATCACATTCAGTCATGCAGATTGTGTTTGTTAGCTTTTTTCATCCATTGTTTTTAGTATTGTGATTAACGAAGTTCACACATGTCTATTGTTGGATGAGTTGAATTACATAAGATCGGATATACTCTAGATAGGAGTTTTTCGTTGAGTTTCTACTAGTTGGTTTTAGTATTTGTGTATACGGAATCAAACGATTTTTACTAGTGGAAAGTTTTGCCATATTGGCACGTCTACAAGCTTGTTGGCTTGTAGACAATTTTTAATTCGTGTGTCTTGTTACTGTTTTCAAAATTCCGCTGCATGTGATTGTGCATGTGACCACATCTGCAATCACATCCTTACTCTGCAAAACTTTTGGTAAAATTTTGTGCTTGATATGTATTTTGTCCAGAAAGGCAATAAGGGGGAGATTGTTAGGGCGATTTTTATCGCCTAAAACTAATTATTCCCAAAATAAAAGATTGGTTTTTGATTTACTTTGGTTGTTGATAACTAGTTAAAACTCTCTTATGATATTTTTGCTACAGTTATGAATATGACCTCAAATGTGATTACATCTTCGTATTTTTACTCAACATGATATTTAGGGGGAGTTGTTATACTAAGGGAGAGTTTTGTTGTTTTGTGCTTGATATGTATTTTGTCCAGAATGGAAAAAATGGGGAGATTGTTAGGGCGATTTTTATTGCCTAAAACTAATTCCCAAGATAAAAGATTGGTTTTTGATTTGTTTTGCCTTTCTAGACTCGTGGTATGATTAGGACTTTTTAGATTAGGAAAGAAATCATATTAATATAGTATTGATATATTAGGACTCTTGGATAATTATATTGTTTCCTAACATAAGTGATTTACTTGTCATATATTTGTATATATCTTCTTTCCTTGTGTATTAGGTCTCTTGAAGGGTTTGGACGACTATATAAAGGGAAGAGGACGAGCATAATCAACACACAAGATATACACCAGAGCTACAAGAGTCTTGAGAGAATTAAGAGTCATTCAAGCACAAGGAGTCTGAACTGCCCTGGATGCGATCTCGAATGTGACTACATCCGAGATCACATTCAATCTGGGCAGATTGTGTTTGTTAGCTTTTCATCCATTGTTTTTTAGTATTGTGATTAACGAAGTTCACACATGTTTATTGTTGGATGAGTTGAATTACATAAGATCAAATATACTCTAGATAGGAGTTTTTCGTTGAGTTTCTACTAGTTGGTTTTAGTATTTGTGTATACGGAATCAAACGATTTTTACTAGTGGAAAGTTTTGCCATATTGGCACGTCTACAAGCTTGTTGGTTTGTAGATAATTTTTAATTCGTGTGTCTTGTTACTGTTTTCAAAATTCCGCTGCATGTGATTGTGAATGTGACCACATCTGCAATCACATCCTTACTCTGCAAAACTTTTGGTAAATATCAGTGTTATAATTCTTTCATTTAGAATTATGAATCGGATCAAAATCCAAGATACGAGTTCTTCTACGTGTATTATTTCTTAATTGTGGAAATACAAAAACACGGACACATTTGGCAAAATTGGAAATTGACAGAAATTAAAATATATAAGAATAAAAATTGTCAAATTCTAAAAATTATAGGATTAAATTTGTTATTGCTAAGGGACAAAATCGTCACAGGACTAAAATTACAACTTTAAAAATTACAGGACTAATTTTGTAATTTTTCCTGAGTTTCTCCACTCTAATGTTTAACCTATATTTTCGACAATGATAGACGTGATTGAGATGTCATGAATAATCAAATGTATCTTCTAAAAATATATGTGTAATCGTCTCTTTTTGTGTTTTAATGGATATGTAACTTTTGACTAATTTACTCTTATCATTTGTTATTTAGGCAACAAAAAACTAATAAATAAGTTAAATCTGGGTCATTAAATAAAATCGATCAATTAAATGTCATATAATCCAACCCCATTCATATATTAAAATAGGACACAAAATGTTCCCATCTACCCATTTTGAATAGCACAAACTCTTTTTGACAAACCACATAATAAACTCTTTTTTTTACACCTAAAAAGAGTGTCACGAGGACCAAAATTCCCTTAACTTGTTGCATTGGTTTTAAGAAAGAAAAAAAAAACTTGTTTATTTGGTAATTTCTCCCAAAATACTTCCATCTAATTTTTCGAATCTCTACTTTTTTTTACATAAGCACTCAAATTATAGATCTCGAATAGATGATTAATTAGATATATTATATATCTAAAACAGATAACAAACGAAAAAGTTATTACAATTCAAACCAGAATTTTACATTAAAATGCGTGCTAGGATGAACACACCTGCAAATTTCGCGATACAAGACTGATTTCACTAGGTGTGGCAATCTCTGATATGACACGGCAACCCGACACGAACCCGACCCGAAGTTACTGAGAGAAACTCGAACTCGAACATGAGAAACCCGAACCGAACCCGACTGACACGAATCTGACACGATGTTACCAATTTGTCTAAAACGTATTTATTTTATATTTTAATTAATTTCTAATGTATTTTAAGCATAATCCGAAATCAACCTGAAATCAAAAATGAACCCGACCTGATGACCCGAATTGTCACCCCTAAATTTCACGATATGATGTCATGCTAGTGTAATTTCACGAATTTCATGAAATTAGACCATATTAGTGTAATTTCACGATTTTCACGATATAAGATTAATTTCACGAATCTCATGATATGAGGTTATGTTAGTGTAATTTCACGATATGAGACCATGTTAGCGTAATTTCAAGAATTGAACGATATAGTGCATTTAGTGTAATTTCACGAATTTAACGATACTACGTAATTTCACGAATTTCACGATGATGGGTCAAACGTGTGGTGGATTAGACCTTGACTCCACTTAATAAAGGGTAGTTTGGCCATTCAAGGTATAAAATAGGTTTCTTATTCTATCTAGGTATTTCAAAATGAGTAGGTCTCTTGTAAAACTATCGGTCATGACATCGCACTTTTAGAACTTTTAGGAAAAAGTGATATCTTTTAAGTATAAAATGTGATATTTTTAGCGTAAAAAGTGATATTTTGTCAATACATTTAATTCTAATATATTCGACAATGTATCACTTTTTACACTAAAAATATCACTTTTTATAAAAAAAAAAATATCATCCGTCGCACCGCGGCACCGCCTTATGCAAAGTTTTTGCCTAATTAAGATTTCTCCCAAAACATTATATAAAATAAATGATCTGAATCGATCCAAACAAGGGAAAAATATCCTGGAAAAAAAGAAGTCGGCGAATCTGAATCCCCAAAAAAGGAACAGAACTTTTTGACTTTTTGTCCAGTTGGGCAGCAACGATAATGTTGATAGCAAACGTCGTCCTATTAATAACGTCTCTTAGTCCTCAGCTGACACAAAACGACACCGTCGATCAGCTCCACTTTCTTCCCCACTCCTGCAAAAAAACACAGAGGCGGAGATAATTATCTCATCCTTCGCCGCCCATTAGAGAAAAAAAAAAAAATCAAAATAGCTCTTTCTCGTGATTAAAAAAGTTAATATACTATACCACCAAAACAACCGCCTTACTGCTCTTGATATTTTTGCCAAGTCATAGAGGGTAAAACCGACTTATCAACTCGCCGATCTTCTGTTCCTCATCGCGTAAACTGCCGGATAACCACCGCCGGACCGCCGTAGCGATCCGAGTAATGTAAAGGAACTGAGTTTCAAACCCTCGAAGAGTATAGTAGGTACGACACTCAAATTAGGTAAAAATGGATCGGGCGGCGATGACGCTGGGTCCGGGTATGGATATGCCGATCATGCACGATAGTGATCGCTACGACTTGGTTCGAGATATCGGGTCGGGTAATTTCGGCGTGGCCCGATTGATGAGGGATAAGCAGACGAAAGAGCTTGTTGCGGTTAAGTATTTTGAGCGAGGGGATAAGGTCAGTTTTCTACTTCATATGTATTTGGCTTTTCCTGAAACCGATTTCGAGTTAACTATTATGCAATTATCAAATTTTTTCAAACTAATAATCGTGCCACGCAGTCCGTGCGTGCATAAACTCTTTGTTTTGTGATTATCGTTTTGATAGCACATGCGTAACATTGTTTGCATAAAGCATATTATTTCACTTGGATCAAGGTTAAAAAGAAGTCTGCAGAAGGGATGTTGATTTATCAGATTTCTGCTAATTCTCAATGACTCAGTTTTCTTTCTATTGTTCTAATTAGGCAAGCAATTATTGTTTGGTGTACTGAAGTTCCATTATGTTAAAAATCTGTTGGGATCAGGGAGATTTTTTAATTATTTTTTCTCATGGTTTTAGCCTAATTAGGCAAGAGTATCATTGATATTTTCAAATGTATTACTTTTTGGTCTCTTAACTATTTCTTGTGATAAATGTGCTGCTAAAATTTTATGGTGAAAATGAAATTTATTATCATAACCCATAGTTTAATACTATGTTGTTGACTGCATAAACCTCACATTTGCTAAAGATATCCCTTTATCTCTCCCTTCTTTCTTTTATTATTCGTTCCCCCATGAAATGTCCGAAAGGTTATGGTTTCTGTTTTGCATTCAGATTTTGGCATATGAGGTTCTAGAAGGTACTATAGCCTGCCTGGGTTGGCTTTGATTTCATATGTACAATCTATGCTTCAATGGAGTTGCTTACCTTTTGTATTGGTTTAATTGCGAATGTATTGGGGGAGAGTGTAGTTCCAATAATGTTTCAGCAATGCCAATCAATAATTGTCTGTTAATATTTATTGCAGATAGATGAAAATGTTCAGAGAGAAATTATTAATCACAGGTCTTTGAGGCACCCTAACATTGTTAGATTTAAGGAGGTTTGTCATTGCTTCTCTGTTTTGACATTTACATGAATTAGAATTTTCCTTCTGATTTGTAGTCTCAATACTTTTTCTTCAGGTGCTTCTGACACCTACTCATCTGGCTATTGTGATGGAGTATGCATCTGGAGGAGAGTTATTTGAGCGCATATCCAATGCAGGACGATTCAACGAGAACGAGGTTCTTTATTTGCTCTTATATGTTTGTTTTTTCAGTGTCAGTATGGTATCTGTTTTACTAACTGTCTTGTCTACAAACGTTTCTCTTGCAGGCTCGTTTCTTCTTTCAACAACTTATATCTGGAGTGAGCTACTGTCATTCAATGGTATCATAATGTCTATTTTAGAAGTATTTCTCAATTGAATTTCTGCTTTTCGTATAAATAGAAATCTGATTTATCCGTCTTATGTTTTTCGACAAAGCAAATATGTCATCGGGACTTGAAGCTGGAAAATACACTGTTGGATGGAAGCCCAGCTCCTAGGTTGAAGATATGTGATTTTGGTTATTCCAAGGTAATATTATTGCAAAACTATTGTCTACTGTTATTTGATTGGTCATGCATGTTAGAATTCTCCGATATCTAGAATTTTGTAAGGATTTATTGCAGCTATATTTTTATCAGCTTAGTGATATATTTTCTCATCTTTTGCTGCTTTCTAGAACCCGGTTATCTAATTTATTTCTATATATTATCTGATTACAACTGTGCTTTTACAGTCTTCTTTGCTGCATTCACAACCAAAATCTACAGTGGGAACTCCTGCATATATTGCTCCTGAGGTGTTACATAGGAAAGAATATGACGGCAAGGTAAAACAATTCATTGCCTTCTTAATAGACCTTTACTCTGTGCCATAAGTACAAAATATCTTTTTAATTGTTTCATGACTGGGACTTCACTGCTACTCACATTTGGATACACATTTGGCGCGCACACACACACATATAGAAAAACATGGAATACGTAAAGTCATAAAGTAATGGGTAGTAACACTTCAAGCTCACTCGCATCTGTGGATTTTTTGAGCTTTTGCAAAGACTCGTGAGTTGAGTTGGAGAAATTGATTTCCAGTTTACTTTCTCAATGTCTTACCTTGTCATATTCTATCATTCTGGTAAGAGCCTTTCTTTTTTGTGAATTAAGAATGGAGGAAATCATGTCTTCTCCATGGCAGGGGGTTTCATAATTATGATATACTAAGGCTTCAGGAGCACATTATGCTTTGTCTTCTATTCTGTCAAATGCATGCTGAACAATTTAAAGCAATATTTGGTTATTAATCAAACGCGAAAAGGAGTATCAGCTGCTAACACAACCCCTCGTTTTTCCCTTCCGCTGTTGTGGTTTAGCTCCCTGATGTACTGAATTCTTTTATTATATGTGTGAATCTTCTTTCTTGTGAAGCTGAATAATGCTTTGGCTACAGATAGCAGATGTGTGGTCCTGTGGAGTGACATTATATGTTATGCTGGTTGGTTCCTATCCATTTGAGGATCCTGAAAACCCCAAGGACTTTCGTAAGACAATACAGAGAGTCCTAAATGTCCAGTATTCCATCCCGGAACATGTTGTAATATCCGAGGAATGTCAGCATCTAATTTCGAGAATCTTTGTTGCTGACCCTGAACAAGTAAGCGATTTTTTGAATACATTTTGTTTGTGTGTATGTTCATTTTCTTTCTTTCTTTTTCTTTGATTGAGAATCGCTCTCTTATGTAAAAAAATTATAGGTTTTTTCATATAGGTTGTAGCCAGAGGCGGAGACAGGGCTGGGCCAACCTGGGCCCTGGCCCAGCCCTTTTTAAAAAAAAAATTAGTGAGAATTTAAAAAAAAAATTAGTTATAATTTGTGTTGTTTTTTCTTGGATTTTCTATCCGGCCCACCCCATTTTCGTGTATCGGCCCACCCTACTAAATCGTCTTGGCTCCGCCCTTGGTTGTAGCATTGTCTAAGGTGATTATTTAATCCGTTTAGTCTATCTGTAGCGTAAGACGTGATGAATATTAAAAGTGAATTCATGTGCGAATAAGGTTGTTTTAATAGCAAAAAGATAAAACCCAGTCATTACCAGGATTTATATGTCAGATAAGAGGAAAATCCGCATTCAAATATGCATGTCTATCTGCTATAGTTTAACTTGAAATATTTGTAATTAGTCACTGTTCTATACATGGCAGCGCATCACGATACCAGAAATCAAGAACCATGCGTGGTTTCTAAAGAACCTTCCTGCTGAGCTGATGGACGAAAGGACATTGAGCAACCAGTTCAAGAGTCGGACCCGCCACTGCAGAGCCCAGAAGTCATCATGCAGATAATCTCCGAAGCCACTATACCTCCCGCTGGTTTGTATAACCTGGACATGATGGATGACGACATGGATGACATGTACTCTGATCCTGATGATCTTGATGTTGACAGCAGCGGAGAGTTCATTTACGCAATGTGATGGCAAATCGCTGTCTCGGTTCATAATAACCACAATCCGAATACAATGTGAGAATATCCTCGCAACATGGTTGCGTAAAACATTGTTTAGAGTCTCTCAAAAAAAAAAAAAAAAAAAAAAAAGATTTTTTAGAGAGCCGTCAATGGAAAGTACGAATGAGGCCGAGTCGTGATCCGGTATATTTAGAAGAAAACGGACTGCGATCGAGAAGATGCAATGGTGATGGTTATTTTGTGGTTCGATAGATATGCATGCATAGCTTGTCTACTTGTCTGTCTGTGTTGATTCGAAGGACTTTTGTTTTGTTGTGTTACCATTTTAGGTTGTGATGTGTACCGATATACATTGTATTATTGTTGTAACTTCGGAGCTTTTTGTTCATGTTGGTTGTATCATTGTATAGTAAAAGTCTTTGCTGATCGCTATTTTTACTTGTGCCGTTTCGCCACATCTGAAAAAATGCACTGATTCGCAAAGTGAACAATTGAAATCAAAAATGGCTAAAAAATATTGTTATGGACAAATGGTCAATACAATTTGAAATTGTATACAGTAGAACCTCAATAATATAATAATTGATTAATTAATAAGCTCGCATAAATAATATTTTTGTTTGGTCCTGACTCAGACAACATGCTAAATTCATAATTCGCTAAATTTATAAGATAATACAAATGCGGAATTCATATAGGCCCCATGCAATTTATAAATAATAATTCCTTAATATATAATATGTACTTGATTCGATGTATATAACATACTAGAACAACACCCATGTATTACACGGGATTTATCCAAAATTAAAATTTTAGTGTCACAAATTTATTTGAAATAATTATAGGAAATCCAAAATACTAATTAGAAATATCAAAAAGAAATTCAAAAATTAGAAGAAGAGTATCATACAAATAGTTCACTTGATTAAAAAACTTTTTTGTAAACTCGCACTATTTGTTCTATTTCCAAGTGTGTCGTCTTTGTCATAACAAAGAATTTTCAAACCCCATATGTTCTTAACTCTCGATATGGCCACATAAAGTTGATTTGTGAGATTGTGATAAAATCTTTTATATTTGGGATTATAATTTATCTAATTTTCTTTTAGAGATGATATTGTGAGAAATGCCTTTATTTTGGTATTTATATTTTATCTTTTAGAGTTGAGATTTGAATCTCGTAGTAGCAAAAATCGAAACTAAAAGGTGCATATAAATTAAATATATTTTTGAAAGATAATATTTTTAAATGTATGTCAAACCCCTAATTATATTAGTTGTTAGATTTCTTGATGTGTTTCTCGAATTTATTAAGAAAATTAAAGATAATTTGATAGGATCATGTAGTATAATCACTATCCCACCTCGGATCGATAATTGAATAAATTGGTTTGTTTTAATTTTAATTTTTGGGATATGCTCATTTATATCTATGATGAGCTTATTTAATTTGATTAAAATTTGGATTGAATTATTTATTTAATTATGAATATAATTAGTTAGTGGGTCAAACATGGATTTAATAATAATAATTTGAAATATACGTTGGAGTTAGCATAAATCGGGAATCAAAAGGTGCATATAAACCAAAAATATTTTTGAAAGATAGTAATTTTAAATTAATAGCGTAGATAAATCCTTGATATTTAGATTACTTATTATCTCTTGAAGTTGTTATTATCTTTTAAATTTGTAATCTTTTAAATTCAAAAATTTTAAAAATATATTATCAATTCACCTTTAATTTGTAGATAGCAATGCAACATAGATAATTATAAAGTAGATATGTGGAATTGGGAGAATGAGGAGTTGATAGTTGACACATGTCAAAATTAATTTTAATTCTTCTCAAAAATTTAATTGTTGGGATAAGCTCATTTATATCCAAATGAGCTTATTTAATTTTATTAAAATTTGGATTGAATTATTTATTTAATCGTGAATATAATTGGTTAGTGGGTCAAACCCGAGTTTAATAATAGTAATTTGAAATATACGTTGGAGTTAGCATAAATTGGGAATTAAAAGATGAATATAAAGTAGATAATTATAAAGTAGGCATATTGAATTGGGAGAATGAGGAGTTGACACGTGTCAAAATTAATGGTGATGACATGTGCCAACTTTGTTTTCTCTTTAGTATATATGGTTGATATACATATATAAATATATTAAATATCTTAAATTAGTTAATACATTATAAGGAAAATTCCTCAAAAACGTGTTGGATATACATACATAAATATATTAAATATTCGATTTTTCCGTAACATTGATTTTGCCAAATTGATAACTTTGATGATTAAATGTTTGATTGGATTTTAATAGTTATATATGGAAATTGAAAATTTAATTATTAAATTGATGATAAATTGATAGTAAATTGATATAGTAAATTAATTTATAATTGGAAGAATAAGGTGGTGACATGATTTGCCATGTGGCTAAATATGAAGGTGACATGAATTTGGAAGAATAAGGTGTTGACACGTGTACCAAATTGCTCGAGGTTAAGACATGTGTCGACTTTTTTTTTTTTTTTAGTATATAGCGTAGATAAATCCTTGATATTTAGATTACTCCTTATCTCTTAAAGTTGTTATTATCTTTTAAATTTGTAATCTTTTAAATTCAAAAATTTAAAAATATATTATCAATTCACCTTTAATTTGTAGATAGCAATGCAACATGGATAATTATAAAGTAGATATGTAGAATTGGGAGAATGAGGAGTTGACACATGTCAAAATTAATTTTAATTCTTCTCAAAAAAAAATTAATTGTTGGTATAAGCTCATTTATATCTAAATGATCTTATTTAATTTTATTAAAATTTGGTTTGAATTATTTATTTAATCGTGAATATAATTGGTTAGTGGGTCAAACCTGAATTTAATAATAGTAATTTAAAATATACGTTGGAGTTAGCATAAATCGGGAATTGAATGGTGAATATAAACCAAATATATTTTTGAAAAACAATAATTTTAAAATAATAGCGTAGATAATTATAAAGTAGACATATGGAACCGGGAGAATGAGGAGTTGACACGTATCAAAATTAATGGGATGATGACATATGTCAACTTTGTTTTTTCTTTTAGTATATATGGTTGATATACATATATAAATATATTAAATATTTTAAATTAATTAATACATTATAAGGAAAATTTCTCAAAAACGTGTTGGATATACATACATAAATATATTAAATATACGATTTTGCAGTAACAATGATTTTTCCAAATTGATAACTTTGATGATTAAATGTTTGATTGGATTTTAATAGTTATATATGGAAATAGGAAATTTAATTATTAAGTTGATGATAAATTGATAGTAAATTGATATAGTAAATTAATTTATAATTGGAAGAATAAAGTGGTGACATGATTTGCCATGTGGCTAAATACGAAGGTGACACACCTTGGAAGAATAAGGTGTTGATACGTGTACCAAAATGCTTTCGGTGAAGACATGTGGCGGCTTATTTTTTCTTTTAGTACATAGCGTAGATAAATCCTTGATATTTAGATTACTTCTTATCTCTTAAAGTTGTTATTATATTTTAATTTTGTAATCTTTTAAATTCAAAAATTAAAAAATATATTATCAATTCACCTTTACTTTGTAGATAGCAATGCAACATGGATAATTATAAAGTAGATATGTGGAATTGGGAGAATGAGGAGTTGACACATGTCAAAATTAATTTTAATTCTTCTAAAAAATAAATAATTGTTGGGATAAGCTCATTTATATCTAAATGATCTTATTTAATTTTATTAAAATTTGGATTGAATTATTTATTTAATCGTGAATATAATTGGTTAGTGGGTCAAACCTCAATTTAATAATAGTAATTTGAAATATACGTTGGAGTTAGCATAAATCGGGAATTGAATGGTGAATATAAACCAAATATATTTTTGTAAGATAGTAATTTTAAAATAATAGCGTAGATAATTATAAAGTAGACATATATGAATTGGGAGAATGAGGAGTTGACACGTGTCAAAATTAATGGGGTGATGACGTGTACACGCAAACTTTGCTTTTCTCTTTTAGTATATATATATGATTGATTTATAATTAATTTGTATATTCAGTTGAGTATTTGTTTGATGTATTTTAATGAGTAGCCATTAATGAGATTTTGAGAAAGGTTGGAGAGAATACCCTCTCTCTCTAACAATTTCCTCCCCTTCTCTCTAACCCCCCCCCCCAAAAAAAAAAAAACCCCAAACCTAATTTCCTACTCCCCCTCCCTCCCCACACAACCGCCACCCACACATCCCTCCCCCTCCCCTCCTCCCATGCTTTCCACCTGGAGGGCGAGACGCAAGCGATTCGCTTGTAATATTCGGAGGTGGCCCGATATTTTCGCCCAGGGGAAAGTGGGTGAGCTCCACGGAGTTGTCTCGGAGCCGAGTAGATGATGGGATGCAAAGTTGAGTTGGGTGAGGAGAGGCAATTTTTGTATTTTTTTCTCTCGTTTTTAGCTATAGTTGTTGTTTTCTTTTTTTTTTGCTTGTATTTTCTTTTTCCGGTTGATTTGCGAAACTCGTAGGCGGATCGGTTTTTTTTCTCACGGATGTAGTGGTTGCTCGTGCCCGATTTTAGTTTTTTGGTGTGTTACTCCTTTAAGAGTCTTTGAAGTCTCCTACGGAGTGGTTAGTTTGGGGTGGATAGTTTTTTAGTCCATGTGAATCAATTGGTTTTACCAATTCCCCGCTTTGGGCTTTCTTAGTTAGTCTTGTCGGCTCTTGGCTTTGCATTTTTATGATTGTAGTTGTAGTTTTAGTTTTGAGTTGTTATAATAAAATTCCATCGTTACAAAAAAAAAAAAAAAAAGAAAGGGTTGGAGAGAAAGGAAGAGAGATAGAATAGAGGAGGAAATATCTGTAACCAAATTCTGATAACATTCTCCTGCCGTTACATTGTGTTAAATAATAAATACCCCTTAATTCAATTGGGGACCACTTGATTCTAAAATGCAGAATAAATAATAGAATTTACTAAAAGACAAAATTAATAAAACATCAGCATCTTTCTCAATTAACATCTAGCTCGACACGTGTCACAAATCTTCAACATCTTCAACAGCCACGATTTCCCCACTTGTCACAATTCCAACTATCCTTCAATCCCGTTCTCAAAAAAAAAAAAAAAAAAAAAAAACTATCCTTCAATCCCCTTCTTTTCCTAACACATCCGTCTTAGTCTCATCTTCTTCTCCTCTTGCCCTAATTTCTTCAAATCCACCATTCCTAGCTATCTGCTTCTCTGAAAACACCATGTTCATTGCATAATACAATTGTGATTAATCTAGAAAACCTTCATAAAAATAACTCAATTGTTATTTGGTTCTTTGTTGAAATTGATGTCATCTTGATTCTTGAATCTCACTCTATCAGTGGCGTAGCCACCTTAGGCTAGTGCGGTCCGTCGACCGCACCGGATCTTCAGAAGCAACCTTGTTAAATTTGGCCCGAACCGCACCGAAAATTCCGTCCAAAGTCTAGTCCATATAAAAAAATTGAGTAAAATATATGAAATGCCAAAAGAATTAAGATCATCTTGGCCAATTAAGGTATATGAGTGGATGTATGATTGACTTTTTGTCAATGAACAATTTTTTGGAAGCACTTTTCAAATGAAATTTTGAAACTGAAAGTCCATTTTTGTATTAATAATAGTTGTTTGTAGTTGAATAATAATTTTTTGGATAAGTTCTTTCTCCAAAAAAAAAATCTAGATAAGCGAGGAATTGGAGAGAATGAAAACCTTCAATGATTGTTGTAAGGTACAATTTCAGATTTGCATTTTTTATTGCAATATTTTTTGTTTTCTATTTTTTAAATTTCGCCCAGCGATCGCCCTAACGAAACAAAAAAATTCTAACCGCACCGGTCATAAATCCCGCTACGGCCATGCCTCTATCTCTCAAAAAAAAAATCTCACCTCTAACTTTTGTAGGTAGTAAACATCTTTAATGTATTTTCGTTATCTCAACAAAAATTATTCAATGTCATTGTTGTTGAACTTTAATTTTGATAAAGTGAGATCTACATTATAATTATTATCTTTAACTTCACAAATTCAGATATCGCTCCCGATTATTTGCTCGCATGTCAACAACTATGCAAATTCAACTTTCAAAGATCTCTCGCATTTGTATAATATCCGCATTGCAAAATTGAATGTTTTGATGATTTGTTTAGTGGCAAAAAATAATTCAATATTTTGTATACATTCAACAGTTTTTAGATGAAAAAATGACAATTATCCACAGACAAAAAGACTTTTCTACAAGCCATATTTATATAAATTAATAGGTTATTAATTTATTAACATCCCTTTAAATTAATATTTTTGCGCTCCCAAACTATTAATTTATAAAGAATTAACTGTATTTTGTCAAAAAAAAAAAATGTATAAGCATTTGCTGTGCGAAAAGGTTGTTTAATATGGAAGAAATGAAAATAAGATAAAAGAATACATAATTCATATATACAAGAAGAACCGGCACCGTATGGATCGGGGGATTTGAACCCGACGTGAATCGAACACGCAACCTTCTGATCTGGAGTCAGACGCGCTACCATTGCGCCACGGATCCTGTTGTTCAAGTCTTGTAATGTTTAATATTTATCTATATGAGTCCAATTGCTTATCTTCTTTGCTAACTCTCCTCTGCTCTCTCAGTCTGTAGGCTACTTCTGGCTACCGGAGCAGAAAACGAGGTCTGAAACCCTTCACGTATGTTTTTTTCATCTTCATTCTTCGTTTTTTTATTTATTGACTTTTATAGTTTCTGGTTTCCCCCGAAATTGTGATTTAATGTACCATCTATTTCTTATATTGTTCACTAGATAATCCATTGGATATCCTATGCGCGTGCCAAAAACTTGGAAATGGTAGCAATGGTTGATAATATCCATCTGTTAATCGATTATGTCGAATTTATTGCTCACTGAAATACCGATGTAGGAAGATTACCTTTGGCTTTCGCTTTTCTATACAAAATACTATTTTGTGATATTATTTTTATTTCAGCCACTGCCAGTATATAGGGCTCTTTGTTAACTAGTTAAACACAGATGTCTGATGCAATGATTTAATTTGAATTTTTCTGAATTGTTTTTTTCTTTTTTTTTTTGTTTTTTGTTTTTTTGGGCTTTGTTTGCATATTTACACCATCAGTGTGCCATCATATTGCCATACTCCGTCCACTGTTTGAGTCTTTTCTCAAGATTTGAAGGAATAATATTTCTTTATAATTAAAATTATTGATGCATACTTGACTGAAAGTTACCGATTAATTGAGATACTGGTAACCTTGTGATTCCATGATTGACGCCACTCGTAATTTTGAGTAATGGCAAGAATGCACATCGATAGATGTATTCTTTCATTTCATGCATTTTCCAACTGCCCAAATTTCTGTGTATTATATCAAGTAACTAGAGTGACTGGTTTTTGAAGGTGGTTATAAATAGTTTGTGTCGCACACCGGCATACACATATTATAACTATGTGTGTCTATGTGTGCGTGTTTACCCTCAGAGACATACGCCCATATCTATATTTTCCAGTGTGGCGCTATTATTTGTCCCTGTCTTCCCATTTGTCTTTTATTGTTAATTCTCTTGATGATGCGGAAAATTATTTTATTCAGTTCTCGCGTATAGTGGAAGTTGAAGTCGGAGCCAGAGTATGATCCTAAATGGGTGCACTTTGAGTTCTGGCGCTGTTAATTTGTTCCTCGTAGTAGTAAGGCATGTAGCTCCAGGTCTCACAACACAACAGTTTCAGGCATCCAACATTCTCCCAACAAATTTCGGTCTTTCTCCAGTAGAAGTTCCTTGAACCTCTTCTCAAGCCAAAGTCGAGTGCATCTTTTGGTAATGTGCACATCCTTTGAGTTAAACTAACTGTTTAATAATTCAAAGTGAAATACATGCCAGAAATGGAGCTGGGATGTTCTCTTATGTCTTTTATAGAATAAGCATTTTGGTACTTGAAATTATGTGTCTTCTTTATAACTGTACTTGTTTTTCTTCCTGCAAAGTTTATCTTACACGTAGTATGGAAAGCTTAGTTTTTTAGAGTTTTTTTTTTTAAATTTTAATCATGTTGAAGATCTGAAGTAGAGCTAAGCCTTTCATTGTCCAGTATAACTAGAACTAGTTTTGATCTCCAGAAAGACATCTTTGAATTTCTTTTGACTTTGCAGCAGAACAAGCGCATTATCCTACATCAAGTAATATGACATTTTGGTGTTTGCCAATCATCCTTAAATTATCTGATGTGATGCTCTGCATATTTTGAATAATATTCCGTTTTGGTCAGGAGAGAATTTATCAGCATTTAGTTACCAACATTGGCACACGATTGAAACTACCCATGAGGGACACATTTTCACACTATTGTCAATACTATCTTGATATAGAGTTCACTAGGCTGCTTGTTCACTTTATTAATTTTATAACTGAGGCGTCATTTCTGGCATCAATCCCTTTCTCCATCTTGCCACAATAGTTTTCTATCTTCAACAAATTAGTGGCCAAGCAGTATAAACCTAAAAGTGATTACAATATGGCGAAAAAAAAGTTGGTCACATGAGCAGTTTTTCTGGTCATAAGGGGGACATGGTTTGAGAGAAGCACTCTCATTTGAGATTCTTGTCCAAGCCAGTGAATCACTGGATTTTTTATGAATATCAGATATATTATGAAGGCGGACAATGATTGGATCTCTTGTAATTAAGGGTTAATTACAAAGACTATTCGTGAGGTTTAGTCTAACTACAAAAAAACCCAGTTTTTTTTTTTTTAAATTATAAAATACCCCCTTAAATTTGTTTCTGTATTAGAAATGAGGGGTATTTGTTAGGGAAATACAGACCTAAGGGGGTATTTGTAATTTGAAAAAATAACTGAAGCTTCGTAATTAGGCTTTCCACAGTGGTATTTTTTTGTGATTATCCCAAAAATTAATAATCCTCTTCTACTTGGTATAAATCTTGTTTTAGCTTTTCTTGATCGTATATGGTTGCATTGCTTGGCGTTCAAGTTACTTTGTCCATTTTTTTATCCCCCGTAAATTTCATACTTGGATTAATCACGGTAGGAATCCGGCATGCCCATCTTTCCGCTGCATCAACACCACTCTTACATGGGGAACAAGGCAACTTGTTAAACTCTATACCCAAGTTACCCAGACGGCGAAAAGTACTATCGCCATTAAAAGCGTCCAAGGATGTCCCTTATAGTTACCGATTCCCAGCTATGACAAAAAGCCGAAATGGTGGTGGAGAACTTTAGCATGCATTCCATACCTGATGCCTCTTCACGAGACATGGATGTATGCCGAAACAGCATACCACCTGCATCCATTCCTGGAGGATTTCGAATTTCTAACTTATCCCTTTTTGGGATCACTGGGGAGATTACCGAGCTGGTTTCTGATGGCTTATTTCTTTGTCGCGTATCTTGGAATAGTGAGGCGAAAAGAATGGCCTCATTTCTTCAGGTTCCATGTGGTTATGGGCATGCTGCTGGAGATTGCTTTGCAGGTCATCGGGACTGTGAGCCGTTGGATGCCGCTTGCTGTGTATTGGGGTAAGATTGGAATGCATTTTTGGACTGCAGTTGTGTTCGCCTATTTGTTTACGGTTTTGGAGTGCATGAGGTGTGCGTTGGCTGGGATGTATGCTGATATTCCGTTTGTGTGTGATGCGGCGTATATTCAAATTCCGTACGATTAAGAATCGTTTAAGAGAGGAAGGGAGTATAAGGGCTATAGAGGATGTTGCAAATTTTGTTTTTTCTTGTTCTTCATAGAAATCTGGTCAGATGAGACTTGTGTCTTCTGATGGACATTTGCATTGCTTCAAATGTTGGAGGTTTGTAGAATGTTGGCTTGTTTGTTGTTAGTATCACATTCATGATTCGCTTTCAGCATTTGTTTCCAATTTTCATTTATTTATTTAAGTTTTATTATTATTTTATTATTATCATCATTATTATTATTATTATTATTATTATTTATTATTTTTGAATCTGTCTTGCCCTCTTAAATTCATAATTGATAGACATGCATATAAGGAGTAGGGGTGTAAACGAACCGACTTAAGCCGAACATGCTTGTTTGAATTTTAATCAAGCTTTAAAAATTGTGTTTATTAATTGAATCGAGCTCGAATGAGCTTTAGTCAAACTGAACACGAATCGAGCTCAAATAACTTGATATTTTTATAGATACTATATTCTCTTTTTACTTATCGAGTCGAGCTTTACATTTTATCGAATGGAAAATGTGTTAAGATTTGCTTTGTTATGTTAACGAATTAAGCTCAATTGAGCTTTTAATAATCGATCTCAAGTCAAGTATCAAGTAACTTGGTTCATTTTTCGACCCGAATGAGTGCGCAATTTATTAGACATTCTTTTAGACATAACTCGAATCGCAACCGTTTTAAGTTAAAATCATGAGATTCCTCCTCGAAATTCCATCGGTACTTTTCTTTCCTTTTTTTTTTCCGAGCAAATTCGAACCTTTAACAAAGGGGGGCGGGAGGAGGGTAAGGATAGGTTTGGATGTTAGAATATTTATGCATGATCTACTATGTATTCAAATCGATAATTATACATAAGATCATAATGCGGAAATTAATTGGATATATATTACCTCCAGCCACTGATATAGTTGAATCTGAAAATCTAGAGATTGAGCTACTTCTTGAAGTTCTTCTTCTGTTAGGGACTTCTAAAATCTCCTCTATCTCTGTATTGATGGTGTATCAATATGAAAAAGATGATTTTAGGGATCTAATTTAATGCTCTTTATATAGGTTCTTCCCATCATGGAGCCTGTGATTTTTAATCCTCAAGATAGAGGATGACCAGCTTGATTTTCACATGGTTGTAGGTTATTAATTCATACTTTACAGTCTTTCATGACTTTACAACTTACAACCATATGTCAAAAGGATGATATAATAACTTTATCACATGGGCCACTTATGAAAAATAATTAACATTCTCCCACTTGGCCCATAAGTTCTATCATAAACATAAATAAAAAATAAAATACATGAATCATAGTGACAGGTGCTCTAAGATTTGAGTATTATCTTCTATGTATCACAATGTATTTTGTTTCTTAACACGAGCCAATAAAACTTAATGAAAAAACTTAGCTTTATGTTTATTCTAGGTCCTTTATTGATGATATTCTCAAATGAATGTGTACAAAACTGAAATATGAGAATTACCATTACTGAAAAAGAGTTTTACAACAATGATTCTTACAAAATCATAGTGAAGAACTAAGTCCCATACGTGCTACATGATCCTTGAACTTGTATGGTGGCATGCCTTTTGTCAAAGGATCAACAATCATCAATTCAGTATTAACGTGTTCAATAACCACTGATCTATCTTTAACACGTTCTCTTATGGCTAAATACTTTATGTCGATATGTTTGCTTCGATTTCCACTTTTGTTATTTTTAGCCATGAATACCGCAGATGAATTATCACAATATATTAATGGCCTGGAAATGGAATCAACAATTCTAAGCCCAGAAATAAAACTTTTTAGCCATACACCGTGTGAAGTTGCCTCAAAGCAAGACACGAACTCAGTTTCCATTGTGGAAGTAGCAATTAAAGTTTTCTGTGTGCTTCTCCAAGATACGGCTCCACCGACAAATATAAAAATATACCCAGATGTTGATTTTCGTGAATCAACGCAACCAACAAAGTTCGAATCGAGTAGCCAATGACTTCCAAATTATCATTAAATCGATACATAAGCATGTAATCTTTTGTCCTTGAAGGTATCTCATTACCTTCTTTTGCGCCTATCCAAAGGTCAATTCCTGGATTACTCGATATCTTCCTAATATTCCAACAAAAATGCAATGTCGTCTTTGTACAAATTGAGCATATATTAAACTTCCAACAGCAGAAGCATATGGAATATTCTTCATTTGTTCATTTTCAAGATCATTTTTGGGACACCGAGCTAAATTGAATTTATCACCCTTCACAATAGGAGCTATACTTGGTGAACAATCTTTCATCCGAAATCTCTCTAAAACTTTGTTAATATAGGTTTTAACTTGTGATAGCCTAAAATGCCTCTGCTGTCTTTATTGATTTTTATGCCAATGACATAAGATGCTTCACCCATATCTTTCAAATCAAAATTTTTAGAGAGGAATTGTTTCACCTCATGTAGCAATCCCTTATCATTTGCTGCAAGTAAAATATCATCTACATATAGAATAAGAAAACAAATTTTACCCCACTAACCTTCCGTCGGTATATACATTGATCCATGATATTCTCTACAAACCCGAATGAAGAGATAATATCATGAACTTTGAAATATCATTGTCGGGAGGCTTGTTTCAATCCATATATAGATTTCTTAAGCTTGCATACCAATTGCTCACCTTTACTAGAGGAGAAACATTCTGGTTGTTTCATATATACCTCTTCCTCTAGATCACCATTGAGAAAGGCTGTTTTCACATCCATTTGTTGCAATTCTAAGTCAAAATGTGCAACTAATGCCATAATAATACGAAAAGAATCATTTTTAGATACAGGAGAAAATGTTTCTTTGTAATCAATTCCTTCCTTTTGAGTGACTCCTTTAGCAACGAGTCTTGCTTTATATCTGTCGATGTTACTCAATGAATCTTTCTTTGTTTTAAAGACTCATTTACACCTTATGGCCTTTGCACCATTGGGTAACTCAACAAGATCCCAGACTCCATTAGATGCCATAGAATTTATCTCATCTTTCATAGCATTGTACCATAAATTTGATTCTTTACAATTCATAGCTTGTGAAAATGTTTCAAGATCATTTTCGGTTCCAATGCTATAGTCTAATCCGTGCAGATACACAATATAATCATCAGAGATTGATGAATTCCGTACTCTAGTAGATCTTCTCAATGTTGGTTCAACATTATGTTGTTCAATATTATCTGGTATTTGAACAATTTGTTCTATCAGTTATCAACAATTTGTGGGACTTCAATAATTGGTTGTACAACACTCGATTGAACTTGATGAGTGTAATAAATGACAGCCAATTTCTCACTTGATGTGGAAGGTTGATCATTTTCAAAGTTTGATCTATGTAATTGATCACTCCCACTAATCAAGTCATTTTCAAGAAATTTTGCACTTCTTGATTCCACAAATCTAATGTTATGGGATGGACAGTAAAATCTATATCCTTTAGACCTTTCGGCATTTCCAATGAAATACCCACTAATGGTCCTTGGATCTAGCTTTTTCTCTTGTGGATTGTAAAATCTTACTTCAGACGGACAGCCCCAAACGTGTATATATGTCGCAAACTCGGTTTCCAACCTTTCCATAATTCAAAAGGTGTTTTTGAAACAACCTTTTTGGAACCCTATTTAATATATACACATCAGTTTTAAGAGCTATTGTCCATAAGGATTTGGGTAGCTTTGAGCTACTTAACATACTACGCACCATGTTTGATAATGTTCGATTTCTTCTTTCAGCTATACCATTTTGGTTTGGAGAACCAAGCATGGTGTATTGGGTAACAATCCCATTCTCTTGAAGAAAATTTGCAAACGGACCAGGTGCTTGTCCATTCTCAGTGTATCTACCATAATATTCTCCACCTCTATCGGTTCTCACGATTTTTATTTGCTTACCACATTGTTTCTCTACTTCTGTTTTAAATGTCTTAAAGACATCTAATGCGTCATTTTTATTATGAAGCAAGTAGAGATACATATATCGTGAATAATCATCAATGAAAAAGATAAAGTATTTTGGACCATATGAGTCCATATCTGGACTGCATATATCTGAATGTATGATTTCTAATATGTGTGAACTTCTCTTGGCACCTTTCTTTGACTTGTTGGTCTGTTTTCCTTTAATACAGTCCACACAAGTATCAAAATCAGTAAAGTTCAAAGTATTAAGTACTCCGTCATTTACTAATCTTTTAATTCTATCTATGGAGATATGACATAACTTGTGATGCCACAAACTAGAAGAATCTTCATTCATAATACATCTTCTGACACCAGTATGAACATGCATAACATTATGATCATTATATTGTAGATTAATGGAGAAAAGACCATCTGATAATGTACCATTTCCAACAAGTTCAGAATAATAAAACAAACTGAAATTAATTTCTGAAAAGTTAAAGGAATATCCCAATGGTACAAGTCTTGAAACTGAAATCAAATTTCTAGAAAAATTTGGAACATAAAAAGTCTTTTCCAAATCTAAAACATAACTATTACTTAAAATTATAGTGCATGTTCCATTAGCCTCCACATGTGAACTCGTCTTGTTTCCGGATAAGATGCTTTGTTCACTTCCCACCGATTTCCTTAGATTTCGAATACCCCGTAAGGGATTTGAAACATGGATTGTAGAACTAGAATCAATCCACCATGTATTATAATTAATATTAACCATATTAGATTCATAAATGTACTAATGAGATAAAATTACCTTTCTTTTCAAGCCATTTCTTGTATTCATTGCAATCTTTCATCATGTGTCCCTTCTTTTTACAGAAGAAATATTTTTGTTCCTTTTTTTGATTTCACCTTGGGGTGGTATTTTTCCTTTTCCCTTCGTATTGGCTTGATTCTGATTCTTTCCTTTGTTCTTATCATTTGCCACCAACAATGCACTCTCTCCTTTTTCCATAGCCAACCTACCTTCTTCTTGAACACACATGGCCATAAGTTCATTAATTGACCATTTATCTTTATGTGTATTGTAAGAAATTTTGAAGTGTCCATATTGTTGTGGAAGAGTGTTTAGTATATAGTGTACAAGGAAAGATTCAGACATTTCAACCTTAAGAGTTTTTAGTTGAGATGTAATGTCCCGCATCTGCATGTTGTGCTCACGCACACCTATCACACTAGTGAGTCTTAAGGATGAGAATTTCATTATTAGGGCTTGTTTGGGAACTTTGATGGGATAAGATAAGCTTTTGGGGATTGAATGTGATAGGATTATATTTATCACACTTGTGGGTTGCAAACTTTTGTTTGGGATTATGTATTATTTTTTTCCCTCCTTATTGAAAGAGTGCTTATATTGTGTTTGGGAAATATGATTAGAAGTGATTAACATAGAAATGACAAAAATGCACTAACTTCAAGCCTCAAGTGGTCTTGCTGTCTAATCCTCATTGTCTTCTTCCACACATCCACAACCCTAGACTTCGAATATTTTTTACCCACATCAAACCAAGCGGAAGACTTGAATTTCCAAAGAATCTCACCGCTTCTCATCTATATCCGAGCAAGAATAATACGACAAGGGCCATATCCAGATTACACGTCGTAAGGTGGGGTAAATTTCTAATCCACATGTTCGATTAGTGTATGTTGTGACCCAATTAATTGTAGGGTTGTCACTATTAGGCTTCTATCCGAACATTGGTGTTAGGAATTTATATAAATTTTGTGTTTACTCATGTTTTTTGGATGGGGTCGGTTTAGTGTTTTTATTTTGTTTTTTTTTTTTCTTCTTCTTTAAACTCCTTTTATTATGGTAGATTCTGGATTGGAAACATGTGATGGAGAAACCTTTCTGCTGAATTTTAGCCATTGACAAATACATGCTACATGTTCCCTGTTTAGGTTGTAATTATGGTGAAATTTTGGGAAAAAATGAAACATTAACATGTTTTATGCATGAAATATGGATTTTTATGTGCCCATTGTTGATTGGTTGAAAATAAGGAACATCTTTTTTGTTTAATTTTGAAGGTGTCATTGTAAGAATGAGCAACAGTAACAGTCCACCATTTTCCGAATCTAGCAGTAGCAATTTTCGTGGTAGGGGTACCAATAAGCATACACCACCCGTTACATGTTACTGTAGATTCTCCCTTAGGGTTCAAACGTCTTGGACGAAGGCAAACCCGGGTAGACGCTTCATGTCCTGTCCCATTAAAGGGGTATGCTATTTTTATTGGGTTGAAGTAGTTAGAAATTTTGTTCTTTATTAATAATTAATTTGGATATTTTATTTTGGCATATTTCATATGAATAAGTGTGGTTATTTTGTTTGGTTTGATCCCGAACTTTCTGATCGATCGACTGATATCATTGCTGGATTAGTTGAGAAATTAAAGACAACGAAGGAGAAACTGGCAAGATCTAACGAGAGAGTTCGTCTTCTCATGAAGTTTACAGTCTGTTCATGGTTCCTAACTATAATCTTGTTTGTAGTTGCATATAATATATATATATATATATATATATATATATATATATATATTCGAACTTAGTTTCATGTAATGGTTCATCTTGTCCGTAAAAACAAAACTTTTCACGTTAAGTTTCGGATATGTTCATGCCGTATTTGTATGTCATATATATTACCGTTAAGTAATGTAGGTTTAATGTTTAGGCCAGTAGGTGTTGGGTTGAACAATTATATGTAACTTCTGGTTGTCTAATTTGAAGTCTCACTATGTTTAACATTCAAGTATTTTTCTTGCATTGGTTGCTGAATACAATCCTTTGTCATGTGGTTTGTGCTATTTCAATGATGTTAAATTTTGTTATACTTGTACAAAAATAGTCAACGGTTCTGTTTATATGATGTGTATAATTTTTTTTTTTTGGATTTGTAGGCTCAAATTGATATATATTTACTGAGAAATTTATGCCTTTAATGCTTACCTATCCACTTACCCTGGTTTAGGTGAATGTGTGAGTATTCAATTTGATTGAACTTGTATCTTCACTCTTTAAAACCTGCTCCCCACCACCGTTTCCCCATGCAAATTTCCGGTTTATTGAATAGTCTAGGTAGGTCAGCTATTAGCATCCCTCATACATCTTTTCAAATTATGATGTAGAAAGTGAGTTGTTGGGGAGTTTTATAGTAACATCTACCAGGAAATAGTTTTCTGTAGGCTTTCACCCCTTAAGTAAGCTTCTATAAATAGGTAATCACACAATATTCTCCACCATATATTGAGTTATGTATGTGCATTTGGTTACTAAAAGCATACAGTGGTAAGAACTAAAGGGTCTGTAGATGCTCAATTATGGCTAAGTTGTTTGGACTCATCCAAGTCGATTATCTGTATGATCTTCATTGAACTTAGAAGGAAGACACGATGTTCATTGATGCGCTGCTGTTGGAGCAAGCCGCTGGGAATTGGAGTCCCTTTCATGCTAATGAGTTTGCTGTCAAAATTGCTATGAATGTGGTGAATAAAGGTCTTAATAAGTCATTCACCATTGATGATCAGTATGGATCGAGTTGAACTCTGTCAAAAACGCCATCATGTTTTCTCATGGATTATTCGTAAACACGGTGTGAAATATGATGCGACTACCAACCGTATCTACTCAGATAGATCATATATGGGATGACATGTTCAAGGTATTTCGTACTTGTAATTGTTCATTATGTAGTCTAATGGCATCCCGTAAGACACAACTATCTGCAGCTGAACCCTCCCAGCCAGACAACACAAAAGTGTACATCTCAGGGTTACAAACGGCTAATAGGTTGACAGACACATCCCATTTCTGGTTCCTTTACCAAGCTTTGTCAATCAAAGGCACTCGGACATCTATGTATATTCCATCTAGAGCTCCTAGGCATCCCTACTCAATAAACAAAATTCAAAAGTGGTCAAACCATGTACATGAAAGGGGATGTTGGTGTTATACCAATGTGTGTGTACAATGAATGTGACGGGATAAGGTAAAATTACCTTGAATAACTTCCACCTAAAGTCGGTGGAATCTTCAGCAATAGGTTCGGGGTGACTAAAAGGATGTTATGTAGCCTAATTACTGCCGCCAACACTAGGTGGAAATGTATGCTTATAGTGTACCCAGACCATTTGAAGTCAAATTTAACCACACAGTTTTTTTGTGATGAGCATGGACAGACAAAAATATGGCCACTTGCTCACTAACTGGAACGTGTCTGGTCCGAGCTAGGCCACCGACATTTTCCAACAAAAAATATAGCCGTGCAAAAGCATTCCTCTCCATTCTAAGTTGTTTGATACAATCATCATCACTTACGTTGACAAGATCGTCCATGTGTTCGACTTATTTAGATAAATGATCAATCATCCGATATGGTGCCCGTCTAAGTCTAGCATACCTCTGACGGCGGTGCTTAGACATGAAGTACTTGCCATAAACATAAACAAAAAGGAAAAATGTTTTAACTATCGTTACAATTTCTGAAGCAACAACAACATCAATTGCATTTGGCTCCACCATTTTCTGTAACCACATTTAACAAAATTACATACTAGGCCATAGAACTACAATAAATGGATATAATTCCTTGTTATTTGACAGAATCAAGTAATCCTATCCAGTAAGTACACAATCAAGATTGACTTATTCATAAATGTTGATGATATATACATGTCTTAATACCGCAGCCAAATTTCTCGTAAATTCAAAACGTGTATAATCACGAACTTATAACAATTCCTCATCATATATCTGAACAAGCAAGCCCTCTGTATTGTACAAAAACATATATTATTCAAGACAACAACAAACAATTAAAAAGGATGGTTAAATGTTAAGGAATAAAGCCAAAATCATCAAACATCTTCTACAACATAGTCTTGCATATGGACCAATTTAAACAGACTCCATGATTTTTCGAGTACTATGAAGCAAGTCACAACACAACAACACTTATAATTATTCAATGGATGGGGAAATGTCATATTACTATTAACCACACTTACAAGACAAGCAAATGGGTCCTCGGGAAAAAACAAAGAAACCCACAATCAATGCTCGTGCTTCGGTGTCACAACATATATCTTAGTCAAATTACAAATATATACACAATAAAGCAAAATGGAGTATGATTAGCATAATCTTATTTTTTCTAAACTACATAAACAATATAAGGCATTTCGAGAGATGAGGTTGTACATTTCCGACCAATGTATGCCAAACTCATATCAAATCAATGTGGTTAACAACAAATAATTCATCGGAGAACTTCAATTTCAGGACTAACAGGAAGCAAACGAAGCAAGTGTTAACCATGTGTTCTAAGCAAAAGAAAAAAACACAAAGGGCAACCCACTTTCAAACGGGGGTCATATAAACCTGCTGTGAGAGCAACCATGTCCCATTAAGTACATCGACAAAAATTTAACCCAAGCCTCGAAGGTTTTATAATGTAATACAAATATAGAAAGCCATAAACACACACACATTATTGCAAATTTGTAATGCCGCATATAGAAACTTCTCCAACTTAATGACTCGCGACACACAAAAAATTAAAAACATCTAATTTCAAGTATAATGAAGGTCGTCTGTAATAATCTCTAAACTATTGCAAACATTAGGTTACGTTTGATTGCTCATAAGCAATGTTGTAAAAGTCTTTGCGCCGCTAGGCGGCAGAGGGGCCTAGCGTCAGCGGAATCTAGACGGGACTGGACGGGATTAAAGGGCCTAATCGGAAAAAAAATTGTAGGCGGACAAAAGGGGCCTAGCGCCTAGGCGGGGATTTTTACAACAGAGCTCATAAGCGAAGATAAAAAATGTAAAAAGGGGTTTCGGAACAAACTTTTATGTTGAATCGCCTACTTTCGTTCGAATCGCCTAGGGTTTGGAATGGGAGGGAGACGGATACTGATATTTAAGGGATGACAATATGTAATTATGTATAGATTGAAGGGTGAAATAGGGAGATCAAGTCATTTGGGAAGGGCAGTAAAGTAATTTCGGCGCATTGGATTGGTTGGTATTAAATAATAACACCTGGACCATGTGATCCAGTTTTACCAATTTTGAGGATTAATTCGCGGGCCGAATCCTATCAAACGGGCCACTATAAAAAAATCCCAAATGTTGTGAAAAGGTGGGGAATCCCAAACGCGCTCTTAGAGTACTAGCAAGTGCCTTATCTGAAGTGGTAAATTATTCATCAATAGCCTTCAACAATGCCTTGACATTATCACACTGATCAACATAACCGCAAATACCAGCAGATATTTTGGTTTTTGTGAACATCACATTGAGGCGATTAAACTGCTCCCATCGTTCATAAATAGCCCTTTTATCTGAATTGTTGGTCTCATTTATAGTTGGTTCGTCTTTTCTTATAGCATAATCAATGTCCATCCACCCTAATTGAAGAAGAATTCTCTCCCTCTAAACTTTATAATTATCCGCTCTTAATTCAGGAATGTCACATTTAATATCAGAAAAACTTACAGGCGCGCTAGCTGCATTTAATCATACACATTTATATCAGTTTGAGGTATATAAAATGTGAATCAATTGACATAAAACTTGCTTGTGGGCTAAAGTTCTAATTCTATTAGATTCATTATTGTTATGATAAAACTATCAAATTATGTTCCTCTTCTTAATCCCTATGGGTAAATTAAGAAGTATAATTTGATATTATATCCTAATTAACCACATAAATATAATAAAAGCTCCTGTGGGACAAAATCTATTATATTAAATGTGACTAATTAAAATTAATGTCATTTTCCATATGTGATCTTGAATAATATATATGTATATTATAATTAAAGATGATGTGGCTAATCTCTAATTACTCAAAATATATAGATCACTTGACATTTTAAACCATAAGCAATATTAAACATGCATATGAATAATAATTGCAATTTTATGCGTGATGTGTCAATTCAAATTTATATATGTTCATTAATAAAACATGTATAAAATGAATAATCTTAGCACCTAAAATTTCCAGTTCGAGATATTAGTAAGAATAAATGTGTTAAACCACAATGTATGAATTTTCATAAATTTACCAAAGTTTATGAAAATTTAATTAACACATTAATGCTTGAAAAGTAGTCATGAATCAATATATAAATTATATATAATTTAACTGGAACTTGAAAAAAAAATACCCAAATCGTTTAAAGTTGGCCACATAGAAAAGATTTGTTAAACTGACGTTAACATATAAAAGCCCCACATCAACCAACTTTATTTCTTATTCCAATATTGACACAAAGCATGCATATGGAATTTTAAAGAATGACATTAAGTATTCCAATACTAAACACTAAGTATATTCTTCATCATTCAATATATATACATAATCTCTAAAGCATGCAGATGGAATTTTAAAGAATGACAAGCCTAATGCTTTGTGCGTATAAAGCATCACACTTTATGGAAAATGGAGAAATAATTGTACTATGTCTCCCAACATATTCCTAGATTTATACAACTAGCCTTTGTTTAATTATAAAAATGTAGCTCTCACTTCTCATTTCTAAACCATATCCAAAGAATACCCATTCTCATACTTATCCTTTCATTTGGTTCGGTATTCTTCGAGAAATCCCATTTCATCCAATTTTTTATAATGAATATTATACGAGGTTTATTAAGTTCTGATTTCAAAATCGTATATATATATATATATATACTATGAAATTGATTATTCTGTTTTGGCTACTATATCAATTCTAAGTTTTCATATGACATAATTATCAAGACAGAGGTATGTAAATTAGCTCTGATACCAACTGTTAGAATATTTAGGCATGATCTACTATGTATTCAAATCGATAAGATCATAATGCGGAAATTAATTGGATATATATTACCTCCAGCCATTGATATAGTTGAATCTGAAAATCTAGAGATTGAGCTACTTCTTGAAGTTCTTCTTCTGTTAGGGACTTCTAAAATCTCCTCTATCTCTGTATTGATGGTGTATCAGTATGAGAAAGATGATTTTAGGGACCTAACTTAATGCTCTTTATATAGGTTCTTCCCTTCATGGAGCCTGTGATTTTTAATCCTCAAGCTAAGGTAGAGGATGGCCAGCTTGGTTTTCACATGGTTGTAGGTTGTTAATTCATACTTTACAGTCTTTCATGACTTTACAACTTACAACCATATGTCAAAAGGATGATAGAATAACTTTATCACATGGGCCACTTATGAAAAATAATTAACATTGACGCTTGACCGAATAGGTGAGGTCAAGTATCATCTCTTCTACTAATAGATATTAAATTTCATGGATTTCGGTTATTTGAGATGAGATATCATTGAAATTACTTTTTAATAGAATATTACTATGGCTATTATGTAAAATAAAAATGCATGACTTCTCGAATAAAGAATCAATGACATTATTCATCGCATTAATTTATTAAAATTGATAAAATACAAGATCAACTGCTTGAGTCAAAATAGGGGTGGCCACGGTTCCGGAACCGCTTTCGCCTTCCAAAATCGCCGGTTCGATTCTCATTTTGAGGCATCGGAGCAGAAACCGTTGCCTCACGGTTCCCGATTCTAAAACGAACCGACGGTTCGATTCGATTCGAACCCTGCCTCCATGGTTTCGGTTCCGCTTTTAATCGAACCATTTGTCTATCTTTCATTTTTTTGATTTCTTAAAATAGTTTATCAATTTCATTTTAAAAAAGGAAAATAAAGAAAAGACTTGCACTTAATATTCAATAAAGCTTTATACTTAATATTAATAATAATATTAAACTATCTATATATACTATTAGAGTATAGAAGAATCAAAGTTCACGTAGTTCACTTAACATTTGGTCTAAAATGTGTCTCATTTAGTTAAAAATAAAACATCATAATAAATATTTAACATTTCTTCTAAGCATGTATTTACCAAAACAAGATTGTTGGTTTTAACCTTAAAAAAAATCTGGTTCCATCACGCCCCACCGATGGTTCTAACCGACGGTTAAAAACCGCTGTTCCACGGTTTTTTTTGAGGCTACTGGTTACGGTTCCCGTTTAGAACCGATGACCAAGGTTACAGTTTAAAAACCGTTGACCACGATTCTGATACCGGTTTGGAACCAGGTTTTGATTCTATTTGGCCACCCCTAAGTCAAAACATAAAGCGTAAGGTATGAAAACACCCACCACAATTAAGGAAATCCATCACTTAGCCCAAAAATTTCAATCATCTCATTCGAGATCCAACTTTTATTTTTTTTCTTATATGGGGTGTTTTGCGTATTGTTTGTTAGTATCTTGTGTGGTTATTTTTAATTTAATTTCTATGTTTTTCCTTGTGTATTTCGTGTTTTTGCCTACGTATTTGAGTGTTATGTCGTTGAGTCTAATTTTTGTGTGTTATGTTTCTTATTGGTGAAAAAGTGCAATTAGAACGACGGAAGTGGGCTGAGAGCACAATTTTGGAACGTGGGATGAACAAGGAGAAAGAAAACTAGGTGAACGGACGACGAACATCCATTCCATGTTCGTGCGTATAGGAGAAAGTAAAGGGAACGATCATGTAAAGGGAACGGTCATGCATGTAACCGTTCCCATAAGAAGAAAAGTGGGAACGATCGTTCCCAAAAAAGCAGAGAAGGTTGCCCGTTCAACTTGGTGTATATTAATTGACAGAATCTGAGACATTAATTTTGATTAAAAACAGCAGATTTGTATTGTGTTGTATGTTAATGTTGTAATAGTGAAACAAACAACACACTCACACAGCGGAAATAAAAGAACACGATAATTTTTAATGTGCTTAAATTCCTCGATCTTAATGCACGAGGTCACACCCAGAGAAGAAACAATTTAGAAAAACACAATGTATTACAAATACAACTGGATTTATGAAAATTAAAGACTCCTTTAAGATTCTGCCAACTCTTGTACTCAACTAATTCTTAAAGTTTCTCCCAAGAACTCAACATTGTTGAAAACGTTTCAACTTCAAGCACCTTGAATGATTGAGTCGATCTACACCGTAGATTTTCACCTTATTCTCCCGAAGATTAGCAAAAGTGAAAGAAAGGTTTCCTTGAAGAAAAATGATAAGCCCCATATATTTTCTCTACGTATCTTTTCTTCAAGAGTCGACTGTCCTTTTTGTAGTCCTCCATTAAAAAATACTTCCCGGATTTTAGAAGCGAGCTTTTGCTACAAAAATGGAAAGTCAATAAAAATACGATTCTTTTTTTTTGTGAGTACATGTCTTCACACAAGGAAAGTAATCGGATAAGGATAGATGACAGTTTAATGTGGCTGAATCAAACATGATTAGATAATCTATGATTTTCAAAGAACATACGTAAAAATAAAAAATATGCCAAATAATCAAGCACCAAATCGCACTAATCAACCAAGATTCTTCAAGAAGATGTTGCATCACACCAAAACCTACATTGCGCACATAGACCAGATTTGCCAATCTTGCTAACATTAACAAGATTTATTTTAGGATTTGGACTCTCCAAAGTTGTTAGGGCTTTTGTGCTATAAAAAAAGAAGTTTAGGCTTTAGATTTTCAATCATTCAAGTTAGATACGAGATTTTGGTTTTTTTTTTCTCATTTCTTCTTCTCTTTAACGTGAATTCTATGGTTTTTCTTTGGGATCTCTTTACAACTTGAAAAAGGTGTAATTATTCTTCTCATTTGTTTGTCTATTTGATTTTCTTTTGATATTATTTGCTTCATGATGGTGTTTGTGGTTATTATCTCTTGTTTTATTGGATTGATGAATCTATCCATGAGCTAAGTTTCTTGTTTTAGGGTTAGGATGGGTTGAATCAAATAAACAAACATAAACTAATTGAATTTTTTAAATTATAATTGATTGTCTTATCAACTTTTGATTATTTGGAGGGAATATTTGAGATCGAGATATGGTATTATAACAAGACTAAATTCAATTGGGGGGTTAGAAATGAATAAAAAATATATTATCTAACTTGGTTAGTTAATTGGGTAAATTAGATATGGATAAACTTAACATGTGAATATTAAAGTTATCAGATTTGGGCCTAGTTTATATTTGTTTTCTTAATTACTTAATTGTATTATCAATTGCTTGTTCTTATGCTTGGTAATTTGAGGAAACGAATATGAATATATCCCTAGACATTTTTATCATTCATATTGAATCCATATCTTGTGTGTTGGTTTTGAATATTTACTTCAGTAATTAGTTTAATTATTTCAAACCTTAAAAATTGGATTAGAGTGTTTAGGATTTTTAGTTTTTGTTAGAGTATTTAAGATTTTTATTTTTTGTTATTTGTGATACACAATAATTATTTACCGGCTAAGTTTTCCATGAGAGACGGCTTGGGATTAACTTGTTATCCTACAATTGACCACGTACTCTTGTGAGGATCGCTAGATTAATTTAGGTACGTAGCGGTTGAACACCGGGACCTCCCCAAATTTTGGGTTCTCATTTCAGAACTTAACAGAAAGAAAAACGTTAGTGTAATCTGACACGTCAGCCACAAACTCATTTTCTTCCTTTTTTCCTTCAATTTTTCCCATAATCCATGCTTGTTGTCAATCTTGGTTAACGTCATCATTGTAGATACCAAGATGTATATACTTAAATTGACAAAAAAAGTAGTAAAAATATTTCTTGGTTACTAAAAACCAGAAAAAAAAATCTAAATTATGATTGGATTTTACAGTTTCATACACGTAATTCTCCCAAAATCAACACCAATTTTTTATTGTGGTGGACATGGAGATTACGTAATGTTTTTTTTTTTTTTTTTTTTTTTTCATTAACGTCTAAAACCTGGAGTGAGAATCCAAAATTTGAATGAGGGCTCAGTTTAAGAAAAAAAATAAAAATTTGATCCTGATTTGAGAAGGTTGAAATTTTGGACATTAATTTAAAGTAATAAATTTTCTTGAATCTAGGTCTCGTTATGAAATTCTTCCAAACATAATTTGGTACTCTCTATTATGTCAAATTGAGTGTTCTTAGATGTTAAAATATAGTAACTGAAATTTTAAAGGGGCAATTATAGGGGAAAAAACCCAAGGTTTGGGCTAGTTACAACAAAATCCAGAAGTTTTTGAAAATTACAAAAATTTCTTAAAGTTTAATTTTGTCTTAAATTTAAGAGGGTAACTGTATTATTTCTAAAAATATTAAGGAGATTTTTGAAATGTATTTTTACTTTATGAAGGGGAAAAATTTAAGATGAAATCAAATCTCAAGGGATATTTTGTATTTTTCAAAAACCTGTGTTTTCTTTGCAATTAACTCAAACTTCAGGTTGGTTTTGTACTTATCCCAATTTTAAGTTGTAAAAATGTTTTTCTGATAAGTATGGCGGTGTTTGTTTATGTTTTACGCCCATTTCCAATTTTCAACTATTCATGTAAATGGAATCATATTTGTTTAAAATTTCCAATGGAAATCATCATTTCCACTTTCCACTTTTCACATAAAACATCATCTCAAACCTACAATTTCAATTATCAACGTTATACACTACCCTACATCACTTATCAATCACTATTTTTATTTTTTAATCCAATTATATATGTGGGCCCTTCATTATCAACTTTATCTACTTAAAATACTACTATATGTATCTAATGGGACCCACTAGCCTCCAATCTTACAAATATAATATTATATTCAATTAAAATATTCAACCACTATCAACTTTTCAAATTATTATATACATAAAATACTATTTCAAAACTACTTAACCAAACATAATCCCATTTCCCAACTATATAAAACTTATTATCATTTCACTCATCCAAACATAATTCCGGTTTAAAAAACCAATAAATTTTCAAAATTTATTTTCCAACACTAGAAACTAGAAATAGTTCATGGAAACATAACCATACAAGGCCAATATTATATCCAATCTGAGTTTTCCTTGTTTCCCCTTACTCTCGCGGGGCAAAGCAAAGGCTCAATTGTCAGACAGTATGTGAAGTGATACGCTAACAGGAATAACAATGAAGGCAAACCCATTGAATCTTCGAAAATTATTCAGATATCTTTCTCTCCGCTCTTCTCTGCTTTCTTCTTCATTTTCTTCTCAAACGCATTCAATTCAAGCAGTAAATCCTCAGAAGCCCATTTTCAGATCACCAGAAAATGCTGGCCCGTTCATAAACCGCTCAGGCAGAGACAGCAAATTCAAAGAAACCGTAGACCAGCTCTGCCAACAAAAGCGCTTGAAAGACGTTATCCAATTACTGGAAAACCAAGTTCATCAGCCCTCTGCAGCTCTATTAACGACAATTCTACAGCTATGTATTGAAAAGAGAGCTCTAGATGAGGGTAGAAAGGTCCATGCCCACATCAAAGGCTCAGGTTTTGTGCCTGGACCTTTTATTTCGAACAAGATTCTAGATTTGTACTGTAAATGCGGTAGTATACTCGATGCCCAGAAACTATTTGATGAAATGGGTGACAGGGACTTATGTTCTTGGAACACTTTGATATCCGGGTATGCGAAACTGGGCTGGGTTTTAGAAGCCAGAAAGCTGTTCGATGAAATGCCCAAAAGAGATAACTTTTCCTGGACAGCAATGATTTCGGCTTATGTGAAGCACAAACAACCTGAAAATGCATTAGAATTGTATAGAGCAATGCAGAGAAATGAGATTTTCATGTGCAATAAGTTCACTGTCTCTAGTGCTCTTGCGGCTTCGGCTGCTATGCAGTCTTTGCGTTTGGGAAAGGAGATTCACGGCCATATAATGAGAACGGGGCTTGATTCCGATGCAGTCGTTTGGAGTGCCTTATTAGATGTGTATGGAAAATGTGGGAGCTTAAACGAGGCAAGATACATTTTTGATCGAACATTGGGAAAGGACACTGTTTCATGGACTGCAATGATTGATCGGTATTTTGGAGATGGGAAATGGGAAGAAGGGCTAACACTGTTTTCTGATTTCTTAAGTTCAGGAATTAGGCCTAATGAGTTTACATTTGCTGGAGTTTTAAACGCGTGCGCTCATCAAACTGCAGAGGAGTTAGGCAGACAAGTTCATGGGCACATGATGCGAACTGGATTTGATCCACTTTCATTTGCCGCTAGTGCACTTGTTCACATGTATACAAAGTGTGGTAGTGTTGAGAGAGCGCATAAAGTATTTAAATGGCTGCCTAGACCTGATTTAGTTTCATGGACTTCTTTGATCAATGGGTATGCTCAGAATGGTCAACCCCACGAAGCTCTTAAATTGTTCGACTCGTTACTTCAATCTGGTAATCAGCCTGATCATATTACTTTTATCGGCGTTCTATCTGCTTGTACTCATGCTGGTTTAGTTGATAAGGGTGTTGAATATTTCCACTCAATAAAGGAGAAACATGGATTGAGCCACACTGCTGACCACTATGCTTGTGTGGTCGATCTTTTGAGTCGTTCAGGCAGATTTAGAGAAGCTAAAGATATCATTAATAAAATGCCTATAAAACCCGACAAGTTTTTGTGGGCTTCTTTGCTCGGTGGATGTAGAATTCATGGAAATTTTGAACTCGCGGAGCGAGCAGCCGAAGCCTTGTTTCAAATTGAACCAGAAAATGCAGCTACATATGTTACTCTCGCTATCTACGCCACTGCAGGAAAATGGAGTGAAGTGGCGAAAATTAGAAAATTAATGGATGAGAGGGGAGTTGTAAAGAAGCCCGGTATGAGTTGGATTGATGTTAAGAAGAAGGTCCATATTTTCTTAGTTGGAGATCAATCCCATCTGAGGTCAAATGAAATATTTGAGTTTTTAGGTAAAGTTTCCAAGAGAATGAAGGAAGAAGGTTACGTCCCTCACACGAATTATGTACTGCACGATGTGGAGGAAGAGCAAAAAGAGCAAAATCTCTTCTATCACAGTGAAAAGCTTGTAGCATTCGGGATAATAAGTACTCCCCAGGATCTCCGATTAAGGTGTTCAAGAATTTAAGAACTTGTGTGGATTGTCATACGGCCATTAAGTTCATTTCTAGTATTGCTGAGAGGAAAATAATCGTCGGGATTCGAGTAGGTTTCATTGTTTTGAATCTGGAAGGTGTTCGTGCCATGATTATTGGTGATTCGCGCTATGCTATTTTCCGGCATTGTGTCTGGAGCAGAATGAAAGTATCCAGTGTGCAGGGTTATTATTCTGGGCCGGTTTTGGATTTTTGGGACCATCACAACTATTCATACAGTGGAACGAAAGCGAGTCTATCATACACGGACGGTTATGATTATCTAAGACTTGGAGCATTTAGGGGTTTACACGGATGGAACGAAGTCTTGGGTCTTGTGGAAGCTCTCTCTCCCATGGGTGAAGAATCTGGGATTACAGGGTTATTTTTGAACTTGATGCGCAAATTGTTGTTAATGCCGTTTATTCATCGAAAGAGGATCTTTCAGAATTTGGATCACTTAGTAAAAGATGCAGGGATCAAGTTTGTACTCAATCTGATTTTTCAGTTCGTTTTGTCAAAGAGGCAAGCTAATGAACGTGCTCATGTGTTAGCTAGAGCTACTCATTCTTATGCTAGCCCGTTTGTTTGGGTTGAGGTATCGATTTGGATTGGTGCCTCTTTGAATAACGTTTGTAATTTGATTGGTCGTTATTAATGATAATTTCATTGGTTTAAAAACAAAAATAAAAGGACTTGGAGTATCTGGATGATCTCCTAAGTAAAGTATGCACAGTTCCATCCATAGGGCCTGATGGGCATCAAATAACAAAAAGTATTGTAAACCTTTGTTTTGGTTGGAATTTTGGAGATTTCAATGTTGTTGGAAGTAAAAATAATTTAAACCCAATGGTTTCACTCTCATGGTGACTTTTAACTTTCAGAATACAACAAACAATCTTTTATGTATCAGTGATCCAATCAATGTCTTCATCAATTGAAATCGGTTCCTTTTTCTTCTCTTAAAAAAATTTGGAACGTATTGGATTGAACCCGACGTGAATCGAACACGCAACCTTCATAGCGCCGCGGATCCTGTTGTTATTGAAGCCTCAGTTTATCTATAAGAATGAAGGTTTAAAAATATAAACATCCAAAACTTTCGCGTGGGGGACATGGGGCAAAGCCGATATATGTGGCCCGATGATAAGGGTGGGATTGGATATACTTTCATTTTGAAAATTTTTGTTTTTTAGAGAATATTAGTGAAAAAAAGTTTGGGAGAAAAAAAGATGAATTTTGAGAGTGTGATTGGATGTGAGATGAAAAAGTAATGATAAAAGTTGATTTGATGTGAAAATAGTAAAATAATGATTGAATGTGATTGGTAGTTAAAAATGTGTGAGTGTATGAATAGTAAAATTTGTGGGAGAATGTGTAATAATGATTAGTTTTTTTGTGAAAAAATGTGTAGATGTGATTGGTGAAAGAAAAAGTGAGAAAAAGTGAAAGTGAGAGAATAGTATATTTTCTGAAAATTTTTATAAATAATCGCATGTTTGGTCAAAAAAATTCTCCAAATGAACGAAAATGGATTCTCGCTCACATCCAATCGCAGCCTAAGCGATTCACTAGAGATTGAACCTGTACACTTGTGTTTGGTTGGGCTTCACCTTCACCAAAAACTTTGCAAGTGGCCCATGGCATACATAGTTCTGTAGATCCTGCAGATCACCAATTCAACACCCAGACAGATATTATGATTGTGCTTGGTTAAATTATTTTTTTGGGAAATCAAACATGAGAAAGCTATATCTGAAAAGGCCCTTGTCTATAATAGTATGCATGATCGAGATTGAGTCGAATTCTTAGGTTTGGAGGTAAAGTACGATTCCATGCAACCAAAAGCGTTCATCAATTCTTAACTGTTCTAGAGAACCACGAATTTGAGAGAGCAATACACGAGAGAAAAGCAACAAGACATCGAGTACAAACAAGTTACACAGTCTAAAGTGTTGTTCGAAGTGTCTGCAACATCTAGAATAACACTTTGTCCAGTTTTGTGTCTTGTTGATTTGTTTTCGTCCATACACTTTTTCTTTGATTTTCGTTGAGTATTTCTCATAGTATTTTGGGCGAATTAGTTTACTTAGGTTAGATCTACTCAGTAGGAGCTTGTTTTTTCAGACTACTTGATACATGATTGAGTTGTACACTTGTACTACAAATACATTCAACTAGTGATTTCGTCGTAATTGACACTTCTACAAGTTATTTATAACTTGTAGATAAATTTTACTTCGTGTGTTCCTTTTTTCGCTGCATTTTCTTTAGAGTGTTATAACATCTGGTAAAACACTTTCTCTGACATTTACTGAAACGAACGTTTTGGGACCTCAAAAACTTTCAAAACATAATTCAATCCCTAAAAAAACATAATTCAAACCCGTTTTGTTGGTATATGAGTTGTTTCCAAATTCGGTTTAAAACCCTCCGTTGCCTTGTAGTTTTATTAAATTTAATTCCTGTAGAAAAGACAAAACAAATAGCTACTCTTTATTGTTATTATTTTATGTTTTAGCTTCACTTAAAGTGTGCGATTATGTTATTTTGATACCTTTTCTCCACAATTGCCCTACATTTCAAAATATGTTTCTGCGGTAGGAATAAATATAATTTGTACAATGGAAAAATGCATTAACCTTTAATACGTAATACGTAAATAGGAAAAGGAAAAAATTAAAACCATTCCCAAAATAGAAACATCATTTTGGCGGAACTTTCCGCAATTAGAGGCTATCCTGTTTTTATATATTACTAGCATTTCACCCAACGATGCACGGTCTATATATTAAGAAATAAATAATAATTATTATTTTTTAGTAATTGTTGTATTCTTTTCTGGTTCACAATTTTAGAAATATCAACATACAAGTGGTCATGACAAAAGCACAAACAATCAATTGTCATGATAGGTAATTGCTTAAATTAATGAATAAGAGACTAAAAATAAAAAAATAAAAATTGATAATACTTGAATAGATTTAATGTAGCTCAATTCAATTTTATTTGAATAAATGTCACCCAAACAATGCAGAATTTTGATTTGGGCCAACTTACATCGGCAATTATCACTAAATAAGAATTCAAATAATAAATCATTTAAAAACTGAGTTGGCCCAATTGATAGTGGCCTTTTCTCTAATTAAAAATAATAAAGGAAAAATTACATGGAATACGCTAATTTTGGACCCCATACAACATAATACGCTCCTATTACTTTTGTGCCTAATTTTTTACTTTTGTACCTAAATATTTTTTTACGCTCCTGCATTTTTTTGATTATTTTTATTTTTTCGTTTTTTTTGTTCCTGCATTGTTTTATAGGTTATATAAGTTGTTTCGATATTGTTTAAATTTGTTTCTTTATTGTTTCTATGTTGTTTCTTTGTTGTTTCGATGTTTCAAAATAACTTTAACCTATTTTTTATGTTATTTTTTTATTCATATATTATTTTGTACAGTGTTTCTATTGTTTCAGTGTTGTTCTATAATATTTTTAATGTTGTTCTAATAATTTTTTTTTTGTTGTTTTCATGTAGTGTTCAATGTATAAATACAATTTTTACCTATTTTTAAGCTCTTTTTATTCATGTGGTGTTTTAAATATTTTTTACGTTGTTTCTGTGTTGTTTCCATATCCCTTTTAATGTTGTTCCGATGTTTCTTTGTTGTTTCCATGAAATTTTTGATGTTTAAATACATTTTTACCTATTTTTAACTTTTTTTGCTCATATAATGTTTCTATATTGTTTCTGGTTTATTTCTATATTGTTTTTTTGGTTGTTGAAACACGTTAAAACAATGTTGAACACAAAAAGCGTAAAAATGTATGAGAATTTTGTTGGAGCGTATTATTGTGTAAAAAAGAGCGAAAGCGTAAATTTAGATAAAATTGTAGAATTGAAGATAAAAGGTGACATTAACTTAAAAAATACGGGTATTTCTGTCAATTGGCCAAATCTTTTAAAAAAACTGAGTTGGCCCAATTCGTATATAAGGATAATTAAATTCCAACTCGTACGTGGGCCAAATTATTTGACCCAAGGTAACTAAATAATAAACAAAAAATAATAGTAAAGAAATAGGTCTGTATTCCACCGATACAAAGATTGATTTCTACCTCGAAATTTCATCTCACAGAAATTTCCCTCAAAACTTCCTCTCTCCCGAAGCTTCATTTGTCTCTCAAACGGAAATCTTCCGTTTATTTTCGGTATGGAGAAATTTATATCGAGTTTTTTATGACATGTTCTGTTTCAACGAAAAAATCTGTCAATTTCGTGTTTTCAAGCCAAAAACAATACTTTTTTTTTGTTGTAATTCAGGTATGTGTGCAGGAAACGCATTTTTTTTTTTTTGTAAATCTGACATTTTATCTAACAGATTTGAAAAAATCTGTTAGAATTACCTTTTTTTTTTCTTTTCTTTGTATCTTAGGGTTGGTTTATGGTCCTCGGGATAAGTAGAATCTTGTTCGAACAAATTATATTTAGAGTTTTCTTTAGGTGCGTTGATTCAGATATGGAGGAAGCAAACTCTATGTTTTTAGATCTGACAGTTTTCTAATAGATTTGAAAAACTTGTTCGAATTACTTTTTTTTTTTGTGCGTGTTTTCCTTGTACTTAATGCGTTTAGGCCGTTTGAATAAGTAGAATCAATGTTGAATAAATGGTGTTTAGGTTTTTTTTAGGTATTTTGAATCAGATATTGGGAAGCAAACCATATGTTTTTAGATATGATGTTTTATATAACAGTTCTGAAAAAATTCTTTTCAATGAAATGTTTTTTTGTATTAGTGGGTTTAGGGCGTTCAGATCAGCCTATATAAGACCTGATTGGTTATTTTATTTGCTATTTTAATGTATATTTTTGTTCAATAGATATATTATGTACTTATTTATTTCCTAATTTAATTAAAATGTATTATTTTAATTATATGTTTTCTGAACACTACATCAGTAAATAAACCCATTGGATTTTCTTGGTACTTTTAATTTCGGTATTATTTATTGATTATATCAGTTTAATTTATAATTTGCAAAAATTATTATCAGAATTAAACCCTAAACTAAATATATATAATTATTGATGAAATAAATTGTCACTTCGACAGTCTAAATCCTAGAATTATTTGTATATTAGTAGATTATGAAAAAGCAAATAATATAATTAAATATTATATGCCTCTTTTATATAGCCTGTGACTTGGATTTTAATGCAAATTTTGATTTCGTTTTTGTTTTCTTTACGTCTACTTTATATATGTCTACTTACTTTATATGTGCATGTAATTATCTTATGCAAGAATCAATTGAACATTTTTAGATTTATATTTGATATCTACAGATACTGATTGGAGATATAACAGACACATCTACTCTAAATTAGTCAGCATCCGAGGTAAGTATATTCTTATTTTAAAATACAAAATGATATTGATCTTCTGCCACGAACTTGATATTACAACTACGACCTTGCATGTATTTCTTGTCATAAGCCACAATTTTATAATCTGAAAAATCCTTTAATTTTGAGCATCATGAGAACTGTATGATGCATGATCTCCCATGTGATATGTCATACATGTTTTTCAAAGAGATTGTTGACAATCTATATAAATATTGTCATTTAAATGGATTTCAAAGTGTTATTTGAATGACATGCTATTTTCGTATTTGTAAATAGTTTTTGTAGATTTGTTGTATTTGAAAACATTACGAGTTGCGAGTATTGTCTAAATCTTTTGGAGTCTAAAGAATTTGAGTTCATGATTATATTATTTATAATGGCTGATACACAATATTCAATATGATATTATTTTTATAATTATAATTGAAACTAATTTTTGCAGCATTTATTATTTTTTTATATCTGTTGTTGGACGAAAGGCTTGTAGCCGTCTGAAATGGAGATTTTCAATATGATATTTAATGAATTATAACCATCTGTCTCGACAATTGTAGTCTTCCCCAAACCCAATGAAAGTATCTTGTACATACCAGTTACCAATGCAGTGGCATTTACTAATGAAGGTGCATTATTTAATAGAAATGCACATTCTTAATGAAGTGAACAATTCCAAGAATTTGTACAATGGAAAAGTACATTAACCTTTAATACGTAATACATAAATAGGGAAAAGGAAAAAATTAGAACCATTTCCAAAAATAGAAACATCATTTTGGCGGGAACTTTCCAGAATTAGAAGCTATCCTGTTTATATATTATATTATATAGAATATAGATAACAATGTTTGAAATCTTTGTACTATTGGCCATAAGGCCCAAGGGCACATTCAAAGAAGCAACCAAGGTGGACGTGAAAGGTATTTATTTGTTAGATTAAATTAAAATAGTTGGATTACTTATTTGACTAAATTAAGTTAAATAATCAGATCTACTTCTCCGATCCTTGAAACCGCCGGGACCTACGTTTGCCTTTTCGCCCGCAGCTCATCGCCGCCGACGCCACCATCCATTGTTGTCTATCTATCAATTTCATAATCTCTCACAACTAGATACTTTTAATATTTGTGTATAATTATCTAAGCTTATTGATTCCATTTTTAAAGCTAAATCACAAAGTTTGGTCCAGTTTTATCAAAGTTATGTTGTGAATTTCTAAAATTCGGTAAATTCAATGTTCCACATTCTCATAATTGCTTTCATAATATGCCAATTTGTTTTTTTGTAAATCGAAGAAAAATTCCATTTGGCTTCCGGCACTTTGACTCTTTAATTATGAGAAAGTACATGGATGGAAATTCTCCAAAGACATGATCCTTCAAAAAAAAATTCTTCGAGACTACTTAAACTCACCTTAATGCATAAGTTGCTAGTGGAACAAGCATGGACTTGAACTTTGTCTGGCAGATCCTGGCTACTGTGTGGTATGTGTAAATCACCCAATGCTAGTACTAGCACCATACCTCCTACTTGAATATCACAAATTTAAGCTTTTTTCCCAAATGTTCAAAAAAACATGGAATAAAACTACATCATTGCCAAGCAAGAAAACTTTATCAACAGAAAGAAAGCACATAAAACAAGTCGTAGATCGTGAGTGTATACACATTTTTGTCACCGATCAACCTCAAATATCACATACCAAAAGCAAAACACGATTTGAAATGCTTCAAAATGCAACTATGTAATATTAAAAGGTGATAGTTGATGAAACGTACAATCAAAATTTATCCATTTTACCTTAAGAAAAAAATCCGAGAGATTTAACAAGTGGTATGCCTTAGAAAAATGTCTTCCGATTTACAAAAACAATTTGGCATTTTATGAAAGCAATTATGAGAATGTGAAAGAGTGAATTTATCAATTTCGAAATTCACAACATAAAGATTGATAAACTGGACCAAACTTTGTGATTCACTTTAAAAATAGACTTAACAAGCTTAGATAATTACACACAAATATTAGAAGTACCTGGTTGTGAGAGAGATTATGAAATTGATAGAGAGACCACAATGGATGGTGGTATCGACGGCGATCAGCTGCGGGCGGAGAGGTAGACAGAGGTCCCGGCGGTTTCAAGGATCAGAGAAGTAGATCTGATTATTTAACTTAATTTAGTTAAATGAGTAATCCAACGGTTTTAATTTAGTCTAACAAATAAATACTTTTTACGTCCATCTTGGTTGCTTCTTTGAATGTGTCCTTCGGCCTTATGGTCAATAGTACAAAGATTCCAAACATTCCTACATAACACCAGAAAGAATTTGAAAAGATCGAGAAATCACAATTGGGCAAAAGTAAAACTTCCATTGAGGAACCACCTGTTTTGGAGTTAAAAGATTTACCCAAGCATCTCGAATCATAGTTGTTAAAGCGATAGGCGACAAGCCATGGCCTAGTACCCAACGGCCTAGGCGACAAAAGGCGATGGCTTTGCCACGCAAAGCGACAACAACTAAAAAACATGTTACATATTTATACAAATAATTTTACACACATCTGACCAACATCCAAATAGGCAAATAATAGACAAAATTGAAAATTAGCATCCAAATAATAGTCAAAATGTAAGCAAATAATAGTAAAAAGTGAAACCAAATTATAGCCAAAATTGAAACAACTCGACGGCATCCATCGGACCTAAAACCAAATAAAACCCCAACTTCAAACAAGAAATTGAAAAGGAAAAAGAAAGAAAGAAAACAATACATAAGCAATTTGCATCTTTGTAACTCGGAAGGAGCGTGGTGGGTCGCGGGTGGTGACTCGTGCTTTGCGGTTTTTCACGGCCGGCGGTGGGGGAAAGGAATCGCAGGTTCCTTTGCTGAAAGAAAGACAGGTTTTGCTTTTGCAGGGGAAGGAATCGCGGGGCCCTAAGTTTTGTAGGGTCTTTTACTTAAAACCCTTTTTAAACTAAAATAAAAACTAAAAAAGACTTAAAATGCCTCGGCATGAAAAGGCGTCACTTTTCCTTGCCTTTCGCCTCTCCGAGCGAGGCCTGCGACCCTGCGGTCGCCCGATCACTTTTGTCGCCGGAGGGTTGCCAAGGCGATGAACCATCGCCTCTTGCCTTGACGCGCTTTTGACAACTATGATATTACATAGTTGCGTTTTGAAGCGTTTCAAATTCTATTTTTTGCTTTTGGTATGTGATATTTGAGGCGATCATTGACAAAAATGTGTATACATTCACATGCCTACTAGTTCTCTGTGGCTTTCTTTTCGTTGGTAAGTTTCTTGCTTGGCAATAATGTAGTTTTATTCCATGTTTTTTTAGAACATTTGGGAAAAAAGCTTAAATTGTGATAATTCAAGTAGGAGGTATGGTGCTAGTACTAGCATTGGGTGATTTACACATACCACATAGGGCGCCAGATCTGCACGGCAAAAAGTTTAAGTCCATGCTTGTTCCAGAAAGATCCAAAGATATCATTTGAGACTGCAACTTATGCACCAAAGTGAGTTTAAGTAGTCTCTAATGATTTTTTTTTTTAGAAGGATCATGTCTTTGGAGAATTTCCATCCATATACTTTCTCATAATATTTCTTGCTTGAAATTTTTGATGTTGTTTTACTTGATTTTGTTTCTTTAAATATTTGGCAAACTATAATTAGGCATGACGATTTGTACCGGATGCCACTTTTATCGAAATCTTTTTGGAGTATTTCCGGATATGTAATAACTTGGCTTGATGTTGTGGGTATGTGTTTAATTTTCTCGTGGAGCATGGAGAATGGCAAGTTTAGAGTAAAGGACTTCATAGAACAAGAGATCGACTTGTGGTGGAATGACTCGTACTTCACTTAAACAATAAAAGACTAAAAGTTTACGATTGTAAGCTAAACACTAGTTAGTGATGGCTACATAACTCGTTGAAAAAGTAAAACAATGGAATATATGCTAATTCTAAAAGGTTTAGAGAAGCAAAATGAAGTTGTATCGGAATGAATATTGGGAATGGGAGAATGTAGGTGCACTAAGTAGAATAACATTTATGATCGACTTAACACTATAGATTTTTAAGTTTGGTATAGTCTAAGTAGGTCCCTCGGGAGAAATCCTTTATAAATTTTGTGGCTCCATTTGATAAAGATCATTGATGGAGAGGATTTTTTCTATCTTTATGATAAGTGCTCTTTTGTATATTCTCTTGTTCCTATGGTGCTTTAGGAATTTGAAAATAGTCGGACATCCCATCGAGAAAGCAATAATAGCGTCGACCGGACAGTCTTTCCAACATTTGATCAATGAACGATAGAGCATCGGAATTAGCTTGTTCTCATTTGGAACCACTCTCATTCCTCCCTATCTGGACTGTTCTCATCGGAATTAGCTTGTTCTCATTTGGAACCACTCTCATTCCTCCTTATCCGGAACCACTAACCAGCTCACCCACCATCACATCGCGTAGCCGGGGTAGATGAGCCCGACATCAAGTAATTTAATAACTTCCGCCTTGACCACCTCCTTCATATTCGGATTTGAGCGTCTTTGAGGTAAAACAACCGGTTTGAAATTATCTTCCAAGAGAATCTTATGAGTGCAAAAGGAGGGGTTAATCCTCGATGTCAAAGATTTTCCAAGCGATAACCTTCTTGTGTTCGTAGTAACGCTCAACAGCTTTATCCTTTTGATGTTGGGATAAATTGGAAGCCATAAAGAGTTTAGAATCATTTGCCATTTGAATTTAGTTTAGTTATTAAGTTTATAAAAGAAAAAGTGACAAAAAAACTTGGGGAAAGCTCTATGGGCCGACGCTATATGGGCATATTCCAGGTGCTCGGGTTACTCTTTTAACTCCAAAAGAGGTGGTTCCTCAATGGAAGTTTTACTTCTGCCCACTTGTGATTTCTCGATCTTTTCAAATTCTTTCTAGTGTTCCATAGGAACGTTTGACTCCAAAGAAAGCACGAATTCCCTAAGAAAGGGATTGTCTTCAGACACACTGCATTCCTAGATTAAAGGAACCTTTACGCTTCGGTATGCATGTCAATAATAACAAAATCAAGTGGAAATATAAATTTATTGACCTTGACCAACACCTCTTCAACTATACCCCTAGGATAATTAATAGACTTGTCGGCCAATTGCAAACTCATCCTAGTGGCTTTTGGTTCCCTTGAACCCATTTGTTTAAACAATTCATAAGGCATCAAATTTATGCTAGCTCCCAAGTCGGCTAATGTTCTATCAACAGTTAAATTACTTTGCATACTGGGGTATTTGTGGGAGCTTCAACAAAAGGGATATTGATATGCAATTGCTTGAATAAATATAAAAATTTACCAAATCGATCATCTTGTTTATCCTTTTGTAGCCCATTCGGATATGGAATTGGTGGTTTGTACTCCGACACCGCTTTCTTCTTCGTATTCTTGCTAACCTTTGTCGCTTTTTCTTGTTGCTCCACGAGCGCTCATTGTCTTATCTTCCTAGATTGGAACCTCGTCCCAACATCGTCGCTCCTAAGGGTGATTGCTTTGACGTGTTCTCTTGGGTTTGGTTCGGTATTGTTTGGCAAACTTCCTTGTGGTCTCGAGACACCAACTCGCACTTGACCTACTCGATTTTCCAAGTTGTGAATAGTGCTTCTTGGTTTCGCAATGACGTTTCGGTGGCATTGAAGCGAGTTTCCGTTGTTTATACAAATTTGGCCAGTATTTCCTCCAAATTTGGCTTCCTTGGTTGAAATCTGGGAGGTGTAGACGAGTTGGTGATTGAATTTGGGGTTAGGTCGCGTTGACCTTGATTGCTCCAAGCCAAAATTCGGGTGTTGACGCTACCCAGGAGTGTATGTGTTGCTAGAAGGATTATTTGGAGGATTTCGAGGTTGGTTCCCAAGATAATCGACATGTTCAGTTTGTGATGTCGTGTGAGGACATTCTTGATAATTATGAGATCCTCTGCATGTTTCGCAAGATAACACTTGCACTTGTGGTTTAGGAGCCGCCAAATCATCAGTCTTTTGAGTCAATGCTTCGACTTGTGCTGTTAGTGTAACCACGACATCCATATTATAGACCCCAACTGACATGTTTGATTTGCCGCGCATAGGTTGCCATTGGTATCCGTTCATGGCCATCCCTCGATTAATTCTTGGGCCGCTTCTGGTGTTTTATTGTTCAAAGTCCCCCCAACCACTGCATCAATCATCCTCCTAGTTGAGGAAAGTAACCCATTATAGAAGGTTTGGACTTGCATCCAATTGAGTAAGTCATGATGAGGGCATTATCGTAGTAGCTCTTTAAATCTCTCCCAAGTGTCATATAATGTCTTGTCATCGGCTTGGGCAAAGGAGGAGATTTCGTTCCTCAATCGAGCTGTTTTTGCTAGGAGGAACTTTTCGGCCATCGCATTCCATGTTGTGATAGTTCTTTTTGGTAAAGTATTCAACCACGGGTTTGCCTGTCCACAGAGGGAAAATGGAAACAGGCGTAGGCAAATGGCATCGTCAGAGACCCCGTTGATTTTGAAGGTATCGCAAATCTCAAGAAAATTTGCGATGTGATTGTTGGGATCTTATCCGGTAGACTATCAAATTGAACAAGTTGTTGCACCATTTGAATAGTATTGGGTTTAATTTCGAAGTTATTACATCATGCCAAAAATTCTTCACTTGCATTTGGGGAACCAAAAGCCATTAGAATGAGTTTGCAATTGGCCAACAGGTCCCTTAAATTATAAATATCCTAGGGGTATAGTTGAAGATGTGTTGGTCATAAATTTATATTTTCAGTTGATTTTTTTATTCTTGACAAGCATACCCATGAAGAGGTTCCTTTAATCCTAGACCGTCATGAAGAGGTTCCTTTAATCCTAGACCGTCTATTTTTAGCTATTGCTAAAGCTATTATTGATGTGGATTATCTTCCAAGAGAATCTTATAAGTGCAAAAGGAGGGGTTAATCCCTTGGATGTCAGAGATTTTCCAAGCGATATTTAGGTAAGCAAGATAACAACATCAGCAGGCGTTATTTAGATTTGATATCATCACCTCACAAATATCGATAGCAATGCGCAACTTCAATACAATGGAACTGTCTTAGTTCAAAAACTTATTGATAGAACATATACAAAAGAACACTTATCACTATACAAGTAATTGAAGTTTAATTATGTGCACCTCCCTGGGATTTGACTAATATGAAGAAGATCCTATCAACTCCTTGTAATTGCAGTGTCCTCCTTGGGAGATAATATGTATAGATTCATTCAACGACTGCCTTGTGGGAGGTAATCTTGCGACGCCAGTGAGAAAAGGCCATGGAAATCTATGTTTGCCTTCAACCCATTGACTGCCTGAGATTTATAGAGTCTTAAGTTTATTGCTTGTGTTACACATATGATGGTGTTAAATTAGTGAAGGGATTATAAAGGGATATAAATTTCATTTATGCATTCATCCCCAATTTATGTTGACAAAATTACGAGTCAATCTACACACCACTGAGCAAATACAAGCATGTCTACCTGTTTGCTTGAGAACATATGGTCTCTTAACCCTTTTTTTATTCTCACTACACACTCTTCTTCTCATCCTCACACAAATCTTACAACTCCCATTGTGCTCCATGCATGGCACAAATATGCTGAAGGCTGCCCTCGAGACATAACAGAAAAATCCCCAATTCACCCTCCGCATCAAAATCGAACATGGTATCAGCCCAACCAATCAACCTTTAGATCAGGAACAATTGTTGGATTTTTGCCGCCTCTAAGTCTTACTTGAGCCCTGAGTACATAATATGCTGCAGTCAAGAAAATAAATAAAAAAATAAAAATAAGTAAAAAAAATAAGAATTAACTGAAATTGATAATTGATTTGCGTTTGACCTTGGAAAGTCCAGCATGAAAGTTGTAGGTTAGTAGGGTGGAAACCACTAGCCAAAGGAGGGTGGAAACCTCTAGCCAAAAGGACAATTTCGACATGTATTTTGAGATTTTCTGCTGCACAATAATCTATTTATATATATATATTACGCTTATATATATAATGCGTATATGTTTATCTGTCAAAAAGCAAGCAAATATTGGGGGGAGAGAGAGAGAGAGAGTTTTATGTAAAAAGGAGTGAAATGAGTAAAATATAAGTATGAATAAGAGCACTAAGCTTCTTTGACGTTTTTTTTTTCCATTTATCTCCTCTTATCCTTTTATTTATGCATTAGATTTCATGATCTTAGTTGGACCAAAAAGGGTATGTCATGCTTTGCTAATGGATGTTTTGAGTATCCAACTAGAGCTTTATAAATGAGTTATAAAGTAGGTTAAATCTATACCCCTACTTGACTTAAATTAGCTTCAAAGTTCTGAACTACGATTGATGCTATGCATATCATTTCCTTCATGGGTTGCTTCACTTATATTATTAACCTCTGCAGGGGCTAATCATCACAAACTGATTAGAACCAAATTAAAATGTGAGAAATTGCTGTTTAGATTGTTTAATTCTTAGTCTCTCCGATCCCCCAAAAGCAAGAAAGGCATTCAAAGTTGAAAAGGGGGAGTTGACTAAGTTTGACCACAGTTTTGCATTATCAATGCACACAAATTCTGAGTGTTCTGTAGGACTTTGATTATTTTGTGGTAGACTGTATTAGTCAGAGAGGAATTTTTTCTGACTCTCTGACATCTTCATGTTCCTGGAAAATGGCTAGCGCATTTATCGCAGCATATTATCTTACTATAATTGCAGGAGGTTCATGACTACTTGAGAACTGTTTGTCCGGACTTGCACATCACTCGCGGTGAATATGATGAGGATACACGTTATCTAGAGACGAAAACATTAACAATTGGCCAGTTTAAGCTTGGTGTTTGCCATGGTCATCAGGTGTGGTTCTCTTTCTTTCTTGTGAAGGTAGCTTAACTGTTTGATTTCTTTGCCTCAGAATACATGATACAAAATCATATGCCAGTCTGCACCATCTTTTCTAAACCTCTTCCTTGTCTTTGAATGATTTCCCTGCAAAGGGAACATTGTGTGAAAGGGATAATTCCACTTAGAGGGTGTTTGGCTAAGCTTATTTAAAACATCTTATAAGCTCCTACATCTGATAAGCTGTTTTAGGAGCTTATAAGATGTTAGATCTTATTTTAAAAATAAGCTGTCAGAGTGTTTGGATAAAATAAGAAAGATAGTTGAGCTTATAAGCTGTTTTTATATCTTATAAAATTATTAAGTATATTTTTGTCTTTTGAATGTTTAAAATAAGGAGCTTATAAGCTCTTTTAAAAAAAGTTTGGGGTGGAGGTACTTTTTTTTAGGAGATTATAAGCTCTCTAACAGCCGATTTTTAGAGCTTATAAGCTCTTTTGGAAAAAAATTACCAAACACATTTTAAGAGCTTATAAGCTCATAAACATCTTATAAGTTGTTTTTAAGAGCTTATAAGCTCAGCCAAACACCCTCTTAGTACCCTGAGGATTAGCCCTAATTACCCAAAACAAAAAAAAAGCAGTTATCTTTAAAAATTACAATTACCCTTTTGACACATGTTCCTATTTTACAAGTTGCACCTAGGTAATTTGTAAAACAAGAATAAATTATAAAAACTACCCCAGAGTTTAGCTTAATTACAAAAAACACAAATTATCTTTTAAAATTACAAATACCCCTTTTAAGGTATTACAAACACTTGATTGAGATTTGTATTTACTTAACAAATACCTCCTCTTGAGAGTGTAATTTGTAAAACAGAAACAAATGTGTACCGGATATCTGTAATTATGAAAGATAGCTTTTTTTTTTTGTAATTAGACTGAACCTCAAGGGTATTTTTTGTAATTAACTCGTAAAAACAAATGCAAACGTCAAGGGGTATTTGTAATTTTAAAAGATAATTGGAGTTTTTTTGTGATTAGGCTAAACCTCAGGTGTAGTTTTTGTAATAATCCCTTTTATGAGACCACAAAATAGAGCAGAAAATTATTAGCTGTCCCAAAGAATTTCACGTGCAAATTAAATTGTGCCCATTCTCTTTTTATTATTTTTGTTGAAGGTTATTCCATGGGAGACCTCGAATCGCTGGCCATGCTCCAGAGGCAGCTGGACGTCGACATTCTCGTGACCGCCACACACACCAGTTCACAGCTTACAAACACGAGGCCGGGGTTGTAATAAATCCAGGGTCTGCCACTGGGGCCTTCAGCAGCATTACCTATGATGTCAACCCGAGCTTTGTTCTCATGGACATCGACGGTCTACGAGTTGTGGTGTACGTTTATGAACTCATCGATGGAGAGGTTAAGGTTGATAAAATCGATTTTAAGAAGACAACCACATCGACCAACTTAACCCACTGAACGCTTAATGCATTTACAGAAGTATTCGTCTGAGCGCAGTTAAGTTGGTCTATGCTGCACTGAAAAAACTTGACCAACTTAGTTTCATTTGAACTTCACTTTGGTAATTTTGGCTGTGGTTATCTGAATGTTGGACCAAGAATTGTATTATGTGATTGCTGTTTTAATTGATGGTTGGTGTGATTTAGTGATAGGAACCTCCTTTCCTATTATGCAAATTTTCATCAAAAGTAAATAGCCTGAACACTCATTTTGTTTCTATAATATTGCATCCGTTTCTGCAATGTAAGTGGAATTGCTAAATATTTGATCAAATTTTCTGCAAGGTAAGTTCTTTTATGTTTTATAAAGTAATTATAACATTATCAAGAATTCAAAAATGAAAAACAATTAATGAAGTATTATTGCAATATAAAATTTCCAGACCCTAACCGTAAACTAGTCAATGGACCAACATGTAGTTTTGGAATTTTTGGCATGCTGTAAGAATATATTTGTCAATATGTAACATAATTTGTGAAATTCTCTTTCCAAGATGCTCGTTCTTTTAGCTTCCTTACTAACATAGTCAAGACCTCCGTCGGATAAAGCAAAAAAGTGAATTTGATTTCTTCAGATAATTTCTTAGTTTTTTCAGATAAATTAAATGAATTATGATGTTATAAATTAAAGTTCCGTCTTCAATGAATAGAATTCACAATTTACAATTTACTTTGGGTCTACATTTAAAAATAAAATGAGTAGAAGTTTTCATGTAATATTTTAAATTGAAGAAACAAGTAAATTATCAATTTTTTTCAAATTGAAAAGAATACATTAAATAAGTTCTTTATTTTTGAACCAACGAGTCTTCTAAACCAAAGCCCAAAACAACATTCCACTTTCAAAGCTAGCTGGATTTGGCACATGCGCCATATCGTTTTGGAAAAAAAAAAAGGATTTGGCACATGCGAGCAAAGTTTGTCTATCGGGATAGTAAGTGAGAAGTCTCAATTAATTAGAATAATCCATAAGCACTAAAAATTTGTATTTAGAGTATTAATTAGAATAATATCATTCTTTAAAATCTCAATTAAATAATAAATTAAATTTTATAGAGGAAAAAACACTAAAACCTCCAAAATATATGGTTTTTGTATTTTACCATACCAACCAATTTTTTTTTACAGTTTACCATACTAACAATACAAGTTTTGACTTTTTGCCCTATACGGTCATCACCGATGGAATATTCTCCGAGTATTCGACGTGCCCTCCACGTGAGGGCAAACTGTCTTTGCTAAAATGCAAACATAAGTTATTACACTTTACCATCCGAATTTTGTTAATAATTTCACTTTGGCATTTGAACTTCACAAAATTTTCAGTTTGCCATATCAATTCTTTTTAAATTAATAAAGTTATGTCCATATGCATTTATTTATCTTATTTAATACATAAAAATTACAACAATCACAAAAATAAGTTTAAACCATATATTGCGCCGAACCGAAATAGAAAATTCAAAAAATATGGAGATTATTTTTTAATATATATTCTCGTATATATTACTTATCTTTGTAATATAATGTATTATTTGCATACTAAAATTAATAAAATAATAAATATATATCATAATTATCATTGTAACATTTATTTTATTATTATTTTTTTTGCAATATTTTGATTTACCGAATACCGTCAAAATACGAAGAAAATATGGTAAACGTTTGAGCCGAACTAATTATTTTTGGTACAATATTCAAGACACCGATCGTACAAATTTTATGAAAAACATCAATAATTCCAAAACACTATAAAAACTCGAACTAAGAATTAGAAGTATATATTTAAAGCAACAAATTGGGATGAAATCCATATAAAAAAAAATTTATACTCTAAAATAATTCAAAGATATCTAAATCGATATCATTGAGATCTTACGCGCCTAAACGTAAACCTAAACCCTAATTATATGATTGATAGTATATTTTATTGAGTTAAATATTAATTAAATTTATTCTTTTATGAATATAAATTTTCAAAAAAAAAAAAAAAAGAAATACATGTATATGCACATAATTTTTTATGTTTATTTTTTAAAATTGATATAGAAAAGTGAAATTGTGTAAAGTTCATATGACAAATTGAAATTCTTAACAAAGTTCATACGGTAAAGTGTAACAATTCTGTTTCAATTTTTGGCAAAGACAGTTTTGCCCTCACGTGGAGGGTTCACGCCCGAATATTCTAAGAATACTCCAACGGCGATCGCAGATTGTATGGTAATGTACAAAACTTTGGTAGTATAAATGGTAAAGTATAAAGGAAATTAGTTCATAAGGTAAAGCGCAAAAAACTGCAAAGTTTGGAGGGTTTATTGTTTTTTCCTTAATTTTATAATACACGATTTATTTGAAAATATATTGATTAGAAAATAATAGTTTTATGTTGGAAGATGTTGGGAAGCGTGGATGGGCCCCGATTAAAAATAACCGCACAAAAATAATTATCTCAAATAAAATGAAGACCAAGAAAATAAAATGATAAGTCAAGACACCAAATTTTAACGTGGAAAATCCCGAAAGAATAAGGGAAAAAACCACAGGGCAAATACCCATAAAGGATCCACTAACAAATAGTGATTACAAAATAGCACAAGCTTTTTGCCCAAAGCTTGTGTTAATTAACAATAGGAAAAATACTCTCTTTTGGTGTATCTCACAACACTATAAAATACCCCAAAGGAAACCCATAAATTTTTCCAAAGCTCACACAAAGGTGGAGAAACTCAACCCCACTATTTTCTCGACACACAATAAATATTTATAGTGATCTATCTATATCACTATTTTTGGAGCAAATACTCCCCACAATTGGAGATAACTCTACCTCTCGTAAAAAAGCTCTCACCAAAAGCTCTCTAGTTGGCTTACTTTCTACTCCTCCGCTTCATCCGAATGGCCATTTTATAGGCATAAGAATGGAACATCTTTATCTCAATTTCAAAGTTTGCTGCTACCTATGGTAGGACTTTTTGTTCTTTTTTCTTCCTTTTTCTAGGTGGCAATGAAGCCATTTTCTTTGACTCCCATTTACTTTCTTTTCACTTTTGTTTGGTAATTGAATGGACAACCAACTACCCCTAAATGTTACTTTGCGTAAATTGACAAACAATTCTCGCTAAACTTTTCTTGTTTTTCCTTTTTGGGTGGACCCCAACAATCTCCCCTCCACCAAAAGAGGAAAAAACTCATTCTACTTGCTGGTAGAATAAATCCAATATGCACTCAAAGATACCCACCTTCGAAAATCTTTTCTGCGAACACATCGCACCGTCTCCTACAAATCTCTGCCCATGATTAACTATCGCCGAGGAGCTACTCTCGTCATTAGCAAACCAAGTATTACCGCATAGCCTCCACATACCGGGCCGACACTCTCAAATATCCTTGCTCCCCGAACTAAGAATGTGATGTTCTTGGTTGACCAAATAAACTCTAACGCGCTATTTTTGGTGAAGGGTACAACTCCCTACTCAACACCCCAAGTGAGTGGCATGTCACCGGTGTTGCAAGCATCCGAACATCATCTAAACAATCTTCTTTGATCGGATACACCTCTAACAAAGAAGAACATAGAGCAAGATCCGACACTAAGTCGTGGCAAAGCAGCGCTCCAACATCCCTGATATCTATGTATCTTTTGATACACTACATCTCTCATAACCTTTACATTACTCAAAACTCACACAAAATACATGAAAACGACATCTCAATAAAATTCTTTTCGCGACTCCTATGTGCAAATACATTGCACCTAACACACTTTTTTTATTTTATAATAAGCGAAAAAGAAACTCTTCTACTATCTACTTATCAGAACAACGATTACAAAAAAATCAATGGCATACCTTTGGCAAAGAAATGAGGATTTTCTTTGCCAAAATTTCTCTTTCTCACTAAGAGTTCTCACTTGCCACGAATTTAATGAAGACTCGCCCTTAGTCGTAGTTAGTCCAAAGAGAACACATTTTGACAAAGTCTTGTACAAATTACCCGATATAGCTCCTCTCGCAACCACCATTGATCTTTTTGTAAGCTTCCACTTTTCATTGCCGAAACAACTAACATAACCTCGATAGTCCAACTCCACTCCTGAAATCAGATTCAAACGTAGATCTGGCACATGGCGAAGATCTTTCAGAGTCAACGTGTAACTAGTATTTGTACGGATACACACATCACCAACACCAACAATTCTTGCTTTATTATTGTTCCCGAACTTGACAGTACCAAAATCTTCCATTTTGTAGGTACTGAAAAATTCCTTGTTAGGTGTTACATGAAAAGAGGTTGCTGAATCGGTGACCCAATCAGCATCTGAACTAGCCATATGCCAACAATTGTGTTTCTCGGAAGAAAGCATAACAACATTAGCATCCGGAAAAATAGTGGCAGATGTGTCTTCCTTATTGTCACTATCCACTTTTTTCTGGTTTGTCTTTTTCTGATCTCCTTCATCTTGCTTTCTCTTATAGCAATCTTTTATCACGTGCCCAGGTTTGTTGCAATAATAACACTTTCTTAGATCATGGGATTTTGACCGTCCTTTTCCTTTATCTCGATCATTGCCTTTATGTCTCTCCCCTAACTCAACATCGAGCTACCTGAGAACTTTCTGCACCTTGTCCCCTTCGCCTTGTTTCCTCATTGAACAAGCTATTTTTGACCATATCCATAGTCAAAATACCTCCAAGAGTAGAATTGCTAAGCGAGACAACTAATGTCTCAAAAATGTCTGACAAAGATCCCAATAAAAATAACCCTTGCATCTCGTCATCAAACTTTAAGCCCACGACTGTTAGTTGATTTAAGATGCTTTGGAAAGTACTCAAGTGTTCTGCAACTGAACTTCCCTCGTTATACTTCAAGTTGACAAGTTGTCTGATCAAGTAAGTTTTATTTTGAGCGTGCTTCCTCTCTCGTACATGACTTCCAATTTCGTCCCACAAAGCTATAGGCATCCGCCTCTTGAGTAAAGTGGTGAAACACGCCCGGTCGATGAAATGTCGAATCATTCCAACAGCTTTTCCTATTTAACTTGTTCCATTCTTTCTCATCTTCATCATCTAGCTTAACTCAATCGCTCTCTATCGGCTCATAAAGATCCCCGCAATAGAGAATATCCTCCATTCTTGGTTTCCACACCGTAATTATTTTCCGTCAATTTAATCATGGTCCCATTGTTCTCTCTCAAATCCATCACGAACTAGTATAGATACCCGAGTTTTACCCCGATTAAAAATAACAATCGCACACAAATAATTATCTCAAATAAAATGAAGACAAAGAAAATAAAATGATAAGCCAAGACACCAAATTTTAACGTGGAAAACCCCAAAAGAATAAGGGAAAAACCAAGGGCAAGTACCCACAAAGGATCCACTAACAAATAGTGATTACAAAATAGCACAAGCTTTTTGCCAAAGATTGTGTTAATTACAATAATGGGAAAAATACTCTCTTTTGGTGTATCTTACAACAATATAAAATATCCCAAAGAAAACCTACAAATTTCCCCAAAGCTCACACAAAGTGGAGAAACTCAACCCCACTATTTTGTGACACACAAATAAATATTTATAGTGATCTCTATATCACTATTTTTGGAGCAAATACCCCCTCAATTGGAGATAACTCTCCCATTCAGAAAAAGCTCTCTAGTTGGCTTACTTATCTCGCTCCTTCGCTTCATCCGAATGGAAATTTTATAGGCATAAGAATGGAACATCTTTATCTCAATTTCAAAGTTTGCTTTGCCTACCTATAGTAGGACTTTTTGTTCTTTTTTTCTGTTTGTTTTTCGGTGGCCCAATGAAGCCATTTTCTTTGACTCCCATTTTCTTTCTTTTGACTTTTGTTTGGTAATTGAATGGACAACCAACTACCCCCAAATGTTACTTTGCAGAAATTGACAAACAATTCTGCCAAACTTTTCTTGTTTTTCCTTTTTGGGTGGACCCCAACAGAAGATTCTCAATAAAGTATCCTTAAAAATATGTAATTTATTATAGGATAAATATCACTTTGTCCCTTATTGGCTATATTGTCTTTGATGATCCAGTTTCAGTGCATATGTTGCTTTATATCATGTGATGTTAAATATTTCATGTTTTCTGGTCTTGTATGGATGATTTGTCTTGTATTAATTGCACATATTAATTGACTATATTGAGGATGAATCTAAAGATGAGCTTGTTGGCAATCAAGAATGGTAACACTCTCTTTTGCATTTTTCCCGCCCCAAAAATAAAATAAAAAAGGAAATAGGGGATTAACAAAGTGCTCTTTCCTATGGGTTGCTTTTAGTATATTATAGTCATAAAAGATAGGAATAATTACAAAATCTACCTCGAAGTTTGAGCTAATAACAAAAAATCTAGAGGTTTTTGAAAATTACAAAATCCCATATTAAGTTTGATTACTATTTACAATATATTCTTTCATAAGCAAAAGCATTTTGAAATACTCTATTTACATTTGTAAACATGTTACGATTACCTCATTCCATTTAAGATATAATTAAAGCCAAGGTTGTTTTATTGTAATTTTGAAATCCATATATTTTTTTGTAATTAATCCAAACCTCAGGGGTAGTTTTTGTAATTATCCCTAAAAGATACAAGCTTTCATAATGCTTTTGTAAAATTTCTTAGGAGAAATTAAGCCCAAGTCCAAGATGCTAAGGCGGCTAAAAGTGGTGTTTCACTTTGCTATGCTACAATTATGAAAGAAGAGCGACGACTGACTCGACTGATGAGGATGATGATGAATCACCGATATAAATCTTGATGTGGTCTTCGAGATTCTAAAGAGGATGATTCCAAAGTGAGGAAGAGTTGCCAAAGGTGCAACTCGCACTCTAATTGTTGCGAATTGCTCTCTCGTATGTTGATTCTTGCACCCCATGAATTAATGTTTGTTGATATCTATCAACATTTTCTTTCTCTAGACATAATTGAGCATATATTTCCACAGAATGTGCAGCAATCAAAGAAAAGACTAGCTGAATGTGCAAAGCAAACTCCTATTTCTGCCAAGAAACCTAAAGATCTACACCAAAAGACAGTTCCAGCCATCTTTTTTTTTTTTTTTTTTTTTGAGTAATTGGCCCATTTGCTTTACTAGCTTGGCCCATGTCTTATTATCCTAGCCCAAAGCCTCCTAGCCCACTATCTATACCCATTGAGTGATCCGGGCATGGGTTCGAACTGCAGCACCCATTTTCATAGTCCCCAGATCCTATATTCTTAATCTGAGCCGTTGGTTGGTCTTACTTGATCTTGGTCGTCTATCTGGACTATAAAACGGATCCCTCCGTAACCCTAATTCATTCTTCTGAGGTTTTCACTCTATCTCTTAACTTTCCCTCACTTTACTCTCTCGAATCTTCTTCTTCGTTCATCTTCTTCAGTGAAATACAATCTCTCATCGGAGTTTCCGTGAAATCTTGTGAGCTTTTGGTAGATATGAGTGTTTCCTACTTTAGTTCACTTAGTTTGTGGACGAATCAAGTTGGGGCCAAAATTAGGGTTTCGAAAATTTAGGGTTTGCTCAATTCGGGATTTTTCTTGTGTCTCTGGGTGTGGATCCGGGTTTTGGTGAGGTATTGTGGCAAGGCTTTGTGGTCCTTCCGCCTTGGTTATCCGGGTGATTTCTCCGGTGACTTAGCTTGTGGGTTTAGGAAAAACTGGTCCCGAGCCAATAATCAATATCGATCTCGGTTTTTTGCCCTTCTTGTTATTATACTTACATTTCTTGTATTTTACTTTTCGATTTGAGTCTAGAGTACAATTTGTATTAATAGGCTATTATCGAGTCTATATTTGTTTGGTACTTTGTGTATCAATCTATTCAAAGGCAGATAGATACCCAACAGTGGTATCAGAGCACCTATCCGCCTTGTGGTGGGTTGGTGCTTCTGGTTCTTGAGCTCTCTTGGTGATCTGTGGCTCCTTGGTATACTTGGTTGTGGTGAGAACCCATGACTTGCTCATGGTTGTAAGACGCTCTTGTTCCCTTTTCTCTTTATCTCTACTTTCTGTACTTAGTCTAGGGAAACCCTTAGCACTAAGCTTCTTGACCCTGTGCTTTGAGTGCAGTGGAATCCTGAGGTGCGAGGGGGATCCACATGTTCTTTAATTTTTTTCTGTTGATTTCGGTTTCTTGGACTCTGTGTGGTACTGTGTTGCCTTTATTGCTTATATTGCTCTGTGCTGGACTATGTGTGGTCCTTTGATTGTCCCTTACTATTTTTCTATTGTTAGAATTGGACTCTGTGTGGTCCACTTACCTGTTGCTTCTGTTGTCCTACTTGATAATTGTGATACTTGTATCTGTGTTATATTCCTTGTCATACTCTGTGTGGAATTATCTGTGAATATGGCTGGTGTGCCTGATTATCATATAGAGCCCTTTAATGGGAAAACTGATTTTTCAATCTGGCAACAAAAAATGAAAGGGATTTTAATTCAGCAAAAATGTTTTAAAGCCATTGATCAAAAGTACACTGATAAAGATACTGCTAAAATAAAATCTGAGCTTGATGAATTTGCTTACTCATCCATTATCCTTAATCTTTCTGATGTTGTTTTAAGAAAAGTTGGCAAGTTAACAACTGCCAAGGCCCTTTGGGATAAATTGCAAGAACTTTACACCGAAACTTCTTTGCTTTCAAAACGCTTTCACCGAAAAGTTTTTTAGATTTAAACTTGATCTCACTAAGGATATGGATGAGAACTTGGATGTTTTTACAAAATTGATACAAGATATCAAACTTACTGGTGATAAAAACATTGGTGATTATACTCCTATTGTGTTGTTGAATGCCATTCATGATTCCTATGCTGATGTTAAGTCTGCCACTAAGTATGGTAGAGAGTCCATAACTTTAGATACGGTGATTAATGGCCTTAAGAGTAAGAAACTTGATCTTAAAATATCTAAGGGGAATGAATAGGGGTCAGGGAAAGTGATGCATGTTAGGGGTAGAAATCAGAGTAAGAAAAATGGGAATAACAACAACAATAAATCTGGTAGAAAGAGAAGCGAAAGCATATGGAGGTCTAGTTCTAGACCTAAGAACAATAGGAAGTGTTATAACTATAGTGAACTTGTCCATTACATCAAAGAATGTACTAAACACAGAATAACTAACAACAATCAAAACAATAACCAAAACAACAAAAACCAAACCAATGACGCCGTGAACTTGACTACCGACAATGATCATATGGGTGATGTGTTTATGGTGTATGAGTTGCATGATTCTCGTGAATGTTTGTGCCTTCAAATGCTTTCTCGTGAGAATGATTGGCTAATCGACTCACTTGCACATTTCACATGACACATTTTAAACACATGTTTGCCTCATATGCTCCCCGTGCAAAATGGATCTGTTTCCATGGCTAATGATAAAAAGTGTCAAGTTATTGGTGTTGGTACTGTGTGTTTGAAACTTGGTACTGGTTATGTTTTGACTTTAAATGATGTAAGACATGTCCCTGACTTGTCTAATAACTTGATCTCCTGTGCGATGCTTGAACATGATGGTTATGAGGGAAGATGGGGTAATGGCTTGATGAAAATCATGAAAGGTTCCCTTGTTATTGCTAAAGTCGAAAAGAAAAGAAATTTGTATGTTTGCTATCTTTGAGTCCTGCTCCCGCATCCAAAATTCTGTGAGTAATGTGAACTCTGTGACCAACTTGAACTCTGTGAATGACAAAACTAAACTTTGGCATAAAAGGCTTGGTCATATTAGTTCTAAGGGACTTGGACTTTTGCATAAAGAAGGCTATTTTGGTAATGATAAACTTACTTGTGTGCCTTTCTCATGACTCTTGTGTGTAATGCAAACAACAAAGAGTAAGCTTCACCACTTTTCCTTACCCCAAACAAACTTCTTGCACTGACATTCTTGAATACTTACGTGCTGATGTTTGGGGTCCTGCTAGTGTTCCTACCCATGGTGGGAACATATATTTTCTATCCGTGATTGATGCTTTTTCAAGAAAAGTGTTTGTGTTTCTTTTGAAAAACAAGTCTGATGTTTTTGAAAAACTTCAAAATTGGAAAACCTTGATAGAAAATCAAACTGGAAAAAGGATTAAGTATTTGAGAACTGATGATAATGGGTTGGAATTATGTAACCAACTCATTGATCAACTATGTGTTGAATCTGGCATTGCAAGGCATAAATCAGTGCCTTACACCCCTCAAGAAAATGGTGTTGCTGAGAGGATGAACATAACTCTTTTGGAAAGGATGAGAAGTATGTTAAGTACATCTGGTCTTTCTAAACAGTTCTCGGGAGAAGCTGTCCATACAGCTGCTTATGTGATAAATAGATCACCTTCTGTACCTTTGAAAGGGAAGTATCGTGAACTTGTTTAGTTAAACCTATGGACTTTTCAAATTTAAATTTTTTGGCTGTTCTGCCTTTTGTCCATCAAAGGTTGACAAACTTGATCCAAAGTCTTTAAAATGTGTGTTTTTGGGATACCCTGATGGGGTTAAAGGGTACATACTTTGGTCTAAATTTGAAAATGGTTTCAAAGTATAACTAGTAGGGATGTTGTTTTTAATAAACATGAGTTTCCTTGCCTTGATGTTTCTAAAAGTATTTCTGAAACTCAAAACTCCACTGTTCCTAATAAGGTGGAGCTTTCTAATTTACCGAAATAGTTCTGTGAATGATAATTCTGATATGATTTATGCTGAGCATGATCCCGTGAATGCTAATGATGTGCACAATGATATTGAGAATGATAATGTTGGCCTGCATGATAATGTGCATGATGATTTCCCTCTTGTTGACACTGAACTGAATACTGAGCATGTTGATAATGATAACCTGAATGACTATGTGTTAACTAGAGATAGAACTAGAAGAAACATTAGAATTCCCAACAACTTTGCTGATTTTCACTTAACTTCTTATGTGTTCTCTGTGTTTGAATCAATTAAGAATTCTTAGCCTAAAACCTACTCTGAAGCTATGAAATCTGTTAACTCTGTGAAATGGCTGACTGCTATGCAAGATGAAATTACCTCTTTGCATGTTAATAATACCTAGAACTTGTTCCTTAACCTCGCTAACTGTTCTATTGTGGATAGTAAATGGTTGTTTAAGGTTAAACAAGAATCAAAGTATTAGATATAAGGCTGACTAGTAGCCAAAGGTTTTACTCAAAAAGAATGAATTGATTACACTGAGATATTTGCTCCTATTATGAAGTTTGTGACTATACGAGAATTATGCTAGCTTTAGTGGCTCAGTTTGACTGGGAACTAAAGCAACTTGATGTTAAAACCGCTTTTTACATGGTGAATTGGAAGAAAAGATATTCATGAAACAACATAAGGGTTTTGAAGATAAATCCAAACCTAGACAATGAAATAAGAAATTTGACCAAAGGCATGCTTGATTTAAAATTCTCAGAAGTCAATTTGATCACCGCTATATTTTAAACTTGATGCTAAGTCTCCTGTTTTTGCTCATATATGTTGATGATATGCTTTTGACTCGACCCATACATTAAGACTATTGACTATGTGAGAAATTGCTTAAGTGCTAAATTTGACATGAAATTTTTAGGTGATGCTAAAAACAATCTTGGTATGAATATCGATAGGGATATAAACAACTCTGTGATTTATCTTCATTGTCTTAATACATTGAAAAGGTTTTACAAAAGTATTCTATGAGTGCTGCAAAATCTGTTAATGTCCCACTTGCTTCTCATTTTGTGTTAAGTAGGGATCAGTCCCCTAAAACTGAACCTCAAATACTTTCTATGCAAAACATTCCTTATGCTAATGCCATTGGATCTGTTATGTACTTAATGGTTAGTACCAGGCATGATATTGCCTATGTTGTTTCAAGCCTGAGTAGATTTATGTCTAATCCTGGAATGGTGCATTGGAATGCTTTGAAGTGGTTATTGAGATATCTGAGACATTCAACTGATTATTGCTTGAAATTTTCTAAGTGTGAAAGTGGTGTAATTCTGAAAGGTTATGTTGACTCAAATTATGCCAATGATAAAGACAACAAAAAATCAACAACCTCTTATATTTTCACTCTGTGTGGCTCTTGTATTAGTTGAAAATCCCGCTTACAACATATTGTGGCTCTTTCTACAATATAATCGTAATATGTGGTCAGAATCAAGCTTTAAAAGTAGCATTATGGCTAAAAGGTCTTATTTCTGAAATTGGTTTTCTAAAACAAAAGGTTGTTGTATTTTCTGACTCTCAATCTGGAATTCAGCTTTGTAAGAATCCAGTTTTTCATGACAAAACAAAACACATTGATGTCAGGTTTCATTTTATAAGAGATATTGTTTCAAAAGGATTAATCTGTCTTGAAAAAGTGGCATCTGAATACGATCCAGCTAATATGGGTACTAAGTGTCTACCCTTATCAAAGTTCAAAACTTGTATAAAAATTATCAATTTTGACACTGGAGACTAGGTTGTCCCTTGGTGATTACCCAACGCTTACAGGCTTACTGTGAGTTTGCTTGTAAGTCCAAAAACGGTTGGACAAATACTTGCCTTGTGCTTGTATGAGTCTAACATTAAAAACCCAGCTTACTTAAGTGTTTGTTGGTACTATAATCTGCTCTGTGCTGATTATAGTAAAGTCCTATTAAACTTTGTGTGAAGTAGGCACTCTGATGATGATGATGACCAGTTATTTTTTCCATGTACTCAAACTTTATATATCACATATATCAATACATAGTATTATATATATTTATGTAAGAAGAACATAAAGATTTATTTGATATAAAATTATATTCATAACAATACTATATATATAGAAAATTATTTTTATATATTAACATACTTTCCAAGTTAATAGAAATTGTTTCCTATATTTATCAACATATTTTGATATTCAAGTTTCAAAGTTGTACATCTCAAATTAGATATGAATTTGACTATTTGACTCGGTAAATTCTTTTTCTAGCCCAACATTCGCAGCCTTCACTACAGAGTAGCCTCGACAAAAGTGGAGGGAAGATACGGCCCGTTGACCACAACGACGCGAAAAATCCAGACCCTGAAAGGCGAAGGGATGGTGGTGGGTGTTTTGTATATTTTTGTGTGTGTGTCGTGTGACGATTTATGCATATTCTTGGCGTGTTTTATTTGTATATTGTATGTTTTAGTGTTATGTTGTGTTATTTTGTTGATTTTCTAGGTTTTGATGGAAAAAATAAGTTTTGGAGCAAGAAACGTTAATAAAAAGTCATTTCGAGCAACTGCGACAGTCATCGTAGTTGGGACAAAACATTTTCATATGAAGTCCAATTAACATGCTTCTTATATATACCATTGGAAAGGTAAGACAAAGTTCTACAAGGTCTATTGCTGCTACGAGTTGTAAATAAAGACGTTTGGAGGGGTTAAAATCATGTAAAAATGGAAATCAAGTAATGAAATTTTGGAAATGACACATCTTAGTATTTTGGCCATAACTCTCTCTACAAAATTGAAATTAAGGTCATTGAAGCGGTTATGAAAAGCTACGAGGTATAGTTACAATTCATAATATACACCAAGCCAAATTCCGATGTTTGGAGGTCGAGCGATTGTGCACAATAGGCGTGCGGTCGCGCGGCGCGACTTACAATGCGTAACGGCCTAGCGCACGGTGACTTACTCAACACGAAATTCGCGACTTATTTTTCTTTTTTGGCTCTTCCACCTTGTATAGAACTCTAGGCTAATAAATAAGACTTTGGGAGCCTATATTTTCAATTAAATTACATTGAGGCAATTAAAGTCTAGGCCCCAAATAAATAACAAAACCCATTATTTTCCAATCTTCAAAGTTATGCAATTTTCCTAATACCTGACTTTCATCTCAAAAGGTACTGGCCACACAGACTCCCGACACCTATAACGATTAAGGACTTCTTTTAATCATACTATAGCAACCCATCGAGTATTAGCTAGGGGTGGCAATCTCCGACACGACACCTAAAACACGACCTCGAACCTAACACGATATAAGCGGGTTAGGGTTGACCCATTTATTATTCGGTCATAATCGTGTCGACCCATTTAACCCAAATAATAAATGGGTCGGGCTGGTTGACTGAAATGACCCACTAAACCCGTTTAACCCGCTTAAATAAGAAATTTCAGTATTAATTTTAATATTTATTAATATTTTATATATAAATAACCCAAAATTATCATTTTATCAATATAAATAAAAGATTTATTCAAGGTTAAAAATATACAAAGTCATTTCGGTCGTGTTCGGGTTACCCGTGTATTAAACAGTCGTGTTCGGTTGACCCATCCGACCAATAATTAAACGGTCGTGTTCGGGTTGGGCAAATTTGTGTAATTACCATGTCTCAACACGACCCGCGAACCCGAACACGACTCGAATTGCCACCCCTAGTATTAGCCCATCAACATACTCGATGTGTACTTAATGAAACATGTAATTCAAATCTTACTCTCATATGTAACTGTAATTATGTATTTCCAATCATCAACCACATATTTCCAATCATCTGCCACAACTTGTGATTGTTTATGAATTATTGTTCAAAGAAATTATTAAGCACTCATTCTCACTTTTAAAAAAAAATTATTCATTCATTCTCATTTTTCCAATCATCAACCACATATTTTTTAAAAAAAAAAAATCACATTATTTGTCATCATTAGATAATCATGTAACAAATACACAATTTACTATCTTTTATTTTTTCAATCATCAATCACATTCAATGACTACTTTAATAAAAAAAAAAAAAAAATATGAGCTATCATCATCATACGCTTAAATCTCTATAAATTAATGGCCTTGGAACTATCAATAATTATTAATTTAGCGAGATATTAAATTAGAGAATTATTAATTTTGCTTGTTGTCCCTAAGTCGGGACCGGCCAAAAGTATTATTTAAACGAGATTATTAATTAATCAAGTATTAACTTATCGACTTTATATTGTATATGCAATCACTCTCAAAACTCATTCCCGCTTTTTCCAAACATTTCTTTTACATTATTTTCTCAAAAATGAAAGCGGTGGAACAACCAATCACACAATATTCAGTCTCAATCAGCCAAAACATATCGCCTTTTTGTGTATTGTTTACCATAAACATCATAAAGAGCCCTAGTGGCCTAGTCCTTCATAAAGTAATTACAATATTATGAAAAGACTTGGACCCGAAACCACATATTTGGGACGGGTTTAAAGTTTAAACAACTTGTTGTTTGCGGTGTTTGGGCTTCTCAAAAAAATGGGCAGAATAATGGTACAGAAAAAGAAGTTGAGGCGAGAATTGGATTCTCTATCCGCAAGACGAAATTGTCCCGTACAAAAGTGCTAACGGATCTAGATAATCGTCTCTAAGATAGAACGACTTTCAAGATCGGTTTAGCAGCACTTGCAAAAGCCGAACTTACAGTGAACTTAACGTATTTCGGAACTTTCGAAAGTACATAAAAATAGACTGAAATAATATGCTGAAAGTATGCAAATTTCGTATGTTCTGATGTCTCAAACCAGATCCCGAGGGTCTGTTTATACAGAGTTCTGGATGCCTGTTCAGAACAGGTGCATCCATTGGTCCGGATCGATCTGGACTGTTGGGTCGTGCCTTTTGATCAACAGGCACAATCTGATGGTCCAGATCGCATCTCTTCTGAAGGTAAATAACCTTTACTACCCACCCCTGCACACTGAACAATCGTGTCTAGTCATCGAACAGGTGTGTCCAGTCACTGCCATCGCGTGCCACGTGTCGCCATTCGGATGACTCTTGCCAAGCCACTGCCACCTGAGCTACCCTGCCACGTCACCGAGCCACTGGATCAAACCAAGGTTTGATTTGTCAAAACTTTAAGGCTCCTCAAAGCTCCTCGCGACATGCAAAGTGCGCCTCTAAAGCGCCCAATGCGACTATGTGCGATATGCGCGGGCTCGGGCCCAGCACGGGCTCGGTGCTATTTGACCCAACCAAACGCTAGTCAAAATTGACTTGGTCCACTAGGGTGTACCATAAGGAGCTCCATTTGATTACTCCTTATTAGTGGTGAAGCTCTATATAAACTAGTCAAACATTTAATATGTGGTATGTGGCTTTCCATATTCCCACCCGTTTATATTCCTTATATAAAAGGCATTTAAGTGGCTAACTTTATGCATTAATTTCTCATTCACCCGAAATTAGTTTTGAGAAATTCAAAATGCTAATTTCATTTACCCCGCGGTGTAGATTACGATTACATCATTTATTTTCCGAAATAAATAAATGATCACACTTAAATAATTGGTCAAACATGGGTCAAAACCCATTTAAAAGAAACCAATTTCCAACAATCCCCCACATGAATGAACATTAATGCATGCATGTATGCAGAGTCATTCAAAAGTTCCAACGAACCATTGTTGTATCAGGGTAGGTAGCTTGCGGCTTTGAACCTTCCTTAGTAAAGTACTATCGAATTTACTAGTTGTTTAGTGACACGATGTCTTGAACTATTCAACCATTTATGTAAACCATGACAACATCACTTACACAATAATTGTTCTAACACGTTTTATTCTCACGTTGTGTCCATTTCTACCAACCATATCTTAGAATCATAAGTGTTACAAGTAGAAACAATCATTACTTCTCACAGGTGATCTACTATAAAAAGTATCATGCCATACTCCACCTTTTAGGTATAGGAATCATTAAAAGATAAACTTAACCTCACCACACTCTGCAGGGGTTTTTCACTGACGTTCGGGAATGAGATGAAATAATTTCCAAGTGTTCAAATTTGAACATTCATAACATAGTTATCCCATTGAACCAAGGTCTTGGGATCTCCAATTCACAAGGTTGGGTTACCGCTATGAACATTCTTATTTTGTGGGTTTTAAACCCATTCCTCTTAACAACTTGTACATTTGATCTTGATTTATACCTTTAGTAAGCGGATCCGCTAGGTTTTCCTTTGACTTCACATAGTCAACCGAAATAACCCCATTCGAGATCAATTGTCTAATGGTATTATGTCTTTGACGAATATGTCTAGACTTACCATTATACATACTACTTGTGCCCTTCCGATTGCTGATTGACTATCACAATGTATCAGTACATCATGCAATGGTTTATTCCAACAAGGATTTTTTCTTCTAAGAAATTTCTATGCCATTCAGCTTCTTCTCCAGCTTTATCTAAAGCAATAAACTCAGATTCCATAGTGGATCGAGCTATACCGTTTGCTTAGAAGATCTCCATGACACCGCTCATCTCTTTTGTGTCTGATATCCAATTGGCATCACAGTATCCTTCTAATACTACTAGATATCTCATATAAAGTATTCCATAGTTCATGGTATACTTTAAGTATCTAAGTACCCTTGTCAACGCTTTTCAGTGATCCTTACTCGGGTTACTTGTGAACCTACTTAGCTTACTCATTGAATATGCAATGTCTGGTCGTGTACAATTCGTTAAGTACATCAGACTGCCAATTATCCTTGCATATTCTAGCTGAGAAACTGGTTCTCCTCTATTTTTGGCTAAGTGTAGACTCATATCTACAGGTGTCTCAGCCAGAGGACTATCAAAAGCATTAAACTTTCTAAGTATGCTTTCGACATAATGGAATTGTGACAAGACAATTCCATCTGAAGTTCTAGAGATTTTGATTCCAAAACTAACATCAGATAATCTCATATCTTTCATGTCAAAGTTTTTCTTTAGCATGTTCTTAGTATTCATGATTAAATCAGGACTACTACCCATGATCAACATATCATCTACATAAAGGCATACTATGACGTAATCATTTGTTGTACCTTTAATGTAGACACAACTTCATAGTCGAGTCAAACTTTTCATGTCATTGCTTAGGTGCTTGTTTTAGTCCATAAAGTGACTTAACAAGTTTACACACCTTTCGCTCTTGTCCGGGTGCAACGAACCCCTCGGGTTGTTCTATATAAATCTCCTCTTCAAGCTCATCATTCAAGAAGACAGTCTTCACGTCCATTTGATATATCTCAAGATTATGTAAAGTTGCAATAGCAATGAGAACACGAATGGACATGATCCTCGTAACAGGAGAATATGTATAAAAAAAGTCATATCCCTCCTTTTGTTTAAACCCTTTAGCTACCAAACGGGCTTTGTACTTATCTATAGATCCATCTGCTTTATACTTCCTTTTAAGGATCCACTTGTATCCCAAAGGTTTGCAACCCAAAGGGAGATCAACTCGACTCCCAAGTGTTATTTTGCATGATGGAATCTATTTCATTATTGACAGCTTCTTTCCAGAGAGGAGCTTCTGGACTAGACAAAGCTTCTTGAATAGTTCTTGGTTCGTTTTCTAACATATAAGTTAGAAAATCAGAACCAAAAGACTTAGCTACTTTTGTCCTTTTACTGCATCTTGGTTCCTCTTTATCATCACTTTGAGGTAATCTTGCAGTTTCATAAGTTCGTTTATTTGAGCTTTCTTCTTTCCATTGTTTATTCGGAAAGATATTCTCGAAGAATACAACATTCCTTGATTCAAGGATCATTCCTTCATTTATATCAGGAATAGCTGACTTGTGCACTAGAAAGCGATATGCACTACTATTGTTAGCATATCCAATGAAAACGCAATCGACCGTCTTCGGACCAATTCTAACTTGTTTCGGCTTAGGTACTTCGACTTTAACCAAACACCCCCACACTTTGAGGTATTTATATGACGGTTTACGTCCTTTCCATAACTCATATGGAGTTTCATTTTTATCTTTGTGTGGGATCTTATTAAGAATGTAGTTTGCAGAAAGTATGGCCTCCCCCCACAAGTTTTGGGGTAAGCCAGAGCTTATCAATATCGCATCATCATCTCCTTAAGAGTACGATTTTTACGTTCTACTACACCATTTGATTGAGGTGAGTATGGAGCCGCTGTTTGATGAATTATACCCACTTTCGAAAGCGTAATTCTTCAAACGAGCAACATACTCTCTGCCTTATCACTTCGAATCATCTTAATTTTCAAATTAAGTGATTTTCAACTTCATTCTTATAAGTTTTGAAAGCTACTAAAGCTTCATCTTTACTTTTCAAAATATATACATAATAATATCTTATGCAATCATCAATAAACGTTATGAAGTACTTTTTGCCACATCGAGTTTGCACAAGTTTTAAATCACACACATCTCGTGTGAATGAACTCGAGAGGTTTGGTACTTCTCGTTCTACCGAATGAAACGTGCTTTAGCCAATTTTGCTTCAACACAAACTTCACATTTGTCTTGTAAATTGGTTTTAAATGCTTTGGTATTAATTCCGATTCACTAACTTTTTAATTGTGTTGATATTTACGTGTCCTAATTTATCATGCCATAAATTAGAACAATCCAACAAGTGAACAAAAGTAATATTCTTATTCTTCGCCTCTTGGCGGAAAACATTCATTACGGACATTTTGAAGAGCCATTTATCAAGGTACCGTTTACAAATTATAAAAGACACTCGACCATTCTTGGTCATTATAAACTTGTTAGACTCAAACACTAGTCTAAAACCTACCCGCTTAACAGGGGACCGAAACTAAATTCTTGTGGATATCCGGGACATGCAACACATCCACAAGCATCGCTCTTTTCCTAAGTCATCTTCAAAGACAACCTTTCCAAGCCCCACGATGTTGGAAGTCGAAGAGTTCCCCATAAACAATTTTCTTCTATTGATTGGGGTGTAGGAGGAAAACATATCCTTATCGGCACAAATGTGACGAGTAGTCCCTGATCTATCCACCACTCCATTGGGTTATCCACCATATCGGCTTCAAACACAATAGCGGTGAGATCAAACTCCAACATGTCTATCTAATGCATTTGCCCTCGGTCACATTGGCTTGTTGTTGGTTGCCATTTTGACGCTTTTTTCTTTGGGTGCTGGCAATCCTTGGCCATGTGATTCGCTCGCCACGCTTGTAGTAGCTCCTTTGAACTTTTTTGCCTTCCCTTTAGCATTTTCGGATTGTTTCCGTTTCTTGCTAGTGCTCGATTCTCGCAAAGATTGGCCTCGCCTCCATTCCATCTTTGTTGGACTTTACTGATTTTCGGTTGTCTTTCAATCCGTCGAACAATTAAATCCTAAAGCCCCATTTCTTTGCGCTTGTGCTTGAGGTAGTTCTTAAAATCTTTCGACAATGGCGACAATTTTTTGATAATTGAAGCCACTTGAAAGACTCATTCAAATCATCCCTTCATACACTAAGTCATGAAGTATGATCTCAATTTCCGAACTTGGTTGATCATCGTCTTGGTGTCAATTATCTTGAAATCCGAGAATGCCGACAATAAATTTCTTTGTGCCAACATCTTCTATCTTGTACTTCTTTTCAAAAGAATCCCACAATTCTTTAAACGCTTTTGAATGAGTCGTAGACGTTATAGAGGTGTCTTCCACCCATTCGAACATAGTTGCGACACAGAAGTCGATGTTGTGCCATGCATCCACAAAGCACCCACCTCTCGATTGTTTGTTTCTTCTTCACCAATGGTCGGGGAGTCCTCATTCAAGAAGCGAGACAGACCCAAAGTGGTCAAATAGAACATCATCTTCTATTGCCAGCGCTTGAATACAACACCGAAAAATTTCGCCAATTTTTCTCCATGTGCGAGAGCAACAGCCATCGGAGTGAAACTTATGTTAGCCATTTTTAAAGAAAATAGAATTTTATCTTGCGATTGTTGTTTTTGCGGTGTTTGGTTTCTCGAAAAATGGGCGAAATAACGGACAAAAAATAAGTCGAGGCGAGAATTGATTCTCCATCCGCAAGACGATATTATCCCGCATACAAAAGTGCTAACGGTTCTAGGTAATCATCTTTAAGATACAACGACTTTCAAGATCGGTTTAGCGGCAAGACTTGCAAAAGCCGAACTTACAAAGAAACTTAACATATTTCTAACTTTCAAAATCTGAAAAAAATAGATCAAACAATATGTCAAAGTATGCAAATTTCGTATACTCGATGTCTCAAACCAGATCCTGGGGTCTGTTTATATAGAGTTCGATGCCTCGTTCGAAGCAGTGCATCCATTGGTCCGAATCGACCGGGATTGGATCGCGTGCGCCCGATCAACAGCACAACTGATGGTCCGGACGCATCTCTTCCGGCGGTACATAACCTTCACTATGCACCCATGCATACCGAACAATCCTATCCAATCGGTGAACATGTGCGCCGAAATATTGCCACCGCGTGCACGTGTTGCCATCCGGACGACTCTTGCCAAGTCACCGCCATCCGAGCTACCCCCGCCACGCCATCAACCACTGATCAAACCATGGTTTGATTTGTCAAAATTTTAAGGCTCCTCAAAGCTCCTCGCGACGTGCAAAGTGCGCCTCTAAAGCGCCCAATGTGACTATGTGCGATGTGCGTGGCCCGAGCCCGAGCCTCCGGCTCCGGCTCGGACGGTGCTCGCACCATCCTCGGTATTATTTGAGCTAGCCAAAGGCTAGTCAAAATTAGAGAATTATTAGTTTTTTGCTTGTTGTCCCCAAGTCGGGACCGACCAAAAGTATTATTTAAACGAGGTTATTAATTAATCGAGTATTAAAATGTCGAGATTATACTATATATGTAATCACTCTCAAAACTCATTCTCGCTTTTCAAACATTTCTTTTACGCTATTTTCTCAAATAATGAAAGCGGCGAAACAACCAATCACACAATATCCAAAGCTCAATCACCAAAACGTATCGCTTTTGTGTGTATTGTTTACCATAAACATCATAAAGAGCCCTAGTGGCCTAATCCTTCATAAAGTAATTACAATATTATGAAAAGACTTGGACCAAACCACCTTATTTGGAACGGGTTTAAAGTTTAAACAACTTGTTATTTGCGATCCTGGGGTTTCTCGAACAAATGGGCGAATAACGGATAGAAAAATAAGTCAAGGTGAGAATTGGATTCTCTATCCGCCAAGACGAAATTGCCCCGCAAAAAAGTCCTAATCTGTTCTAAGCAATCGCCTCTCTAAGATACAACGACTTTCAAGATCGGTTTAGCGTCTTGCAAAAAGCCGAACTTACAATGAACTTAACGTATTTCGAACTTTCAAAAGTGCGAAAAAAATAGATCAAATAATATCTTTGAAAGTATGCAAATTTCGTATGTTCTCGATGTCTCAAACCGGATCCTGGGGTCCGTTTATACAGAGTTCGATGCCTATTCGAATGGTGCATCCATTGTCCGATCGACTGGACTTTTGGATCGCGTGCCTTCCGATCGATGCAGGCACAACTGATAGTCGTTGCATCTCTTCCGAAAGTATACAACCTTTACTACGCACCCCTGCACACTGAAAAATCGTGTTTAGTCAGTGAATAGGTGCGTCCAGTCACTGCCACCACGTGCCACGTGTCGCCATCCGGATGACTCTTGCCAAGTCACTGCCACCTGAGCTGCCCTGCCACGTCACCGAGCCACTGGATCAAACCAAGGTTTGATTTGTCAAAACTTTAAGGCTCCTCAAAGCTCCTCGCGACGTGCGCCTCTAAAGCGCCCAATGCGACTATGTGCGATGTGCGCGGGCTCGGGCTCGGTGCTTATTTGAGCCAGCTAAACGCTAGTCAAAATTGACTTGGTCCACTAGGGTGTACCATAAGGAGCTCTACTTGATTACTCCTTATTAGTTGTGAAGCTCTATATAAACTAGTCAAACATTTAATATGTTTCCTATGTGGGATGTGGCTTTCCATATTCCCATCCTTTTATATTCCTTATATAAAATACATTTAAGTGGCTAACTTTATGCATTAATTTCTCATTCACCCGAAATTAGTTTTGAGAAATTCAAAATGCTAATTTCATCTATCCCGGTGTAGATTACGATTATATCATTTATTTTCCGAATAATTAAATGATCTCACTTAAATAATTGGTCAAACATGGGTAAAAACCCATTTAAAAGAAACCAATTTCCAACACAACGAAATTGGTATGGGGCGGTTAATGTGTACAATTTTTAGACTTAGACTAATCTGGGTTGGGTAGCAAGTTTAAGAGGCTCCATTACATATAATTTATTTATATAATATAATCCTTTTTTTTTTTTTTTGAGGACATTTATATAATATAATCTTAGTTAGGGTTGTGCCTATAGATTTGAAATCCAAATCCATTTAAATTAAATGAAGAATGAAATTAGGATCACCTTTATACTTCAACGATAGAACCTTGTGCTATCGGGGCGGCATTGATCCGAGTTTGATCTAATACGAGTGTGCGTTCCGCTTTGATTTTTTAAAAAATGCAAAAAGTGCAAAAGAAATTTCCTAGGATGACCTTATATAAAGTAAGTTTAGTTGGAAATAAAGAAAAAGAAACAAAACAGGGTTGCTGGCATTAATTTGTTTGCAAGGTTCAAAGAGTGGACTTGCTCAAAATCCTCATGAACAGGTAAAACCTCCACGGGTTAGTACGCATAGACCCACCAATAAAAGCCTATTGTAGAGTTGAATAAGCCCAGCCCACTAGCCCATTGACTTCCAACTCTACTATTATTGCACATGATAATGCACCTGGTTGTAAGATCCGATGATGACAGCTGATCATTTAAAGGCTTTGTGAGAATTGCGACTAGTCAAAAGAACAAAAGAATATTTGGGAACATTTTGTTTCTCTCAAAAAGAAAATTTACTTGACAAATATTATTTGGAGAACATATTATTTCAAAATGATTATGAATTATTATTTTAATAAATGTATATCCCCACTAATACAATAAAACAATATTAAGTACATTCGCAAATCATGGCGAGATAGGGGCAACCTGGCCTCCCCTCTTTTTTTAGTTAATATTTATGTGTATTTTTTTTTTTTTTTATATCCTGGCCCACTCCACCTTCAGACGGCCACCCCCCTAATAATTCCTGACTACGCATCGCAGTTACAAAAACCTCCTAAAATGCATCCCATTATTCTTTCTCAATAAAAAACCTAAAATATATTTGATTCTCCACACATTCTCGAATTGCACCGTGTTTTCAAAATATTTTCTTGAACATGCTGACTGCTGAGGTTAACACCTGGCTTCCCCAAGTGGCCAAGTTGATATATTTGTGGTTCACAAGTGGCCATAAAATTGCAGCAAAACCCATAATACTACTTACAAAATCACTTCTATTATTATACAAATAAATCAAGGGTGGCGTACATCCTTAACCTTATTAAGGCATTAATCGATTGTGACTTGGCTCTACCAGGACCTATTGCCAAATTAACTTGTGATCCAACAATTTCCGTGCCACACCTTGTGAGACAATTGATGCCATCTTACGTAACCCTAGTCTCCCCCACAGAAATTGTTCCCGTTGATAGGGACATATCCAGAAATATTTTATAATGACTAGAAAGACAAAATAAATACAATTATAAATTACTTTAAAAGTAATTAATGGGGCACATTTTGTTTTCAAAAAAATTTATATCACACTAATTATGTTATCCAACACTATTAAAACTTTATTTAATAATATTATATAATAATTTTTAAATTTGTAATATTATAATGCTATTATACATTAGTGTTATATTGCTTATGATGTTTTATAAACTATAGTTTTAGGCATAAATAGAATAGCTAAGAAAAACGAAACAAAAAAGGAAAATTCATGGGGCACGTGCCCCCATAGAAGGAGGTTGTCTCTGTCCGATGGAATCGAACTCGAGACATTTGTTGCCATCGTGTAGCTCAATGATCTCCTCCTCAGTGATTGTTACCGCTAGGAATTGAGCCAAATCAGAGACAATTCCCGCTCTAATCGAACCTGGGCCTTAGCTCTAATTAGAGTTGTCAAATGAGTCGGTCCAGTGCCTTCTAGCGGGCCAAAAGCAAAAATCGAGCTTGGTCAATTAAGGACATGTGCCGCTATTTTTGGAGTCTAGCGCATGCAAATATGTTGGAAAATTCGGACTACTTGGCCCGAGTCATTTTGGGCCTAAAAAAAATACAGTCCAACCCGATTTTTCACATGGTCAGGCTGAAATTGACCGCTCTAGCTCTAATACTACTTTTAGGCACATAGGCACTACCATTTCGTCTAAAATCTATTGACACCTGGAAAACACGTACCCTTAACTTTATAGTGTATATGAGCAAGCGTCCATGACACTCTATTGCGACTTGACCCGCCACACCTTGTGAATTCTGAGTTGTGACCCAAGCCAACAAATAACAATATACATTATCAAACCAATATACACGACAAGACGCAAGAATTTAGATCGTTTCGATCAATGCACATCATTATATTGGATTCTCAGACGTTAAATCAAACTAGTAAAGCCTTAGTGATGTTGCCTTTTAGAGTAGATCACTCTAAAGCTAAGGTTTCGACAAAGTTTTTCTTCCTAAGAAGGAAGTCTTCAAGTCTTCTTCATGAGTCGGAAGTTTTGCGACGGAACTTGTCCGCACATACACAAAAGTTATAGGGCACCGGGGTTGTCCCGGGAGGCCCATCCGTCTCTCTCAAGTCAAAGACAAGGTGTTCGAGAGAGAATAGTACAAGATGTCGAATCTTGAATTAAATGCGTCAAAGTAATTATGAGTGAATGTCCTTACAAATGAAGAGAATGGACATTTTTATACAACTACAAGAAAAAACTTTACCTACGGAAAAATCAGAGGTAAGTATTAAGAAAATTGTAAAGTATAGGTTAAATCATTGTAGGTAAAATATTTACCTACATAATCTAAAATTGTTGGTAAATACCTACGAAAAATTTGTCGGTAATTGAAAAATTGTCGGTATAATTTGGGAAAAATGATATTTTATTCGTAGGTATTCTATAGGTAATTGTAAAATTTAGTGGCAAAATCATTTCTTCGGTAAATTATGTTCGGTTAACTTGAATTTTCTTGTAGTGTACTTGAGTAGTGGGCCTCGTGGGTCGCGTAGGAAAATCGGCCTATGGGCCAGTCCGCACTCCTTTGACCGGGTTATTCCATTAATAGCTCTTTGGGAAATTAATATTAAATTAATATATAAACCAAATTATATATTTAATTATTAAATGTCGTTTTTGCTCCCAACACTTAGCTAACTTTATGTTTTCCCTCATTTTTTAATCCTATATTTGCAAAGTTCTTCTATTTATTTGAAGACATGAAATATAGATGCTTTTGAACTAGTTCAAAACTTCTATCTTTTTATTCTAATAATTTATGCAAAATACTCAAAAAAAGATGTTGAGGAATAAAATAAAATTGAAAGGTATGCAACTATGCAAGAAAATTAGAAATGTCAGTCCACATGCATGCATGCATGCGCAGAATTATGACTGGGAAATGATAAACGTAGTAATGAGGAAGTTCCTTAACGTTTAAGTGAAGATATTGCTTTGAGGCCCCTTCTTATAAATACAATCCCAAGAACCGGATCGAACAATTCCAGCTATTTTAATTATCTATATTTATGTGAATTAATCATAGCTCAATTAGTTGGGCATTTGTAACTTATACTAAAAAAGAAAATATTTATTTATGAAAAATATTATATTAATATAAAAAAATTACAAACATAGGGGTGTCAACTGCATCGTGTTTTGTATTCGCGGTCAAGATTTTGTATTCCCGGTCGTGTTCAAACGGGTATTACATGTTTGACACGAACACAAATAACACCATTAATTATTCTTGTCAAGATACATGGAACGAAAATGACTGTTTATGACACCAAAGAACCCGACACAACACGAAATACCTATATGTATAATTTAAAGTTGATACGAAAAAATGGAAAAAAGCTAAATTACAAATATTAAATTATTAGAAAGTGCATTCAATGATTTGTCCAACATCATATAACCAAGTATCACAAAATATGAAAATAACATTGCACTATAGAGTTAAATGGGTTAAATAGGCAATTATATTGACACGCTGGTCGACTTTGACCTGGCCTATTTTTTCCCGTTTTAAACGTGTCCGACTCCGAATTTGACCCGAATATGCTAAGTGTTTGCCTATACCTACTAATTCGTGTTAATTAGGTTTATATCGAGTTATTGTGTTGTGTCACAAATTGACGCCCCTAAACAAGAACAACAAAAGAAAAAAAAAAGAGAGAGAGAAAACAAGAAAATCTATTGCTAGTGGAGTTGGTCAAAATATTCCTTTAGGTAACATTTGAATGAAATGATAATTAATTTGAATTTGAAGGTGTAATTTAGGGATAAGATTTTGAATGACTCTACCATGTAATTTAAAATTCATCATAATAACTTTAAAGATAGTTCAAAGTATGAGTTTAAAGATTTTAATCTATTGTAATATGAGATTAACCAGACAAATTTAATTATTTGAGCCCAAGATTTTTAATTCATTGTATTATGAATTTATCTATAAAAGCTCAATGAATTTTTTACTATGAAATTCAAATTCTTATATTAAAAACCCATAAATTCAAATGTTGTATAAAATAATTCATATGTATGTGAGATTTTGTTCAGAAGATCAAATTAATTAGTTGTTACGCAACGATACATGACAAAAGCGAGATCATCATTGGCACGTATTTTATTCAGCGGCTCCATTACGAAGTTCTTATTCTAAAGATTAGTTAAATCTAGGTAGGTTTAAATTTTATATTTTAGATCTATGTAGATTTATGATCTTTTCACTCGTTGTTGTAAGTTGTAACCATTGTAAGATCATTGTGAAAATCCCCGCCAGCCCCAAGTATTCCCTATCTAGGCACTAGACTCCCATGCCTGTGTGACGTTTTTCTTTCGATTAGGCCTCGCCTAATTCCGCCTCGCTTCGTCAGTCTTTGGCCCAGCCTAATCTGTCGCCAATTAGCGCTAACACTTTTTACAACATTGGTTGTAAGTTTCTTTTGATTGATGAATGACATTCATTTTGATTTCTCAGAACATGCATATATAAAAATGAGGGTTTCACGATTTCTGATATATAGAAACTGTGTGGTACCCATTTGCCAATAACCGGCTCATATAAAACCCAAAGGAAAATCAGCCCCTCACATGGTTGCCCTCAATTAATCAAGATTATTTTTTTTTTTTGTTTAATATATATAGGAGTATGTATTATTTATCTATATACACGGTTCTTTGTTAGGACCCACTTCATATTTGGCAATTATTTGGGACTAAAACACAACTAGACATGAGCTTTATGTATCGTAATTTTTTTGGTCGCTTATTGTCTTCATGCATGAATCATTTTTATTCTTTCTCGTTTCTAATTAATTTTTTTATGACTTTTGCATTTAATAATTGATTCTTTTTAATTATTTAATAACTGTAGCTTATGAAAATTATTTAGTATTTAATAACTCTAACATTAGTCCAACAAATTTTTTGTCAAATTATTAATATTATTATAATTTATTTTTGTACAATAAAGTTGGACCACTTTTTTCTTAAGACAAAAACTTATATGAGACGATCTCTTGGACATTGTCCATGAGACGGATCCTCTATGTAAATAAATTTCTACCCAAACCCATAAAAAAGACTCATATTTTTTTTTTTTTTGTTTTGGATCCCGTCTCATGAAATTAAGTTCATGAAACGGTCTCACATAAGATCTCCTCCTTTGTTAAAGTCTGTATTACGTTTTTTGTGTGGAGCTGTTAGGCTTTATGAGCTAGCATGTATATAATTAATGAAACTATATAATACTTGCTAATAAATTGAAATCTACGTAAAGTCACTATGCATTGTAGTGGTTCAATTAATGATTATTTTGGAGTTGACGGTGCAAAAGAATAATTAGTTAATTCTTGACCCACCATTAATTATAAGGTAATAAATTTCCATATTCGATTTAATGAACAATGATGGGCATGATGAGGATTTGACTTCTATTAGTATCCGAATCAAGTTTACATAATTGAAAATTGTATGTTTTGCATGCAGGTGTATATGCAGTATACAATATGAATATGATTGACAATTACGCCATGATAGTGGACACAGATAAATGAATTTTATTTAAACCCAAATAATTTATCTGATTGAATTTAATTAATTTCAGAAACTATAATGCTTGGAGCAAAATTAATTGTGATTGGTGGAGTGATTTATGAAATGAAAAAAATAAAAAACTTAGTTAGTTCACAAGTTTTGGAGTGAATCATGTAAAGAAGAAAGTTAATCTTTAGTTAGTTCACAAGTTTTGAATGATTTAAACTATTAAGAAAGTTCACAAATAATGATTAATAATCAATCAAATTATTTTAATCAAGTAAAAATTAAATTTTGTTTTTAAAAAACCGATATTTCATGTTCCCACATTGACTAGTCCGTCGGGAAATAGGACCGCCCTCATCAAGAATCTGCCCATGTAAATTGGGAGAATGCATAATGGCTGTCGGTCGCCCTAATATCCTCAACTAACGGGCCCAAGTAGTCGTCCCCAAGTGATTGCCCCTTTGGACTCCCGTTATCCACTAGCGAGGTTCCCACCGAGTTCCAGGCCGGGCCTCCGAATGCCATGTAAACCGAAAAATGCACAATGGCTCTCCATCTTGAACTCCCCTCTATTCCAAAGAAGCAGGTTTCACCGAGTTTCCTCTCCCACACCGCCATTTGATGCCCTCAATATTAATTGTTTTCACCATTGTGCCCGGGGCTCAACCCTTGGCCTCTCTTTATCTCACCTCAACCAATTGGTAAGAATCATGCCTAATTCCTATATATAATAATATGGATATTAACAGACAGGCATACCCCAGTGCAGCCTTTTCTTTCCTTTAACAAACTCTGTCAATAGTCAGTAGTAATGTAGTATAAATCTCAGACGAATTAAACCCACTTTTGTAAGTGTTATAGTCCTTTATAAACAGCTAAACACAATTTTTTTAGAAATATTCACACATTCTTTCATTCTTTCATAATCAATCCAATCTGGTATGTAAATTATGTTCCATTAATTCATTCCACTTTTTTTTTTTTTTCGTTTTGTTTGCTTAAAATCCCACTTCATATCTGCTAGTTTTTGCTGTCATTTACATTGTTATATGTACACTAGTTTCAGCTGTATCAAGATTCATTGAAACCCAGAATTCAAGATTTAAATTTGTTTGTGGATTATATATATATATATATATATATTCTCATAATTCAAGATTTTAAGGCCTCTTATCACTTTTTTCTTTTTTTTTGCTACATAATATATTGCTTTGGGCTTGAGAATTTCTGACATATTTTGCAGATACAGAGGTTTTGTAAGGTCATTCTTTGAAAATCTTGGGTGAAATGGGGTTGTTATATTTTGTGTCAATTTTGGCCTTTTGGGGTGTGTTATTGGTGAAAGCAGAGGATGCTTATAAGTACTATACATGGACAGTTACTTATGGAAGGGCTTCACCACTTGGCCCTTCTCAACAGGTTAGTAAATTCTAAGGTTTAGTTTTGTCTCCAAGTGTGTGAAAAAAGAGTAGCTCCCACGTTAGGGCACCAGGGTTGTCCCAGGGAGGCCCATCCGTCTCTCTCAAGTCGGCAAAGACAAATGTTGAGAGAGAATAAGACAAAGATGTCGAATCTCGAATTAAATGCGTCAAAGTAATTATGAGTGAATGTCCTTACAAATGAAGAGAATGGACATTTTTATACAACTACAAGAAAAATTTTCTTTTCTGAAAAATCAGAGGTAAGTATTAAGAAAATTGTAAAGTATAGGTTAAATCATTGTAGGTAAAATATTTACCTACATAATCTAAAATTGTTGGTAAATACCTACAGAAAAATTTGTCGGTAATTGAAAAATTGTTTGGGAAAAATAATTTGGTAAAAATGATATTTTATTATAATATTTATAGGTATTCTATTAATTGTAAAATTTAGTGGCAAAATCATTTTCTTGTAGGTAAATTATGTTCTTGAATTTTCTTGTAGTGTACTTGAGTAAGCGGGCCTCGTGGGTCGCGTAGGAAAATCGGCCTATGGGCCACCCTGCACTCCTTTGATTCCATTATTCCATTAATAGCTCTTTGGGAAATTAATATTAAATTAATATATAAACCAAATTATATATTTAATTATTAAATGTCGTTTTTGCTCCCAACACTTAGCTAACTTTATGTTTTCCCTCATTTTTTAATCCTATATTTGCAAAGTTCTTCTATTTATTTGAAGACATGAAATATAGATGCTTTTGAACTAGTTCAAAACTTCTATCTTTTTATTCTAATAATTTATGCAAAATACTCAAAAAAAGATGTTGAGGAATAAAATAAAATTGAAAGGTATGCAACTATGCAAGAAAATTAGAAATGTCAGTCCACATGCATGCATGCATGCGCAGAATTATGACTGGGAAATGATAAACGTAGTAATGAGGAAGTTCCTTAACGTTTAAGTGAAGATATTGCTTTGAGGCCCCTTCTTATAAATACAATCCCAAGAACCGGATCGAACAATTCCAGCTATTTTAATTATCTATATTTATGTGAATTAATCATAGCTCAATTAGTTGGGCATTTGTAACTTATACTAAAAAAGAAAATATTTATTTATGAAAAATATTATATTAATATAAAAAAATTACAAACATAGGGGTGTCAACCGCATCGTTTTTGTATTCGCGGTCGATATTTTTGTATTCCCGGTCGTGTTGTTAAACGGGTATTACATGTTTGACACGAACACAAATAACACCATTAATTATTCTTGTCAAGATACATGGAACGAAAATGACTGTTTATGACACCAAGAATCGACACAACAACACGAAATACCTATATGTATAATTTAAAGTTGATACGAAAAAAATGGAGAAAAAGCTAAATTACAAATATTAAATTATTAGAAAGTGCATTCAATGATTTGTCCAACATCATATAACCAAGTATCACAAAATATATGAAAATAACATTGCACTATAGAGTTAAATGGGTTAAATAGGTCAATTATATTGACACGCGGTCGACTTTGACGGCCTATTTTTTTTCCCATTTTAAACGTGTCCGACTTCGAATTTGACCCGAATATGCTAAGTGTTTGCCTATACCTACTAATTCGTGTTAATTAGGTTTATATCGAGTTATTGTGTCGTGTCACAAATTGACGCCCTAAACAAGAACAACAAAAGAAAAAAAAAAAAAAAAGGAAAAGAAAAAGAGAGAGAAAACAAGAAAATCTATTGCTAGTGGAGTTGGTCAAAATATTCCTTTAGGTAACATTTGAATGAAATGATAATTAATTTGAATTTGAAGGTGTAATTTAGGGATAAGATTTTGAATGACTCTACCATGTAATTTAAAATTCATCATAATAACTTTAAAGATAGTTCAAAGTATGAGTTTAAAGATTTTAATCTATTGTAATATGAGATTAACCGCACAAATTTAATTATTTGGCGGATCGATTTTTTTCTTGCAAAAGATGAAGTGGTTGCTCGTGCCCGATTTTAGTTTTTTGGTGTGTTACGGTCTCCTTTAAGGAGTGTTGAAGTCTCCTGTGGAGTGGGTAGTTTTGGGGTGGATAGTTTTTTTAGTCCATGTGAATCAATTGGTTTTACCAATTCCTCGCTTGGCTTAGTTAGTCTTGTCGGCTCTTAGCCCGTTGGCTACGATTGTAGTTGTAATTTTAGTTTTTGAGTTGTTTTAATATAATTCTATCGTTCGACAAAAAAAAAAACTTGTATGAGACGCTCATGGGCATTGTCCATGAGACGGGTCCTCTATGTAAATAGAATTTCTACCCAAATCCATAAAAAAGACTCATATTTTTTTGTTTTGTAGGATCCCCGTCTCATGAAATTAAGTCCATGAAACGGTCTCACATAAGATCTCCTCTTTTGTTAGTCTGTATTACGTTTTTTGTGTGGAGCTGTTAGGCTTTATGAGCTAGCATGTATATAATTAATGAAACTATATAATACTTGCTAATAAATTGAAATCTACGTAAAGACACTATGCATTGTAGTGGTTCAATTAATGATTATTTTGGAGTTGACGGTGCAAAAGAATAATTAGTTAATTCTTGACCCACCATTAATTATAAGGTAATAAATTTCCATTTTCGATTTAATGAACAATGATGGGCATGATGAGGATTTGACTTCTATTAGTATCCGAATCAAGTTTACATAATTGAAAATTGTATGTTTTGCATGCAGGTGTATATGCAGTATACAATATGAAAATGATTGACAATTACGCCATGATAGTGGACACAGATAAATGAATTTTATTTAAACCCAAATAATTTATCTGATTGGATTTAATTAATTTCAGAAACTATAATGCTTGGAGCAAAATTAATTGTGATTGGTGGAGTGATTTATGAAATGAAGAAAAATAAAAAACTTAGTTAGTTCACAAGTTTTGGAGTGAATCATGTAAAGAAGAAAGTTAATCTTTAGTTAGTTCACAAGTTTTGAATGATTTAAACTATTAAGAAAGTTCACAAATAATGATTAATAATCAATCAAATTATTTTAATCAAGTAAAAAATTAAATTTTGTTTTTAAAAAACCGATATTTCATGTTCCCACATTGACTAGTCCGTCTGGGAAATAGGACCGGCCCCTCATCAAGAACTGCCCCATGTAAATTGGGAGAATGCACAATGGCTCTCAGGTCCCTAATATCCTCAACTAACGGGCCCAAGTAGTCCCCCCAAGTGATTGCCCCATCTTTGGACTCCCTTTATGCGGCCCTTGCAGTTCCCACCGAGTTCCAAATGCCCCTCGTGAATCGCCCCATGTAAACCGGAAAAATGCACAATGGCTCTCCATATCTTTTGAACTCCCCTCTATTCCAGTTAGGTTCCCACCGAGTTTGACCTCCCCACACTTTGCCATTTGATGCCCTCAATATTAATTGTTTCACCATTGTGCCCAGGGCTCAACCCTTGGCCTCTCTTTATCCCTTGGCCTCTCTTTATCTCACCTCAACCAATTGGTAAGAATCATGCCTAATTCCTATATATAATAATATGGATATTAACAGACAGGCATACCCCAGTGCAGCTTTTTCTTTACTTTAACAAACTCTCTCAGTCAGTAGTAATGTAGTATAAATCTCAGACGAATTAAACCCACTTTTGTAAGTGTTATAGTCCTTTTATAAACAGCTAAACACAATTTTTTTAGAAATATTCACACATTCTTTAATTCTTTCATAATCAATCCAATCTGGTATGTAAATTATGTTCCATTAATTCATTCCACTTTTTTTTTTTCGTTTTGTTTGCTTAAAATCCCACTTCATATCTGCTAGTTTTTGCTGTCATTTACATTGTTATATGTACACTAGTTTCAGCTGTATCAAGATTCATTGAAACCCAGAATTCAAGATTTAAATTTATAACGTGGATTATATATATATATATATATATATATATTCTCATAATTCAAGATTTTAAGGCCTCTTATCACTTTTTTTTTTTATTGCTACATAATATATTGCTTTGGGCTTGAGAATTTCTGACATATTTTGCAGATACAGAGGTTTTGTAAGGTCATTCTTTGAAAAACTTGGGTGAAATGGGGTTGTTATATTTTGTGTCAATTTTGGCCTTTTGGGGTGTGTTATTGGTGAAAGCAGAGGATGCTTATAAGTACTATACATGGACAGTTACTTATGGAAGGGCTTCACCACTTGGCCCTTCTCAACAGGTTAGTAAATTCTAAGGTTTAGTTTTGTCTCCAAGTGTGTGTGGTGTGTGAAAAAAGAGTAGTCTTGATTTTTTAAGAGTTTACAAAATGTTTGTATTTTCAGGTGATCCTCATCAATGGTCAATTTCCTGGTCCTAGGCTTGATACTGTGACAAATGACAACATAATCCTCAACCTTATCAATAAGTTGGACCAGCCTTTTCTTTTGACATGGTGAGTCACATCATATGTTTTGATACAAATTATCGAAAGATTCGTTAGAGTGTGACACAATCGGGGAAATGGGATTTTCGGGAGATGGCGAATGACACAACACTATATATCAATCTTTTCTATATTTGAATTTGATTTTATACGTTAGAAGAAATTTAGACGTTAAAAAACTAGTTTATATTTCAAAATAAGCAAATACTCTCTTAATCAGGGACGGAACCAAGTGGGGCTAGCGGCACCCCCCTCCCCCCTCTCCCTCAATTTTTCTTCATAGTTATTATAAATTTTGTATTATAAAATTTTTATAATTTTACCTCCCTCAAAAAATGAAAATAGCGTTTTTATATATTAGTTTCAAGAAAAAATATTTTCCCCCAATTTGTATTTTTTGGCTCCGTCCTTGCTCTTAATATATATTTTTGTTTTACAAATTGCACCACTGAGGGATAGTTTTTTCAACAAATACAAACCCGAAGAGGGTATTTGCGATTTTTCTAAAAGATTATTAACTGAACTTTTTTGCAATAAGCTAAACCTTAGGGGTTTCCCCATAGATTATCAGTTTAATTTGGATATGATGGAACTTTTTGAGTGATTCTTGTTGTATGAATTAGGAATGGGATAAAACAGAGAAAGAATTGTTGGCAAGATGGTGTCTTGGGAACAAATTGTGGCATCCCACCAAACTCAAATTTCACATACAAATTCCAAACTAAGGATCAAATTGGTAGCTACACATATTTCCCATCAACTTTGATGCACAGAGCTGTTGGAGGATTTGGGGCACTTAATGTGTATGCAAGATCAGTGATTCCAGTCCCATATGCTAAGCCTGCTGGAGATTTCAGCCTGCTTATTGGTGATTGGTACAACCCCAGTCACAAGGTCAGATTTTGTTTTTATGTACCAAATAAGATATTGAATTTTGAATTTTGCAACATCTATCCATTAATATCTCCATATCTATGTCAAGAAACTATATTTAATTTGTGAAAATGGTTGAGGAATATGGTCACAGATATAATCCCTCAGGAATCATGTTTGTTAGTTGTTATGGGTTATTGATGAAAATAGTGGTAATTTTATCTCTCATATTTTATTTAAGAATAATTATAAAATTACCATTAAGGTTTGGCCTACTCACAATGAAAAAAACAATTTATCTTTCAAATTTACTAATACTCCCTTTAAGGTATAATAAACACCCATATTGTTAACCCGCAAGGGTTGCCAAGTTGGTGGAGTATGTGTGCAGGGATCGAAAGGTCACGAGTTCGATTCTCCCTACCAACACTTTCTTGGTTGAACCCGTCATCGTCACACGGATTTGCCTAGTGTGGTTTACGATTGACCTAATTTGCAATTGCTAGTAAGATGCGTCTAGCCCGGGGTTTTCATCAAAAAAAAAACACCCCTATTGAGGGTGAAATTGTTAATATGAAAACACGTATCAATGGGTATTTGTGATTGAAAATTAATTGAATATTTTTTTCTTTTTTTGTAATTCGACTAAACCTTAAGGATAATTGTTATAATTAACCCTTTTATTTGAGTGAAACTTCCCATGAGGGAAGTTTTGCATAATTTTTCACCCTCTCGCCTTCCCATGATATATTTTATATGAATAAGGGATAATTACAAAAAAATCACTCAAATTTGGGCTAATTACCAAAAAAACCTAGAGATTTTACAAAATCCCCTTTGAGGTTTGACCCATCATACATTTTTCTCCTTCAGAAGCGAAAAACATTCAAAACTCCTCTAATATTTGTAGTAATATTTAACTCCCTCCCCAGTCCCTAAATGTAAGACAAAAATCAAACCTCAAGTAATATTTTGTCATTATAAAAAATCTCTGGATTTTTTTGTAATTAGTCTAAACCTCAGGGTATTTTTGTAATTATCCATATCAATAATATTATTATTGCCAAATTTTGCAGGCGTTGCAACAAATACTCGATTCAGGAAAGCCACTGCCTTTCCCGATGGCATCCTTATAAACGGCCAGGGTCGATCCATCTTCAGTGGTCATCGATCTTTCTCGACTTAATTACAAATAACACTACAAAATCGTGCCAGCGTTTTATGCACACAAACTCTTACCTTGTATTTTCAATAATTATTTTCCAGGTAAAACGTACATGTTCAGGGTTTCAAATATCGGGTTGTCCACATCTTTTAATTTCAGAATCCAGGACCATAAATTGAAGCTTGTTGAGGTTGAAGGGTCTCATGTACTTCAGAACATATACGATTCTCTTGATGTACATGTTGGCCAAACTGTGACTGTCCTTGTCACCTTAGATCAATCTCCACACGACTATTATATTGTTGCGTCTACAAGGTTCACAAAAACGGTCCTTAATGTCGTTGCATTATTGCGCTATACTAATTCTAATGGTATCGCTTATGGGCCGATACCGGCTGGGCCGACGGGCGGAGTTGGGTGGTCCATGGATCAAGCTAGATCTTTCAGGTATAACTCGCAAGAATCATACTTAATTAGACTCATCCGTATATTATTGGCAGCTTTCGGCTGGAAAAAAAATTGTATGAGATAAAGTGCTTTAGACTCATGATTTTGCTTCTCTTCTCGTTTGACTTTTATGCACAAACAACACACTTTTACAGCTTATTTACCAAAAAAAATCTATTTTAGCTTATTCAACTGTTAGCTTATATTTTCAAATACGGTAAAATTGCAAAATTGGTCATGTAACTTAGAGGGAGTTCAAAATTGGTCATGTTCATTTTTAATTGTTTTTGTTTGGTCTTGTAAGTTTTAAACTTACTCAATTTTAGTCCTAATTTCGTAGGAATATTGCAAAACCATCGGAAATTAACAAGTGATCCCTTAAAATTAGTTTTTTTTTTGGTTATTTTTGGTGGCGTGTCAGATGTAAATCAACATTAACAATATTTGGAGGGATGTGTTTAAGTCTAGTATGCCACCCAAAAATAGCCAGAGATCAAAGTCCCTAATTTTAATGGTCCAAGTGTTACTTACAGGTCTATTTCTGGTTGCTGTGCAATATTTCGATGGCAATAAGACTAAAATTGAGCAATTTTAAAATTTAGAGGACCAAATAAAAAATCTAAAAACGAATAAGACCAATTTTGACACTATATCTACCTAGGTTACAGGACCAATTTTGAAGTTTTGCCTCCAAATACTACCAATTATTGATTCCTAATCCCAACTATTTTTTGCTTCTAATACAATAGATTACTTAACCTAAGCAAATATATACTTCCTCTCTCGCCTTTTATCTAGGGGTGTCAATTCGAGTAGTGTTTGGGTTCGCAGGTCATGTTGAGACATGATAATTATATAAATTTGTCCAACCCAAAAACAACCCGTTTAATTATTCGGGGTCAGATGGGTCAACCTGAACACGGCCTGTTTAATACACGTCTAACCCGAACACGACCCGAAATGACATGCATATTTTTTAACCTTGAATAAACTTTTTGTTTATTGTGATAAAATGAGAATTTTGGGTTATTTATATATAAAATATCAAAAATAATGTTGAATTTTCTTCTTCAAATGAGTTAAACGGGTTTAGTGGGTGATTTCAGGTCAACCCAAAATTGACCCATTTATTATATATTCGTATTAATTGGATTTGACATGATTATGACCCAAATAATAAATGGGTCAATTCTAACCCGTTTTATCGTGTTAGGTTCAGGTCGTTTCGTGTCGTGTTGGAGATTGTCACCCCTACTTTTATCTTTGAAGCCCACATAAGTTCAATAATTAACCACATCTATTCTTGATACCCCAACCAACTTTTATTCTCATTGAATTTTAGAAAGCCTAATTTCAAAGAGTGTAATTTTTCAGGTGGAACCTAACCTCAAATGCAGCTAGGCCCAACCCTCAGGGTTCTTTCCATTATGGGAAAATAAAACCATCAAGGACTATTATCCTGGCTAATTCAGCACCTGTTATTAAAGAAAAGCAAAGATATGCTGTCAATGGGATCTCTTACATCAATCCTGATACTCCTCTGAAACTTGCTGATTATTACAACATAAGTGGTGTTTTTAGCCTAAACTCCATCAAGACTGCACCATCTGGCAGTGGCGTTAATCTAACCGCATCCGTGTTGGGAGCATCTCTCCATGAATATATTGAAATCGTGTTTCAGAATAACGAGGATACGATTCAATCGTGGCATCTTGATGGTTATGATTTCTGGGTTGTCGGGTACGTTATTACATTTGCGAAACATTGTTTTTATATAAGTCCTTGTAGGGGTTCACTTAATTCGATTAACCGATCAAACCAAATCGAACTAAAACTGAACCAGAATTTTTTTTTTTTTTTTGGTTCAATTTTGGTTTTTGGTTTTGGTTAGCCGAACTAAAAACAAAATTATGTATATTTTTATATTTATATATGATTTTATACTTATTTTTTTATTTTTACACTATTTTTGCTCACAAAAATTTATAATAATTATTTCAAATTATAATTTATTTATTTATATATATGTTTTTAATAAAAAGTAGGTTAACCAATAAAGAAAAAATTTGGTTACAAACAACTCGAACCGATTAAATTCAGTTCTCAGTATAAGATTTTGGTCAATTGAAATCGAACTTCAGTTTGACTGAATGTGCACCTTTAGTTGTCTGATGGCTTAATTGCAAAATTGGTCCTGTAGTTGTAGAACAGTGGCATTTTAGGACTTTTATTTTTCATTTTGCAAAAATAGAACTATAATTTAAAAAATCTAGCACAATAAGGAGAAAACTCACTGGAAATTCAGAAATTGGTCGGGATTTGATGATGGGGTTGCCACATTATCACCCCCTGATTGGGGATTTTTCATTTTTCAGCGGAATTAGTATTGTAGATGTTAATTGGGATGCATTTTGTATATAAACTCCATATGTGCATTTTGCATCTTAGCACTCATTCAAAAAAAAATCTTAGTCAGCAATCACATTACTAATTCCATATGAAATTGAAAATCCCCAATTAGGAGTGATGATGTGGTGGTCACATCATCACATTCCAGCCAATTTATGTATTCCCAGAAACATTTGTACTTAATGTGCCGTATCTTTTAAATTACAATCCTATTTTACAAAGTGAAAAAATAAAAGTTGTAAAATGTCACTGCTCTAAAGCTAGAGGACCAATTTTGCCGTTATGCCTTGGTCTGACCGAGACTCTTAAGTTCTTTCTCGTTTGTTAAGCAGATTCGGGACAGGACAATGGACACAAGCTAGCAGGAAGGGGTACAATCTGGTTGATGCTTTGACCAGACACACAACACAGGTAAATTAACCTTAAACATTCACCAAAAGCAACATTTTTTCACATTTCTGCCATATCATAATTTTAAGTTCTTGTTCATAATACAGGTATATCCCAAATCTTGGACAGCTATATTAGTCTCATTGGACAACCAGGGCATGTGGAATTTAAGGTCAGCAATGTGGGCAAGACAATACCTCGGACAACAATTTTATCTACGAGTTTACAATCCAACACCAAGTTTAGCAAATGAATATGATATACCTACCAATGCTATACTCTGCGGCAAAGCTGTTGACAAAAAACATCCTTAGTTCATTAGTCCGAGGAGTTAATTTGTTGAGAATATTTATTTTAATTTAACAGAGAAGGAAATAATCATGGTTCTTTAGATTTTAAATCTCAAACATTAAACTAAGTTATCTTACTTAGCTTGTTCATTTAGACTCGGGAAAATGTAATACTTAATTTGTGTAACAGAAACGTCATTAAGTTCTATTTCCATGTAATTCTCTCTCCTTTAATGTAGTACAATTGACTTTTATTTTTGTTTTCTTATATTATTATATCCGTAAAAAATAGGTCCATTTTTTTTTGGAGAAAGTTTAAACTTAGTATTTGGCAATATATATATATATATATATATATAGCTTTAGGTGAGAACGTAAGACCACATCTACACCGTCCAAACAAAATAGTGGAAGGCCAATCTAGGAATTTTTTTATAGCATTTAAAAATAGGCAAAAAAAATGTCCAGGGGTATAATAGGTATCGCATATTAGACCAAAAATAACTGCCAGCTAATTAATGCTAACAATAAGGGACGTGATCTGTTATTGATCACGTTCCTATAATCACGCGAACAACCCTCCTCTCTCCTGCATATATTAGGAATATTGCATATATGGAATGTGCTAATTGAACGTCCCTGTAAGCTAATTGAATGTGCTTATTTATAATAGAAATATTGCATGTATAGTTTTGTTATTGTGTATACTTAGAACAAAACAAGTAAAATATTGAACTACATTAGGCATCGATCCTTATAATTTATACCTTGCATACTGCATATTTATGTTCTGCATATATAGTATTCCAAATTTGTACATTCAGTATGAACAAAGTGTATTACATTAAAATTTAATAGCGTGCTTATTTAGAATAGTAATATTGCATATATAGGTTTGTGATTGTGTATACTTAGAACAAAACAAATAAAATATTGAAATAGGTTAGGCATTGGTCCTTATAATTTATACCATGCATAATGCATATTTATGTTCTGCATATATAGTGTTCTAAATTTGCATATTTATTATGAACAAGGTATATTACATTAAATTTTAATAGCGTGCTTATTTAGAATAGTAATATTGCATATATAGGTTTGTAATTGTGTATATTTAGAATAAAACAAGTAAAATATTGAAATACATTAGGCATTGATCCTTATAATTTATACACTGCATATTACAAAATTATGTTTTGTGTACATATCATTACAAGTTTTCATATTTAGTATGTACATTCTGTATTACATTATAATGTACAATTGTAATGGCCAAAACATGAAGCAGACAACAAAGTTAATGTTGGACAATTCTTTCCCCCACCCATAACAGTCAATTTATCACTCATATGCCTCTTTGCATCCGCTTTCACCATCCTCTGATTGCCACCATCACCACTATTTAGGTGGCCAAATGGAACCGAAACCAGGTTCCAAACCGAAATCGGAATCCGTGGTCAACGGTTCCTAAACCGTAATCGTGGTCAAAGGTTCCAAAACCGAACCTAAACCGTGTAGATTGGTTCCGATTTCGATTCCTATGTCTCAAAACCGTGGAACCGCATTTTTAACCGCTTGTTAGAACCGTAAATGGAACCGTGATGGAACCATTTTTTTAAGGTTAAAACCAACAATCTTGTTTTTGGTAAATACATACTAGAAGAAATGTAAAATGTTTATTATGATATTTTTAATATTGCACAACGATTACTTAAGGAAAAAAGTAAACGTCCAGGGGCCCTCTAGCTCAAATGTGAGCTAGAGGAACATATATTTAACTACTTCTTTTCGAGTTTAGTGAAACAGATATTGAAGACTTTGATATTTTGAAATGGTGATCACAAAGAACTCAACTTTATCCAATCCTCTCAATCATCCCAAAAGAGGTTTTGCATGTCCCGCTTCAACTATTGCGAGAGAGAAAACGCTTAGCTCCAGTGGAAATATTTTGGATGAATCACGCCGTGTGTTTGCATCCCGATTCCTTAGAAGCCCAATGTTTATTTAATGATTGGTGTAGAGCGGAGAGACGACCACAAGGATTAGAGTCAACATGTGACTTATCCGATTGACACGAGAGACAAATACAACCTAACGAGCGAGAAAAATAGGAGTGACCGATCAACGCCACAACTAAAAGGTAATGAGGGTAAAAAATAGATCGCGAACTACGTGGACTTTGATTCTTATACTTATGAGGATACGTAGACAACTTAATATTATTTTTAATACTAAGCTCAAAACTTAATATTATTATCAATATTAAGTGTAAGTCCTTTTTTTCCTTTTTTTCTTTTTATTTTAAACTAATTGTTAAATATTTTTCTAAATAAAATTATAAAAAAAAAAAGGTTCCCGCTTAACCGAATCGTATAGGAACCATGTTCCTATTAAACAGAACCTTTTTTTTATAATTTTATTTAGAAAAATATTTAGCAATTAGTTTAAAATAAAAAGAAAAAGGAAAAAAAAAAGGACTTGCACTTAATATTGATAATAATATTAAGTTTTGAGCTTAGTATTAATAATAATATTAAGTTGTCTACGTATCCTCATAGGGTATAGAAGAATCAAAGTCCACGTAGTTCGCATCTATCAAATAATATAATATGCAAAATACGTACACTAAGTATACACTAAAACATAACTAAGTATGCAAAAACTATACTCTAATTATACAAAATTAGTACTCTAAATATACATCATCAAATAAATATACATCATATACAATATGCCTGAAATATAACAACCAATTCGCATTATATGCAAAATATCAACCCTAAATATACAAAATATATACTCTAAAAATGCATAATCATATGTGCCCTAAAAAAAATTAGCTTACGAAATCTATCATCGCATAAAACTACACCAGAAATTCCAAAACACAAAGGTATATATAATACACACAAAAAATCATTCGATAATGGGGAATGTAAAAAAAATGAGAAATCAAAAGAACAAGAAATATGGAAAATATGAAACTGCAAAATAAAGAAAAACGACATATTAACACACTTAAACACGAACAACCATAAAATCGCAACCCTAGATATCCAGTAAATAATCCACGAAAAGCCACGCAATTTCAACGAAAAACACCGAAGCCAATAACACGAACAAAAAAACAAAACCATACCCTGAAAAATTCGCCAAGAAGAACACAGTCCAAACCCTAGACAAGTAGAAGAGGCTTTCACAATTTGCAGAGAAAGAGAAAGAGACGTGAGTTTGATTGAGAAGAAACTGAAATGGTGTTTGTCACAATTTTGAAAAAAAAAAAACTGACCCAAAAATCGTGGGATGTAGATATGGAAGGATTTTTGTTACCAAATCAAAACATATAGAATTACAAAAATATCCCTGGTATTTTAGAGCGAAAATATCCTAATGCCCCTAAATGAGGCGCCTATGCCTAAAATTAGGAGTAAAATCTGAACCATTGATTATTAAATCCAATTGTCTAAATATGGTCTTACGTTCTTACCTAAAGGGCTTGGTCTCATTTGAACCAATATATATATATATATAGATAGATAGATAAATAGATAGATATGCACACTCACACATGATTGTTTAGATTTTATAAGATATATTTTTTAATTTGTTATTCCATTTTTCTGAACTTTAAAATTTCAACACATAACAATTAATCTACTAAAATGTTTTACATAATATAATTATAAAATACAGTCAATTTCCATTCGTCTTCAACCATTCAGAAATTAAATTTAAAATCTTATCACATTTTTTTGGGTAAAAAATACCACTTGAGATTTTATAATCCAAATTAGGTATCATCTCGTGTTCCCAAAGATTTTATTTTGAGAGCTTATAAAATCTGTTTTAAAAAAATTGCTAAACAAATTTAAAGATCTTATAAGCTCAACTAAAACGCTTAGACCATAACTGATTATTCCCATTCCATTTCTTTTATCAATTCATCACCAATGGCGTATGTAATCTAAAACCAAGTATATACAATCAAGAAAATACTTAATGAACTTGACGTTTATCCATATGTAATATAACACAGAACATGTAAAATGGAAATCACGAACAATACTTGTTGCCAATCTCCAACAAACAGGAACACAAGTCGTGTGGTTTCGACATCATGGCCATATGATCCGAACCGTTTATCACTTTCACCTCGTCTGGCGGATTATTATCGATCAACCACCTTTGCATATCCTTCATCAAGTTGTCCTCTTCACAAACAACGTAGACACGAGGAATGGAACCATAATTTTCCTTTGTAAGAGCAGTTTCTTTCGACGGGCAACGAAAATTGACAAACAGAGGGGATGGCCTTATCAAGAATGTTGCCAGAGTCAAATCCTGTTTTGTCATCAAAATCAAACAACCAGCATAAATCCAGTTTTCAATTCATCTAGAATAGTTGAATCAGAAATAGAAGGGATAATTACAAAAACTACCCCTGAGGTATAGCCTGACTACCAAAAACAAATCCAGTTATCTTTAAAAATTACAAATACCCCCTGAAATTTTGTTTTAGTTCACAAAATTGCACCATCGAGATTCAAGAGGCCTCCTCAAGAGGGGTATCTGTAAATTTGAAAGTTAACTGGTTCTTTTTATAATTAGACTAAACCTCAGGGTAGTTTTTGCAATTATCCCTAAATATTATATCTTACCTCAGGTGGTGAAAGTTGATATAGTTTAGATTCCAAGAACTTAGGGCCAATTAGGAAAGAAGTTGGAGGTTTGTCTTTTCCTTGGCTGTAAGTATACTGGTTGTCCATGGGAGAATCCAATCTTCCCTCAAACTGTCCATTGTAAACGAATTATTTTTTTTTTTTTAAGCACAATGGGGGAAATAGGGGAAGGGACACACGTGCTCGTAAGCAATCGAACCCCGCTTACAACACACACGTATCAACCAATGGAGTACAAAAGTTGATCCTTCCATTATAAATGAGTTAAATCAAATGGGATCAACTCCAAAAAAAACTTACATGTGTTATTCGAAACTTGTCATTAGCAAATATTTACGAGCACATATTTATCTGTGTACCAAATCGATCCAAAATGTAGAATACTTGGTAGAACATGAAAAGCGAAATACAAGATTTTAAGCCACTAGACAGACTAAAAGAGGGTGTTTGTCAGAGCTTATAAGCTCTTAAAACACCTTATAACTTGTTTAAGAGTCTATATAAGCTCTTAAAACATGTTTGGTATTTTTTTTTTTTGAAAAAGCTTACAAGATCATAAAGAAAATTGTTTAGGACCTTATAAGCTGCTTTTAGAAAAAGTACGAAGATCCCAACTTTTTCTCAAAAACAAATCTTACTTTAACAACATTCTTTAATTTTGATCATTTTACCATTAGGTCCATTTCTGACATCTTAAAAGCTCTACCATCATAGTTTTATCCAAACACTTCAACAACCTATTTTTAAAATATGATCTAATATCTCATTGGCTCTAAGAACATCTTATAACACGTGACTTTTAAATAAGCTTAGCCAAACACTCTCTAAACCATAAGATTAATTCTACAGATTACCGGCGAGTAAACTGTTCGAAACCACCACAACTACCTTGTCTCAAGACAAACTCTCAAATTACTAAATAGAATAAACTCAATTACCATCACTTGTCAACACATTACAATATATCCATATTGTTTTATATCAAATTGCTTTTAAAAATGAATGCTTTATGTAAACACAATACAACAATACCTCTTTAGAGACAGTTGGAAGATCAAGATCAGGGCCAGGCATGGAAGCAGTAACAAAAACAGCTGCACCAATTTTTTCAGGGAATCTTTCCATGGCAATGGAAATGTCAATTCCACCCCTGCTATGCCCAACCAATATAACTCTCTCATCCACTGGTAGACCCTCCATGAATAGCATTAGAGGCTCGAAATAGTCGGTGATGGACCGGACTTCCTCGACCCGTTTGAGGTCCGATCCGCAGCCCGCCAAGTCGAGAGCGGTGACTTTGTGATGTGCAGATCTCAGCAGAGTTGTCAATTTGTACCAACACCATGCTCCATGGCAATCCCCATGAACCAGAACAAAATGGTATTCATTCTTGTCCATTATTTCACCTGCCATTTCCTGGTTTATTTAAATAAAAAAGGCAAAAATCATATGAGATGGTCTCACGGGTCCAAATCCGTGAGACGGATCCTAAATTGACTGATGTTAGTTAATCCATGTAAATTTGGATCTAACTTGCTTTGATTTGTAAATGGATTCATGTACTTAAATCCGTGAGACATACCTCACGTAAGACTTGCTCAATAAAAAAATACATGTAAATGTAAAATCTATTGTATTTGGAATATGCATTACATATGTGTCCCAATGGCTAACAATCAGCAATCCCGCCGGAAATTGAAAATCCCTAATCAGCCACGCCAATAATATAGCAAATTTTATAATTTTCCGCCAAAATTGTCCTCAATGTGCCGAAGTTTTTAGATTATAACCCTAAATTACAAATTTACAAAATCCTAAAATACCACCACTCGAAGTTACAGGACCAATTTTGCAATTAAACCTTATGTTGGCAACAACGAAAACATTTCCAAAATGAAGTATAAAGGTGTGCAAATTAAATAAGACTTGTTCATAACTTAAGCTATCTTCAGTATAATGTAAAATTTGTATCTCAAAATCAATTAACAATCATTGGGTTGAAAATTACGCTTCTACAGTGTAAAACTGTTCTCTATTTTCCAAAAGATTTCAAATACAAAGAGTAAACTAAAATTGATCAGCAAAAACTCTCATTTTCATAGATTAACTAAAATTTGATAATCAACAAGCAGACACACACAAACACCTAAGATGTGTACGTAAGAGATTAAAGGACGAACTCTGGTGGAATCATAATTGCAACATACTGAAAAAAATTCGAGTAAAAATGTAAAGTTTTACCTTACAATTGACCACGGATTTTGGAAAGTTTTGAGACGATAAATCCGGTGGAGTTCACTGTTCAGTTTATGACATTGACCCATAAATATTGGAAAATGCACCCACGTGAATATTAATTAGAAAATTGTTCTTAAATTTTTTTATTTTTATTTTTTTGAATTGTTTGTTATGGTAACTTAAGTTAAAAATGTTCGCGTATTCCCACAAATCATTAAAAGAAATCAAATATACGTCATATTATCTCTTATTGGGGTTGATAAGCCATGTTATCATGGGTAAACCCATGTTTAGAATATGGACTAATGATACCCGAGTCGAAATTTGCAAATAATCGGTCCACATAGCTCTTCAAATTGTAATAATATGGGACCACCAAGATGACATAGACCGAGCCGGGTGATGTGGCGCGAGGCAGTGCGAATGCCGACCTAAGGTCCCAATGGTGGACGGCCCGAAGATAACCATTTTTCTAAGCAAGTCAAGATGTCACTTGTCAACAAGATAAAAAGATGAGTCAAGAAGATGCCAAATATGCAGCTAAAAGCCTATCCGAAAGAGGACATGTGCCCCTCAGTAGCCACTCTATAACCCCTTGTAACCAATCTATAACTAGGGGCAATGATGATTAAAGCACCCTAATTGTATGAGTAAAAATGGGCTTCACTTGTTAAGAAGGATGGAGAGGATCAAGAAAAAGCACTTGTAAAAGCTTTATTTGTAAACGATACCGACCAGATAAAATCATGCTCGCTTTTATATATAAAAAGGCAATTAGTCCTGTTTACAAAATCTTTTGAGTGTCATTTCATTTTCATATCATATTACTCGCTTAGTTTGCTTGTTGATCCAAGACGTACGTCAACAAATTGGCGCTGAAGGAGGGCCCATTTTGGTTCAAATTAAATTTCTAGTTATCTAAGTTATTCCAACTAAGGTAATTTTATTTTCTTGCGAAAATGAGTCAAACCACTCGAAATGCGTGTGAATCAAGACCCACCGCAAAATAACCAAACAGGCAAAACACTAATCTGGTCGAGAATGTACCCCAACGGAAATAGGGAGCGCAGTTTTGTTACCTTTCACTCAGTTGTTTACGAACCCTGCATTCGAACAACAGATGAACCAACTTATTTCCCAAACTATTGAAAGTACTCCCCCACAAATACAACCTCCTCCACCCGTAAATACTCACCAAATCAACCCATCACTAAATATTAATCCACATGTCCCAAAGACTCTCCAAACAATGAAAACCATGAAGCAAGTTCACATAACGAATGCCCGTCGTAAGGCATAACGTAAGACGACCACGGATGACGCGGCGAGCAAAGTCGGGTAGCAGAATCATTACTATTACTCTCGTGCCCCCGTCGTGCCCATTCTGTGTTTGCATGTCGTCTGGGACTTGACCCGATTCGACCAGCTCGGTCGATCAACTCCAGACTCCGATTTCCTGATGATCGGGAGCATGTTTGGGCCAACTTGCTCAGATCCTAGCCCAAGAAATGAGTGAGAGGCGGAAATATTACGTCTCCACCGCCGCTGACGAACCGGAGAAAGTCCCGATGATATTCAAGACAAATACTGACCAAGCTCGCGACAGCCAACCCGGTGTCGTGTCACCATTTGCTTCCTCGTATTCTCATAACTCCTTTACCAAATAAATTTAAGATTCCTCAAATAGGTCTATACAATGGAAAGATCGACCCCACGACTCATGTCCACAAATATCTTGCGTGGATGGAACTATACAACCCTAGTGATGCCATTTTGTGCAGGGCGTTTCCACTGACTTTGGGCGATCGAGCCCACCGGTGGTTTCAGACCCTACCACAAGGTTCTATACGGTCTTGGGGCAATTTGATGCCCGCATTTACAACCCACTTTTTGACATCTAAAGTTCGAGCCGCTCCCAAAGACTCCCTTGTCAATATCAAGCAAGAGCGGAGAGCCATTGAAAAGTTATATTTCTCGATTTAATAAGCAAGTCCGAGAGATGGAGCCCATCTCGGACGACGCAATACTCATCGCAGCAATGGTCGGACTCACACCCCACACTTGGTTTAATTATGCTATCCACGAGTCGGGCGCGACCTCGTTTTAAGAATTCATCATCCGCGCGAACGGCATATTTGTATTGTTGAGGCCATGGCCGGTCAAAGATCCCGAGCCAAAGATCAAGGTGTTAAAAAGATAATAAGATAGAGAACGATCCGCTCGCCGGGATCGTGGTTCAAATCATTCAATGAGAACCTATCCACAGGATATAAATCATACCAGAAGCTCATGTCGAGGTTGCGGTCTGAGAGCACTCGACGCATACTCCATCACCATATGGAATGAAATCACATGTTATTACCACTTGTAAAATCTCCACTTTACCCTTTAATTGTGAAGTAATATGACTAGTGTACCCCTCATTTGGTGGGAAGAATGAATGTTTAAATTGAGAGGGTAATAAAGATCTTTCATATATTCATCACAAACAATTAGTTTTTCCAAACGCATATATTGATTTTTTTAATTTAAAAAATATTATCCCAATCACACTTCTCAAACACAATATTATATGGAACAATGCAATTTCTATCCTATCATAAATATTTATCCATTCTCATCACAAAAAAACAAATGAGTCCTTAGGGCACATTTGTTCCGCCGGATAAGGCAAGTTAACACGTAGAATCCTTGTTTGGCTTAGGGGTTACCGAATCGTGACTTGATGAAAGGCTCATGACCAAATAATTAAAATGGTTCATATTGTATATATCCCGCCTCCCCCATGATAATATTATTATCATACCTTTTAATTGGAAATGATTTATCAATTTTGCTCCTAAAGTGCCCTATTCATTGGATACTTGTGTGTTGACCAGATTTCAATAACTGGTTCAATGCGCTATTTGTAGGGCTGAAGAATGAACTAAGATACTCCATACTCAATTCGAGATCGGTCGTTAAAAATTGCCTGAGCTTTTTGTTTGATAAGATGTAAAGTTCGGCTCGAGCTCAACTCGATCAGTAAAGAAAATAAAATGTATAAAAACATCAGGCTACTCGAGCTCGATTCGTATTTGGCTCGACTAAAGCTCGTTCGAGCTCGATTTGATTAATAATCAAACCAAGCTAAAACACAAATTCAAACAAGCTTGAACAAGATTATATTCGGTTCGACTCACCTCATTTACACCCCTAAATTGTTTGGACATTTAACAATTTTATCCGATGTAATCAAGGTTCAAAAACATAGGATAGTATACAATCCTAAGAAATAATTTTCTTCATTCACAAATCCCAAACATAATAAATCTAATCCGTGAGAATACTATTATCATATCCTATCATAAATAGTTATCTAATCCCACGAAAAAAATAAAAGAGCCTTTGCGTTTTGGAAAACTTTTTTGGATCTGGAAAATATGGGAAAAGTCATTTTATCCGTTGTCTTCCTTTGTTTGGATTTGGGTTAAAAGCCGTGATTGAGAAATGTGCCTAAATGATAAGTAATCCAGCCTAGGGGTGAGATTATATAACCGTTCTCCTCTTTTTCTCATCTCTAATTAACTTTTGTGCCCCATAAATGTTCCTAAGGTTACGATTTTAACCTTTGCGCAATTTGACTTACGTAAATGCATCCTAATAAAAGGTGGAACCCTCTTCCAAAAACCAAAGATCCCAAAAAGTGCTAGTTAATGGTACAATTGGAAGATAAAAGTGTGCCATTCAGAGAAGTGCAAAATGTCCTAGAAATCAAGGGGGAAAGTCTTTCTACCACTAAGAGGGTAGTGGGATTTTGAGAGTGTTGAAAGATATTGCTATCCCCATGGATAGTGACGTCGTTCTGAGAGGGAGTGGTAGTGGGCATAAAAGACAACTGGATCTGGGTGATAAAGATAATGTCAAGAGTGGGGGGAAGTAAAAGATGAAAGCCTTGAATGGGCCCAATCCCATCAATGAATGTATGTGTATGGAATTGTAGAAGATTGGGAGGCTACTCTACAATATCCCGATTAAAGGAGGCTTTGAAACTCGACATCCCCGAGATTGTGTTCATTTTCGAAACAAAAGGAAAAAATTCATTCAAATGGCTTCTAGAAAATTGAGAATGGGAATAGATGGCAAACAAGCATTGACTGTTGGGTAAAAATGGTGGTCTTTTTGTCTATTGGTCGAGAGGATTATAATGTTTCAACTCTTACTCTCGATTTTTGTGTGGAAGTTGGACTTGAAGTGGGGGTTAATAAGCAATGGGCAATTTTTCTCTATGCTAGTACTGATAAGAGGTGTAGACAAATCCAATGAGAGTTCCTTATCAATGCCAAAGATAAATGAGGTAATCTTTGGTTTTTAGGTGGGACTTTAATGACTTCACCGAGGCAAAGGAATAAATGGGGGAAGGATTATAAATTAGTCTAGCTTACAAGAGTTCAATAATTTTATTAGCTATATAGAAATGGAAGTTGTTCCATTTATCGGGCATTCTTTACGTGGGCTAATAATAGGGAGGAGAGAATTCTGTCGAGAAAAGACTTGATAGGATTTTTGGTTCTCCGAATTAGTTGCTCAAGTTCCCAAAAGCCCAAGTGAAGCATGTGGAGAAGCATTCATCTGACCATTATCTTCTTTGTCTTGAGACCTCCACTGATTGTTCTAAAGGCAATAGAAGATTCTATTTAGATAAAAGGTGGATTGGTTGGGAGGGGATTAAAGATTCTATTGAGGAGAGTTGGAAGATTCTTGTTATGGGGACACCAATGTTTCACTTGTAAGAGAATCCTTAATTGTAGATTGTTCCTTATTAACTAGAGCAAGGTCCAAATCCACCTACAAAAATTATTGAGGGCTGCAAAATTAGGTTGTCTGAGCTAAAGAGTGAAGGTGGTTCCAGAGACTGGAAAAGTTGGGGTGATCTTAGATTTGTGTTGGCTAAGGATTATAAGGACGAAGAGGCTTATTGGAGTCATAAAGCCAAGGTCCATTGGCTTAAAGAGGGTGACAGAATTCAAATTCTTCCATGTTTGTATAATACATAGGAGGAAGAAAAATTGCATTGAGAGGTCCGATTAACGTTGATGGTTCCAGTGTAATTCTCCGTGTTTGAAAACGATGTGTCCGATTATTACACGAATTTGTTTAGATCTTCTCAACCAAAGATTTGATGGATCCATCTTGGAGGATCTCGCATTCAATCACACGGGCTATGTATAGGGTGCTTACAAGCCACGTGGAGGAAATTGAAATCAAAAAAGCATTGCTTGAGCTCAATCCAAACAAGGATCATGGATGGGATGGTATGACCCTGTTTGATAAATATTTTTATCATGATTTTGATAATTTTGTTTTAAAGTATTTTTACACCAAAACAATGTTTCTAAATGTTATCCAAATACTCCTTTTTATCTAAAATATTTTTACTAAATTTTTGGAGTATTTCTTGAAGTTTATTTTCGATAAAAATTGGACAACACTTCTCTCGGGTTGGACCTGGTCGCCCTATAGGGCAACCCATACCTGAAGTTGAGTTTTGAAATAGAAAATCGGACAAAAGAATTTTTCTAGAGGTCGATCGACCGACCACAGTCGATTGATGCCTGGAGTTTCTCGTTTTTTCCTCAGTATTGAACTCCATGTAGTCGACCGGTCCAACACATGGTCGACCTTAGACCCCCGTCGATCGACGCCATGTGTAAAAATGAGTTTTTACTTTTCAACATTTATTTCTACGCGACCGGTCGCCTCTAGCGCGTTTTGACAAAGAAATTTAGTCGCCGACAATGCAGACGGTTCTTCTTTTTAATTTGTGGGATTGGTTTCTAATAGCTATATTCTTGATTTTAATTGTATTTTTCTCTGAGATTTTCAATCCCCAAGAGGCCTATCCATGATAAATCATCTCCTATAAATAGAGGAAGATTTGAAGCAACACTACAAGAGAGCATATAACATAACACAACACAACAAGATACACTAAAAGCAAATACTTGTTCTTTCATTGTCTATATTCTTGTTGTAATAGCCTAAGGTCTTACACTTTCACATCTTGAGATCTAGACTTTATTTCTTGATTACACTTGCACTAAAAATTGTATTATTCATTATCGAGTTGTAATCTTGAATTTGTGGTCATCATTCAATACGAAATATTCTTGTGAGTGTTCTTGTGGTAAGAACACACTTAGGTGATCTAGGTGTTAGGTGTAAGAAGATTGTGGTAATATTCTTGTTGAAGAGTTTGGTGCTCTTTGAGGTGTTGAAGAATTTGGTATTCTTCAAGTCGGAAGATTGTGGTAATCTTCATAAGGTGCCGTTGAAGATTGTGGTAATCTTCAGGAGATTGTGGTAATCTCCAAAGAGGTGTTGTAAGGTGATGTTGTACTAATTGTGGTAATTAATAAAATCTTTTTCTTTTTGAAATCCATCCCAGGAGATACTTTGGGGTGGTAGAGATTAGACCCTAGGTGGGTTGAACTTCTATAAATCGACGTGTGTTATTTACTTCTCGCACCTTTATTCTTGTATTGGCTTGTTTGATTCAAAACGAGGGCATAATCGAGAAAATGGAGATAATCTATTCACCCCCTCTAGATTATCGTATCCGCTTGGACTTACAAGTGGTATCGAGCCCAACTCGTTGGCAAGCTCGCTCCACGTCGCGAGTAAAGAGGAGCGATCAATGGCTACGAATGAAGTCTACCTTCATCGGCTCCTGCACCAACAAGCCACCACTATTTGATTCCAAAAATTATACGTTTTAGAAAGAAAGAATGGAATGCTATTTACAAAGTTGCGGGTTTGATATTTGGAACACGGTCATAAATGGAGAATCTATCCCGATAAAAGACGGACCACTCACCTCCAAAGTCCTCAAGGAGCTCAATGATGAAGAAATGAAAATTCTCTCCTTAAATGGTAAAGCTCTAAATATTCTTCATTGTTCACTTACTTTTTCGAAATACGGTCATATTCGAGAATACGATCGGCACGATGCGTGGGAAAATTAGAAGCTATCTATGAAGTATATGCAAATGAAAGGAGCAACTTAAAAGCATCTACCTCTCAAATGAATACAACAACAAATCCAATAACATAGGATGAACTTCTTACAACTTTCGACGATGAAGAAGTCGAACAATGTTTTATGGGCATCGAAAGAAGAAAACAAGGAACGCTTTAAACCTTCTACTTCTTATGATAATGAATTACAAAATGATTATAGTGATTTGCAAAATGATTTTGATGATCTTCAAAATGAATTCCAAAGCTTGCTTGTTAAATACAAAAATTTGAAAAAGGAATTCCATGTTTTGAAAAATGATAAAGATAATTTATTTTTCTCTTATGAATCACTTTCAATTGCTCACACCACCATACTTGATAAGGTTAGAATCCTTGATAAGGAAAACAAGATTTTGTTGAGGATATTAATTGCAGGAAAAATGATTTATTAAAATTCAACTTGAGTACCGCCGATAAAATGACCAATATTGTTGACGTTCATAGTTGTGAAAACTTGAAATCGGGACTTGATCATAAGCATGTTTGATAATTGGTTTTATCATGATTTTGATGATTTTATTTTTATACCAAAACAATGTTTTTAAAGGTTGTCCAAATACTCCTAAATGATTTAAAATGGTTTTAATGTTTTCCTGGAGTATTTCCTCGAGTTTGTTTTTCGATAATATTGGACAACACTTTTAATGATTTTATGTCAATGGTTTCTTTCATTGAAACTATGTTTCTAAATGTTGTCCTAATACTCCCGATTGGTCTAAAATGTTTTTACGAATTTTTCGAGTATTTATTGGAATTTATATCGGACAACACTTTTTGTATTAATGTGTTATTTCATCATAACTATATTTTTAATGTTGTCCTAAATACTCCCGATCGGTTTAAAATATTTTTACGAATTTTTCTGGAGTATTTCTTGAGGTTTATTTTCGACAAAAATCGGACAACACTTCATTTAGGGGGTCGACCGGCTCGACCAAAGAGGCGACTTGCACTGGGAACACATTTCAAAATGTAACTCGCGAAACCTCAAAAAGCAAACAGGTGACCGGTCCACGTAGGGCGACCGGTCGCACCCACGACGACCGATCGACCACCCCCTCGACCGGTCTCCCGTTGTAATTTTGTTGCGTTCTTTTCAAATCTTATTTCACGCGACGACTCGCCGCCTTTTGTTTGACAAAAAATTCTAACCGTTGTGCAAAGACAACTTTTCCTTAAATTGTGGAATTGATTTCTAACAGCTATAATCTTGATTTTAATTGCAATTTTTTGTAGAAATCAGATTCCAAGAGGAGCCTATCAAGTATCAATCATCTCCTATAAATAGAGGAAGATTTGAAGCACAACAATGAGAGAGAAAAACTACAACACAACAAGATACACTCAAGAATACACTTGTTCTTACATTGTCTTATTTCTTGTTGTAATTTGCCTAGCTATTCACTTTCACATTCTTGAGGTCTAGGATTTTCTTGATTACACTTGCACTCTATTGTATTATCAATTATCGAGTTGTAATCTTGAATTTGGGTAATCATTCAACACAAGATATCCTTGTGAGTGTTCTTGTGGTAAGAACACACTTGGGTGATCTAGGTGTTAGGTGTAAGAAGATTGTGGTAATCTTCTTGTTGAGGTGTTGAAGAATTTGGTATTCTTCAAGGTTGAAGATTGTGGTAATCTTCACAAGGTGCCGTTGGAGATTGTGGTAATCTTCAAGTGAGATTGTGGTAATCTCAAAGGTGGTGTTGAAGAAGAGTGTGGTGCTCTTCAAGGTTGTTGTAAGTTGGTGTTGTATTAATTTGTGGTAAATTAATAAAATCTTTTTTCTTTTTGAAATCCATCCCGGATATACTGGGGTGGTAGTAGATTAGGCCCTAGGTGGGTTGAACTACTATAAATCAACGTGTGTTGTTTACATTCCGCACCTTTATTATTGTGTTTGAGCATTCGGTTAGAAAAAGAGGGCGAAATCGAAAAGATGGAGATAATCTATTCACCCCCCCTCTAGATTATCGTAGCCGCTTGGACTTACAAGTGGTATCAGAGCCAAACTCTTTGGCAAGCTCATTTCACATCGCGAGTGAAGAGAAACGATCGTCGGCTACGAACGAAGCTCATCTTTCCGGCACCTCCACCACCAAGCCACCTCGGTTTGATTCCAAAAATTTTATATTTTGGAAAGAAAGAATGGAATGCTATTTACAAGGTTGCGGGTTTGATATTTGGAACACCGTCATAAATGGAGAATCCATTTCGATGAAAGATACACCACACACCTCTAAAGGCTTCAAAGAGTTCAATAATGAAGAAAAAAATCATCTCCTTAAACGGTAAAGCTCTCAATATTTTGTATTGTTCATTTACTAATTTGGAATATGAACATATTGTAGGAATTCAATCGGCACATGAAGTATGGCAAAAATTAGAAGCCATCTATGGAGTATTTGCAAATGAAAGGAGTCAAACAAAAGCATCTACTTCTCAAAGGGATACAATGTCAAATCTAAGGAACAAGCCTCTTACAACTTCCAACTATGAAGAAGTTGAACATTGTCTTATGGGCATCGAAGAAAAAACGGGGTATGTCTTAAACCCTCTACTTCCTATGATATTGTTATTCAAAATGATTATAGTGATTTGCAAAATGATTTTGATGATCTTCAAGATGAATTCCAAAGCTTGCTTGTTAAGTACAAAAATTTGAAAAAGGAATTCAATGTTTTGAAAAATGATAAGGATAGTTTATTTACTTTCTATGAATCACTATCATGTGCTCACACTACCACTCTTGATAAGGTTAGAAACCTTGAAAAAGAAAATAAGTACTCTTGTTGAGGATATTAATTGCTTGAAAAATAATTTATCAAAATCAAACTTGAGTACCAATAAAATGTCCAATATTGTTGATATTCATAATTGTGATAAAGGACTTGATCATAAGCCAAATGTTGTTAATCATATTGAAAAATGATCAAGTCACTATGCATATAGGCCATTATGCTCCTAGAATTATTACTTGTTTTTATTGCGGTAAAAAGGGTCATACGGCTAATTCTTGTCGAGCTAGAAATAGCTCTAATTATTGTTGGAGACCTAAAAGTCTCAAGACTAATCCCAAAGGACCCAAATACATGAGGGTACCACAAAACAATGTCATATTAGGTACTCGTAAATAATGATCAAGAAAATTCATACCACCAAGAAGGCATCAAATGACCGATTCATTTGATCAAAGAAGGAGAAACTATTTTCAACAAAGCCAATTTCCAAGAAGAGGATATAATCAAAAATGGGAAAAACACAATCCTTGGAACATCATCAACAAGATGATTTTCAAAGAAGAAGAGACCATCAACAATGGGAAGGACAAAAATTTTGGAGATGGAATAATTGGAGAGATTACCATCAACATGAAGATTTTAAAAAGGAAGATATCATCAACAATGGGAAAACCCATGGAAACAGCGTAATTGGTAAACCGTATCTCCCCATTTAAATATGCATTTTATTTTATTTCTATGCATATTTTTATTTGTGTCTTAATTGCAAAATGAGTTTTCATATATTTAAATTTTAAATTAAGGTCTTCAAAACTTATTTGTATTTTTAAAAATTTTGAAAAAGAAGACCTTATATGATGTTTTTAAAACTCTTGTGCATTTTTGTAGACTAAAGTGTATTATCATCTCTTATGGATTTTTATGGCATGAGCTTACTTGTGATATCTCTTAGCCTACACTTTTATCATTATGGTTTGTGCTAGATTTGTTTTAAGAATTGTGTAGGATTTACATATTTTCACAAATGGCCATTTACGTCACTATTTGTCAAGAAAGGCATAAATTATCGAGGCACGCGTTTACGTGTGTTACTCTTACTCTTATAGACTCGATATATGTATTGTCATATGCCTATGTGCTTGTTTTTCATAGTATTTCATACAAGTGCCATTAAGAGGATTTTTAGATTTTTGAAAGACACTATTCGATATTTGATTGCACATATTTACTTTGTCAACTCTTGTTCAAATACTTTTTTAAATGAAGTCTCAACTATATGCTATCGGATTTTCAAATTTTAAAAGAGACCTTTTGTAGTTTTCTTAAGCTTATTTGAACTTGCATGATTTATTAGACTCTTGATGATCTTCTAAATGCATAGTATGTGTTTTTGCTTCGTGGTCTATATCTATATATATAGTGTCTATTTCTACTATGCTCTTATACAAGATATTTTGTGATTGATGATTGAGGCATGTTTTTACACTTGAGCTATTTTTTCTTGCTTATATAAGCGATACCGTTAATGAGTTTGTTAAGTTATGTAGATGAGAATGAAGTACTCCAAATATTAGTTAACTCAAAATATTTGGATGTAAATGTTCTATCATGAACACCTTAGATCAATTGGATGCCCTATGATGATAGTGATGAAGAAGACAAAAAAAGGGTATTCCGGAACAAACTCGATGACCAAGGCACCATTGGTCGAACTAAGACGAGGTTAGTAGTTCAAGGTATTTTCAAGAAGAAGGTAATTGATTTTGATGTAACATTTGCACTCATAGCACACTTAGTAGCTATTGGCATTTTACTTGCCCATTCTTGTTTTAAGAAAATTTCAAGCTTTACCAAATGGATGTTAAATCCAATTTTCTCAATGGTTTTATTCAAGAAGAAGTCTATGTAAAACAACCTCCGGGTTTAAAATTTTTCTAGGCCAAATGATTTTTATAAAAGGCCTTGTATGGTTCAAAACAAGTACCCCATGTATGGTATGATAGACTTAACTATTTTTGCTAAATGATTTTACAAGAGGTAAAGTTGATACTACTCTCTTTGTTTTTTTAAAAAAAGAAAAAGGCAAGATTGTTTGCTTGTGCATATTTATGAGAATATTTTTGGTGCTACTAATGAACATTTGTGCAAGATTTGTTTTTCTAAGTTGATACTAGGTGAGCTTGAAATGAGCATGATGGGGAGCTCAATCTCTTGCTTGACTACAAATTATTCAATGCCAAGAAGATGGTTATATAAGAACTCTTGAAGGAGTTAAACATTGAAGAAGGAAGAACCGTCTCTACTCCCATGGCAACAAATGTAGAGATTAACAAAGGTTGAGAAAGACATATCGATTGACAAACAAATTCGAGGTATGTTTTCTTGTATTGTTCCAATAGACTCGACATTCTATATGCCTTATGTCTATTTGCTAGACTTCAAAAACTATCCTAACGAATCTCATTAAAGTGCCGTTAAAAGAAATTTTCAAATATTTGAAAGGCACTTCTTCTTATGACTTGTATATCCAATGTATTAAAACGTTCTTATTTTTCCTGGATAACAAGTTCGGTGTTTACAATTTATCAAAATATGTTAGTCATACTCGAACTAAACATATTGAGATTCAAATTTTTTCTAAGGGATTGCGTTTCTAAAATGAAAAATTGAGATGTGTTTAATTCCTCTCAAGGATAACTCGCGGATTTTAATCATTAACCGCCGAGTATTTTACCTCATTTCGAGCTTGATTATAACATAATGTATATTGAATGAGGTCTACGTTTGCATTTTGCACACTTTTAAAACTTAGGGGCGAAAAATCGGATTTTGGATCAAACTTCGCAAAATGCAGAAAGAAGCGAATGGCCGAAGGGCCGAGGTCGACCTGGCGCCTAGCCTCCGACCGGCCGCCACCTCCAACCGGTCGCCCCTGGCCAGTGTTTTTTGAGATATATTGCTTTCTGTTTCGTAATTTGGCATTTTGGCCTTTTTCTTCTCTATTTCGTCCCCTTTGTCATTTGCACACACATTTCACTTCAAATGTGTTTGGTTGCATGTATTACATAGTTTGGGGATTATCTAGCTCGACTATCATCATCATTACTCCTTTACCGATCGAATGGTAAGAATTTCACTCTTTTAGCTCAATTGGGTTGAACCTCGAGTTTGTGGCTTATATGTATTTTTTCTTGATGCAATTCATATATTTTTTGTGATGAGCTTATTAATTATTGATGATTGACATTTGTTAAATTGCATTTGGTGATGAAAAACTTGGCTTGATTTCATTTACAAGGGCTATATATATTTTTCTCAATTTTTGACGCCCGCCAAGTGTTCGATAAAACGTTTCAATGAAAAATTCATCACCTACATGATTCTCTCGTTTTTAAATGACTTATATTTTTATAGAGATCATGTTTTGCAAATCTCATAAGTTTTCATAAGCTTCTACAAGTCGTATGATTCGACTTTTCCCTCCTATTTGGTTTAAGAGCTTCAATGTTCAAAATAGCTCGATACATCGGTTTAGTTGCGCACTTGGATATGAATATATGATGTATTTATCTTGCTAACATTCTTTTTGATGATTCCAAAGGGGAGAAACAGGTTATAAGCTCTTTAGCTCAAAGAAAGCTAAGATAAGCTTAACGAAAAAAGCTATAAGCTATGGCTTCATAAAGCCATAAGTTGTGGAACATATTTAGTCCACTTGGTGCATTATGGTTATGTATGAATCATGGTCCATTGGTTGTAGTATGGACTTATATACGGTTCTAATGATGTCTCTTTGACAGGGGGAGCTTTTAAGTTTTTGATACTTAAGCTTAATATCGAAAAGCTAAGATTTTAGCTTATGTTGAAGTTGCTTTTTACTCTTGTTGTGCATATTGATAGGGGAGCTTTTGCTATATATGTTTAATATCTCTACTCCCATCCTTGTGATTATATTGTGTGGAATGTTGTCACTCACAACGGATAGTTCCTTTTAACCGGTAAAATTATTTTTTTTTAAATCGACCACGTTAAAATTGTTTTGGTTTGTAATCATCAAAAAGGGGGAGATTGTTTGATAATTGGTTTTATCATGATTTTGATGATTTTGTTTTTATACCAAAACAATGTTTTTAAAGGTTGTCCAAATACTCCTAAATGATTTAAAATGGTTTTAATGTTTTCCGGAGTATTTCCTCGAGTTTATTTTCGATAATATTGGACAACACTTTTAATGATTTTATGTCAATGGTTTCTTTCATTGAAACTATGTTTCTAAATGTTGTCCTAATACTCCCGATTGGTCTAAAATATTTTTACGAATTTTTCGGAGTATTTATTGGAATTTATATCGGACAACACTTTTTGTATTAATGTGTTATTTCATCATAACTATATTTCTAATGTTGTCCTAAATACTCCCGATCGGTTTAAAATGTTTTTACGAATTTTTCGGAGTATTTCTTGAGGTTTATTTTCGACAAAAATCGGACAACACTTCATTTAGAGGTCGACCGGTCGACCAAAGAGGCGACCGGTACCTGGGAACACATTTCAGAAACAGAACTCGCGAAACCTCAAAAATAGGTCAGGGTGACCGGTCCACGTAGGGGGCGACCGGTCGCACCCTTGGGCGACCGGTCGACCACCCTTGGACCGGTTTGTTTAGACGAGAGCCATGTCCTGATCTTGCAACGAATCAAGAATGACCTCTCTGAGGCACCGTTCTAATATCTCCTCGTTGTAATTTTGTCGCGTTCTTTTCAAATCTTATTTCTGCGCGACCGGTCGCTTCTTAAGTTTGACAAAGAAAATTCTAACCGTTGTCAAAGCAGACAACTTTTCCTTAAATTGTGGAATTGATTTCTAACACTATAATCTTGATTTTAATTGCAATTTTTGTAGAAATCGATTCCAAGATGAGCCTATCAAGTATCAATCATCTCTTAAATAGAGGAAGATTTGAAGCACAACAATAAGAGAGAAAAAACTACAACACAACAAGATACACTCAAGAATACACTTGTTCTTACATTGTCTTATTTCTTGTTGTAATTTGCCTAGCTATTCACTTTCACATTCTTGAGGTCTAGGCTTTTCTTAATTACACTTGCACTCTATTGTATTATCAATTATCGAGTTGTAATTTTGAATTTGGGTAATCATTCAACACAAGATATCCTTATGAGTGTTCTTGTGGTAAGAACACACTGGGTGATCTAGGTGTTAGGTGTAAGAAGATTGTGGTAATCTTCTTTTTGAGGTGTTGAAGAATTTGGTATTCTTCAAGGTTGAAGATTGTGGTAATCTTCACAAGGTGCCGTTGGAGATTGTGGTAATCTTCAAGTGAGATTGTGGTAATCTCAAAGGTGGTGTTGAAGAAGAGTGTGGTGCTCTTCAAGGTGTTGTTGTAAGTTGGTGTTGTATTAATTTGTGGTAAATTAATAAAATCTTTTTTTTTTTTGAAATCCATCCCTGATATCTTTGGGGTGATAGTAGATTAGGCCCTAGGTGGGTTGAACTACTATAAATCAACGCGTGTTGTTTACATTCCGCACCTTTATTATTGTGTTTGAGCATTCGGTTAGAAAAAAAGAGGGCGAAATCGAAAAGATGGAGATAATCTATTCACCCCCTTTAGATTATCGTAGCCGCTTGACTTACAAAGCCTACTTTTGTTAATCATATGAAAAAGGGTCAAGTCTCTAAGCATGTTGGTCATTGTACTTCTAGAATTATTACTTGCTTTTATTGCGGTAAAAAGGGTCACACGGCAAATTCTTGTCGGACTAGAAAAAGCTCTAATTATTATTGGAGACCTAAAGGTCTCAAAGCTAATCCCAAAGGACCCAAACACTTGAAGGTACCACAAAACAATGTCTTATTAGGTACCCGTGGAATAACAACCAAAGAAAATTCATACCGCTAAGAAGACATCAAATGACCGTTTCATTTGATCAAAGGAGAAGACAACATCAAAACGAATTTCCAAGAGAAAGACACTATCAACAATGGGAATGACACAATCCTTGGAAATGGAGCAATTGGAGAATCTATCATCAACAAGATGATTTTCAAAAGGAAAGATACTATCAACAAAGAGAAAATACAACCCATGAAAATGGCGCAATTGGTAAACCGTATCTCTCTATTTAAATATGCACTTTATTTTGTTATTATGCATGTTTCTATCTTATTTGTCAAAATGAGTTTTCAATTTTTTTAATTAAGGTCTTCAATAAATATTTGTGTTTTTTAGTTTAAATCTTTTGAAAATAACACTTTGCTTGATGTTTGTAAAAACTATTGTGCATTTACTTAGTCTAATATGTTTTATTATCTCCTATGGATTTATATAAAGCATAAGCATAACACTTGTATCATTATGGTTTGTGCAAGAACTATTTCTAAGAATTATGTAGGACATATATATCTTCATCAATGGTTATCTTTCCATTATTCATCAAGAGATGAATAAACTATCAAGGCACGCGTTCACCCGTATTTTTTTATAGAACTCGATATTCTTCATGACATATGATCATGTGCTCATTTTTTTAGGCTTTCTCTAAAGTGCCATTAAAAGGATTTTTCGATTTTAAAAGGAACTATTCGCAAATCTTGTTTAAATCCGAGTCTATTATATTTCTTGGCTCGTACATATTGGATATAGTCCATGTTTGCCTCTTTGTAAGTTCTTAAAACTTTTGGGGTGTAAAATCAAATTTTGAAAACTTTGTATAATTACGACTTACAATCGGGGGCCACGAGGGTTGACCCACCCCCGCATGTCGATCGGTCGAACCCACCCCGACAGTCACCCCGGAATTTGGTTTTGTTAAAATCCGTCTGTTTTAGTTCACAAAACAGAACACAAAACCCTCTTTTCAAACCCTCGCAATTTTCTTCCTTCTTTCACCCTAAAATCCTCAATTCTTCATCATATCTCTCAATTGTTGGCGCGAATCTCTCTATTTTGCAAGAATTTTATATCTATGGAACATCCAAGAGATTCTACCTATCCGTAACCCGAGGACCAAATGTAGAAGAACCGAAGAGGGAACTTCGGTGTCGCCAAGATGATGCCGAACAACGTGAAATTAGAGCTACCCAAAGGAATGTGGCTCAAGATCACAATGAAAATCAAAATCCCCAACTTACCCGGCCCAAACTTGCCGAGCTCCGCGACACTATCTCGCTCGACACAATTAAGTTTGGGCCAAAAGTAAGAAATCTCTTATTCCTCAAGCTCCCGTTCCCACAAATGTGTTTAATTTTGTCAATAAATATGTGGAATATTATTTTGATAATTTGGACTTGGGCACTAAATCGGTTGGCGTACTAAGACATGTCGGTTTGGCACTTTTTTGGGAGATTACCCGACTATTAAGGGATTTTTTGAGCATCAAGGATGGATGTATTTATGTGAACATCCGTTTATTTTGTATGATGATAGTGTGATATTACATTTTTATGCGAATTTATGGATTGAATATGACGATCAAATAAAGCTTGGCTATGAATTCGTTTATTAAAGGTTGTCACTTTAGATGGACTTACAATGTTATATGTCAATTGTTGCACATTCGGGAAGGAGGATGGGACTACTTTGGTTGTACCCATTGGAATGATGATATATTTGGTGTCTCGTTGAAAGAAGTTAAGACTTATTTGGGTTTGCGACCGAATTATACATTGTTGTCTATGACTCTTGAGCATCGTATTATTTCTACAATTGTAGCATATTGCATTTGTGGAAAATGCGAAATTGTCGAGCAATATGGATTTCTTCTTGACATATAAAATTGCAAAAAGAATTGCTCAATTTTGGTGCAATTTTAATTCAATGCGTCATTGAGTCTATCATCACATTAGGACTAAGAAGTTTGCTATGGGAAATTGGATTTGCAAACTTCTTTTGCATTCGAGTTTACATCATCAATTCAATTCGGAGATTATTCAAGATGACTTTGATATTGATAATATTCTCGTAAATTATCCGAATGCGTAATAATATGCCTATTCGCCCTACAAAGATGGCAAGAGGGAGACATCAAGGCTCTTCATCCCAAAATCCAAATGATATCTTCAATGATGAGGAAGCCGAAAGATTGGCTTCAGGTGAAGGTCAAGGCAATCCGGAGGGTAATACCGGTGCCCAAGCTTCCCGAGAGTACTATCAAACCCAACTCGATGAGCAAAGGCTCAACTATGAGACTCTTAGAACTAGTCACGAGGAGTTAAGGCAAGAAAACTCCAAGCTCAAAAAGTCGGTTGGAAAGTTGAATAAGTTCATCAAAGATCTCCTCCCTAACGCTTGCTTCTCTTCCGATGAAGAGTGGCGCCTTTATTGTTCTATCATGCTTTATCTTTATGTCTTTTCTTTAAATGTTGCAATAAACTATTTTGACTATTTCTTCTATCTTGCTAATGAAATTTGGTTGCTTGTTGTTCTAAGGGAATGAACTAGCAAGAGCGCTAGTAGCAAGTGATTGCTTATGATTCGTATTGACTGTGGTTTTGATGGAGTATTTGATGGTAAAATTGCTCTTATTTGTGCACGATGGCATTGTTTGATGTTTAGGTGAAATACTTGATGGTAAAAGTGCTTTTTCATTTTTGCTTGGTGGCATTTGTAATGCCTTGCTTATATTGCTTAGTTGGATAGATTTATCTCAATCATTGGGTTGAACCTTGAGAATATGTTCATATCTTGATATTTTGATGAAAACATGTATCTATGAGATGTTTATGTTGTTGGTTGAATGATGGTTTGTTGCATTTGGTGATGGAAAATTTGGCTTGGCTATTTTTACAAGGGCTATATACATCTTCTTTATAATTTGACGCCCGCCAAGTGTTCGATAAAATGTTTCAAAGAAAAATTCATTACCCACATGATTCTTTCGATTTCAAAAGGCTTCTATATTTATATAGATCATATTTTTCGAATCAAACGAGCTTTTACAAATTTTTTCAAGTCATTTGATCAAATATTTCCTTAGCTTTTGGAATTTTAAGCTCATGATCAAAAGCTCGATAAAACGACTACTTAGCGCACTTTGATATACATGAATTATGTTTTTATGTTGCTAACATTCTTTTTGATGATTCCAATGGGAGAGAAACAGAAAATTGGCTCGTTAGCTCAAAGAAGCTAAAATAAGCTCACAAAAGAAGCTATAAGCTATGGCTCTTTAAAGGCAAAAGCTATGGATATAATCTAGTCCATTGGATATATCTTGGACTTGTGATACTTGTTTTATGGTTGTCTTTACGGGGAGCTTCTAAAGCTCGTAATTCTTTTGGTTACATTGTAAAAGCTTGAGCTTTTAGCTTTTGTATGGTTGTTTATTTACTCATCTTGATGTGCATGTTGATAGGGTGAGTTTTTGCAAAAATATTTTGAAAATCTTTACTCCCTTCCTTGTGGCTATTTTGTTTGAATATTTGTTGCTTCAAACGGCTAGTTATCTTTTACCAGAAAATCATTTTTTGCTTTCAAAATCGACCTCTTAAAATCTCTTAAAATTGTTTTGGTTTGTAATCATCAAAAAGGGAGATTGTTTGATAAATGTTTTATCATGATTTTGATGATTTTGTTTTAAAGTGTTTTTACACCAAAACAATATTTCTAAATGTTGTCCAAATACTCCCGCGATCTAAAATGTTTTTACAAATTTTTCTGAGTATTTCTTGAAGTTTATTTTCGATAAAAATTGGACAACACTTCTATCTCGGGTTGGACCTGGCCGCCCCATAGGGCAACCCGTACTGAAAATGTGTTTTGAAATAGAAAACCAGGCGGAAGAATTTTTCTAGAGGTCGACCGGACATCGACCGATATGGTCGATCGGCCGACCACAGTCAACCGCCCCGGAGTTTCTCGTTTCTTTCCTGTATTGAACTCCATGTAGTCGACCAGTCCAACACAAAAATCGACCGGCCGGACTCCCTGTCGACCGTCGCCCATGTAAAAATGAGTTTTCACTTTTCAACGTCTATTTCTACGCGACCGGTCGCCTATCGTTTTGACAAAGAAATTTAGTCGCGTTGACGTGAAGGCGATTCTTCCTTAATTTGTGGGATTGATTTCTAATAGCTATATTCTTGATTTTAATTGTATTTTTCCTAGATTTTCAATCCCCAAGAGAGCTTATCCATGATCAATCATCTCCTATAAATAGAGGAAGATTTGAAGCAACACTACAAGAGAGCATATAACACAACACAACTAGATACACTCAAAGCAAATACTTGTTCTTTCATTGTCTATATTCTTGTTGTAATAGCCTAAGGTCTTACACTTTCACATCTTGAGGTCTAGGCTTTATTTCTTGATTACACTTGCACTAAAAATTATATTATTCATTATCGAGTTGTAATCTTGAATTTGTGGTCATCATTCAACACAAGATATCCTTGTGAGTGTTCTTGTGGTAAGAACACACTTGGGTGATCTAGGTGTTAGGTGTAAGAAGATTGTGGTAATCTTCATTTGAAGAGTTTGGTGCTCTTGAGGTGTTGAAGAATTTAGTATTCTTCAAGTCGGAAGATTGTGGTAATCTTCACAAGGTGTCGTTGAAGATTATGGTAATCTTGAGGAGATTGTGGTAATCTCCAAAGAGTTGTTGTAAGGTGATGTTGTATTAATTGTGGTAATTAATAAAATCTTTTTCTTTTTGAAATCCATCCCTGGAATCTTGGGGTGGTAGAGGATTAGACCTTTGGGTGGTTGAACCTCTATAAATCGACGCATATTATTTACTTCCCGCACCTTTATTCTTGTCTTGGCTTGTTTGATTCGAAAAAGAGGGCATAATCGAGAAAACCGAGATAATCTATTCACCCCCTCTGGGGATTATCGTAGCGCTTGGACTTACTGACACTTCTATTGTTTTAATTTGTTTGGCCTTTATTTTCTGAGTCTATTGTTGTCTATTAATTTTTCTTTCAAATATTGTAAAATGCTCAAAAGTGTAAATCACACTCATTATTACTCTCATTCCTAAAGTCAAGAAACCTTTCTTCTATAGCCCATTATAGGCCGATTAATTTGTGCAATGTGGTCTATAAAGTTATTTCAAAAATAATTGATGGTAGAGTCAAATTTGTGCTTCATGTCCGTATTAGTGACAATCATTCAACTTTTATTCCTGATAGACAAATTGTTGATAATATTGTAATCACTCACGAATGTATTCACTATATTAATGGGCTTAGAAAGAGTAAAAAATATTGTATGACTCTTAAATTGGATGTATCCAAAGCATATGACAGGATTGAGTGGAGCTTCATTGTTTCTGTGCTACTTAAAATGGGGTTTGAGAGAAGATTTGTCAATTGGATTTTTCTTGCGTTAGTTCCCCTACCTTTTCTTTTAATTTCAATGGGAAAGTGGTTGGATATGTGACCCCTTATAGAGGAAATAGGCAAGGTGGTTCTATATCGTCTTGCCTATTTATTATTTTCTCGAAAACTCTCTCAAATTTTATTAAACAAGCCAAAAATCTTTTCTTTTTCATATATGGGCTAAAATTGTGTCAGTGCCATTCGATTACTCATCTTTTCTTTGCCGATGACTCAATTTTGTTCTGTGATGCTTCTATTGGTCAAGCCCAGACTATTAAATCCATTCTTGATAGATATTGTAGGGTTTCCAGGCAAGTAGTCATTCTAGAAGAATCTAATGTTCTTTTTAGTAAAAACTCTCCTACCTCTCTTAAGCTTGCTAGTTGTAATATTCTTGATGGGGTCTCTGAACAGCACTCCCCAAAGTATTTCGGTCTTCCTTTTGTGATTGGTAAATCTAAGAGAGAGGTTTTCCAATATGTGTCTGAATGTGTGAATAAAAGAGTGTATGCTTAGAGTGATATGTTTCCTTCTCAAGCTAGTACGGAGGTTTCTCTTAAAGTTGTTATTAATGCAATGCCAAATTTCGTTATGTCTTGTTTTAAACTTCATTTATCTACCTGCCATGAGCTTTGAAAAATTACTTCTAAATTCTTGTGGGGGATGTCTGCTCAGGGCAGAAAAAAATTGTGTGGTAATTTTGGGATAAATTGATTATGCCTAAGAATCGGGGGGCTGGGGTTTCAAGATTTCTCTTTATTCATTGAAGCCTTTATTACTAAACAATTGTGGAGAGTTGTTACTAAACCAAATCTTCTAATTAGCAATGTGTTAAAACCTAGATACTTTTCACATGGGGGCTCCTTGCTTGTTCCATTAGAAATGGGGATTCTTGGTTGTGGAAAGAGTGAGTTAAATCGATTAGGGCTTTGGGTTTGGGAATTAGGTACCAGATTGGTGATAGGTATTCTACTAGAGCTTTTGAGTCTCCTTAGCTTTCTAAACCCCCCATCCTTTAAGCCTAATTCTTTTGTTATTGCTATCAAGAGGGAATGAGCATGAAGGAGCTCATGAGAGAGGGAGGGAAAGAATGGGATAGGGAACTGATTCTTAAGCTTTTCTAGATTGAAGATTCTAACATTATCTTGCAATTCCCTATTTCTCAATAGATCCGCAAGGACAAACTTATATGGCATTGGACCAAAAATGGAATGTTCTATGTTGTTTCTGCATATCAGCAACTTATTTTGGAAAAAAGACTCCAGCTTTGAGTCCCTGAAACAAGTTCTGGGGGATCGGTTGTAGCTACGGGATGGAAATGATTTGGAAATTGAATGTGAAAGGGAAAATGAAGCACTTTCTTTGGAGATGTGTGCCAAAAGTCCTCCCTACAACAACTCTTCTGGAAAATAGAAGGATTGATATTGATTCTATTTGCAAATTCTGTGGAATTGCTGGAGAGTCTGTTGAACGTCTATTATTCCTCTGTGACAGAGCTAAGCTTACTTGGAAATTGCCCCTGTGCATTGGAGTGGGACTGAAGTCTCAGACTTTTCAGTGGGATGTTGGTGGAGGCATATTTGTGAGTTGGATAAGAGTAAAATCTCCCAGGACATAATTAATTTATCTGTCTATATATTGTGGTGGCTTTGGAAAACCCAAAATCTCTGGGTCTTTCAGCAAATTAAGTGGTTAGAAATTGATATTGTGGAGAGAGCAGTGATTGATTGGCAAGAGTTCGAGAAGTCTAATGTGAAGTTGCTGCTGAAAATGAGGATTTCAATTCAGCCTTAATAGGATCAGTTTTTATAGTTGTTAGTGTGGGGTTGATTGTGAATAATTGTGCAGTTCTTGGTGGTTGGATTTGTCATAAAAATGGTATTTTGGTACAAGTTTGGGCTGCTTTAAGGGATTCCTTTTGTGATCCAGTTGAAGCTGTCATTTTTGGCATTCGTCATGTTTTTTGTACTGCATGCAGATAATGACTCAAGAATATCTCCATACATATAGATGATGAGGATATGGTCTTAAAACTGAACTCTAAATCTCCTTTTGAGTTGGGTACTAAGAAAATAGTCGAAGACATCTAACATATTATGCTACTTGTTTGAGTATTTTGTGTTTGATGTCCTTGATTTGAAAAGTTTTTGTTTGTAATAGATTAGCTCATTTTGTCGTGATTAGTGATGTTGATTTGAATTGGGTTGACACCAATTAAACGCTCAATATGTAGACATGTTGGTTCTTAGCCATTTGCTACTGAAGTTTGTTATAATTACTTTTGTTTGAGTTTCAATTTTATGAAATAACTATCGTTTTAGAAAAAAAAAAAAAAGAAAAAACGCTAGTTAGAGTTGTCAAAACGGGATTTGATACATATTTATAAAATAAATTATATTCAGATAACTAATAATATGTATTTATTTTATAGAGTTCATACCATACGTTTAAACAATAAATACAAGATAAAAAAAAAAAAGCAGAATTTTTTTTTTTTTTTGAATCAAAAAAAAAAGTAGAATAAAAATCTTAAACGACCGAATATGTTGTGTAATGTAAGAAACAAACAAGAGACAAGGGTGCAATATCTGTATGAGAAATTAAGTGGTGCATAATTCATAAATGAGGCAGGCTGCAGCGATTAGTAGGCGGTTAAAGCCTAAAAATTTGGCGGCCTATAATTATAAGCCGCCTTCTGCATAGTAATTTACGGCTTAATAATAAATATATATAAGCTCTGACTATATATACTCACTTTAGATGCTAAGGCAAGCAACCGACAACAATTTTGCCATTTAATTTCCTACAATGAATTTATGTTTTTTTATCTAATACTCCATTAATGAATCAATGGAATATTAGATACAACGTTGGGCGACAAATGGTATAATAATATATACCAACTAATAACTAAGCCCGTATAAATGTCTGATCTCAATTAAGGATATGTGCAATTGTGCACATTATTGTGTATGAAAGTAATTTCAGAAAATCGGATGGCATCTTCTATTCCGAATGGTATTTCATATTTTTTATATTTTAGTTTATAATCCTAAACTAAGTTTAACAACATTAAGGATATTCAATTTGGTTTGTTTTACAATTACATATCTGCAGTCAATCCAAAAATTGGCATCAAAACTAATCTTAAATGACAAGTGTATGATTGATTAACATGAATTAGACAATCAACTAAAGTAATACAAGAAAGCTAAAATCGATTATAATGACTTGTGAACTCTACTAATGAAAATATTCAATTAAAGAAACTAAATTTGGACATTGCATACTTCTAAATTGTAATAAAACAGTATGTAACTGGCAGGACAAGGATGTAAAAATTCAAGTCATCCAGACATAGATTACATAACCAAACAGATATCATGAAGGGTTTTTTTTAACTCTCGACACTAAAACTATAAAGAAAAAAAAAAAAAAAGAAAGAAAGAAAAAAACAAATTCATTTCAACACACTCCCGGGTGTGGAAATAGCAAGATCTGGCAAAGCAAAACAATCCCCACTTCCGACAAAACCACCATCTCCACTCTCCAGCTGCCACGTGTGCCCTCCGACGCTGGACACCCCACCATTCCCACTAGTCGGCCCACCTGAAAAAGGCCACACAGCCCTACCCAGCCCAAAGCCCATATCACCAAGTCCATTATCAACCCCAAGCCCAAACCCACCCAACGCCAGAAGCCCACTCCCCTGATGACTACCGTTCAACAAGGAAGTAAAACTCCCACTCATCTTCCCATCGCTCACGTACGGCGGAGAACCGCCGTGATCGGCGCCGGAGAGTGGGACCAGATGCTGGGAAGCCGGAAAGTGACGGAAGTCGTGATGGGCCGACGAGAAAACAGCGGCGGCGCCGGTACTGGCGGCGGCGGTGGTGGTGCGAGAGCGTTTGGCGTTCTTGCGGGTGCCGCCGCCGACGGGGATATCGCGTAGGGTACCGCCGTGAGTCCAGTAGCGGCGGCAGGACTTGCAGAAGTGGCGGGGCTGAGAGAAGTTGTAGTTGTTGTAGTAGCAGAACTTGGTGTTGGTGGAGTCGCAGCGCGGGCAGGGGAGGTGCTCCGGCTCCGGCGGCGGCGCGCCGACATGGGTTAGCTTCGTTGCTTTTCTTTGACATGTATCCGTTGCCATTTTTTTTTTTTTTGGCTGTTTTGCAGTAACAAGAATCTGTTAGTGAAAATGTGGTATGTGTAATGGGGATTTATTAAGGAGGGTTAGAGAGAGAGAGAGAGAGAGAGAGAGATTCTGTTAGTGTGTAGGATTATGCAGAAATGTTGTCTGAATTGTGAGACTGGTGAACAGCTTTTGCAGAGGTTTTTGTCATGAGGAATGCAATATTTTCAGTCGGCTCCAAATAGGCTTTTTGGGTCGGCTCTCTTGTTGGGAGGGTTATATATATAAATATATATATATAGGATTTGGTTCAAATGAGGCCAACCTCCCTAGGTGAGGCAGTGTGACTTATCTTATCCATCGATCTTAAAAAATGAAGGGATGTGATTAATTCAGTTGTTTTTAATTATTTCCTAATTTTTTGATTTTATGGTTCAAATTAGTGGTCCCAATGATTTTAAGAGTGAAATAAATAGACACTCACGGATTTTGTGGCGGAATTTAAGGAACTGTTTTCTTTCCAAATATTTTTATTTTACAAAGATAGTTAGGGTTCTTCTCTTTGCATAATTAGACATCAAATAATGCATATTTAGTTATTTTGTTGCCTTTGTCTTACTTTAAACATATAATTGAATATAACGTCTTTGCATATGTAGTTATACTACACTTTGCATAAATAGGTTCAATATAATGTATATTTAGTTATGAAAATGGGATGTTGCTTTTGGAAATTATAAAAATAAGATGTTACATAATGTCTTGCATATTTAGTTATTTCACAATGCATAGATAGTTTCTAGATAATACATAGTTAGTTGATTTTATTATAGTTTATGACATCTTGCATAGTTGGTTATCTTTATACTACATATTAGCTTTTTTACGCCGCATAGATAGTTTTCGGATAATGCATTTTTAGTTGAGTTTTGTTGCATATTTCGTTTTTCGAACTCACCGTTCGTTATTTTCTGTAATATTGCACCGATTTTTCGTGTTTTTCTCTAATTTTCATGAACTGTAATTTTCGAGTTCTTCACGTTTTCTTTATTTGCGTTAATGGATGAATGAGAGAGAGAGAGAGAGAGAAAAGAGAGAGAGAGAGAGAGAGAGAGAGAGAGAGAGAGAGAGAGAGAGAGACGTGAGATTGGGGAAAAGGAGATGTATGAGAGAAAAGAGATTTGATTTCATTTTTGTAACTAACTTGTTATGTTATTTTACCATACTACCCTTATATTGATTAAATTAATATTTTAATATATTTTTATCCATTAAATCATACCCATTGATTAATAGTGGGGGATGGTTGAGATTAGTCCATCGTGTCTCACCTGCAGACATGGTCTCACTTGATCCTCCCCTATATATATATATATATATATATATATATATATTAATATCTTATATATTATTGGGCTTCGTTTGGTTGGACAATAGGATTGAGTTGGATTATTTCCCACCAACTTTATTGGCATTTTCCTATAGATTTTATTAAGGTCCAATAATGTGTTTTGTTTTTGAGTGATTGGGTTGTTGGATTATAACGGATGTCTATTAAATTATTTGGTTCAAAAGAGATAGTAATAGTCCACTAAGTATTGAATTACCTTATTGCCCTTAAATTATAATTCATATTCATATACCACCTTACACAATTACAAATATAGTTGTAAATGAGGGTATATAGGTAATTTGTAATAGCGAGGATATTGGGATGTATTCCTCATCCCATCTAGGAGTGGGATACCTATTACTTCAATGAGAATAATAAAGAATCGGGTCATGCTAATTTCCGGGTCATGGATGTGTAAACCAAACAATATAATATGAGCGAAATATTAGAAAAATAACCGATCTCTTCTATTATGTTCACCAAACGAAGCATTGGTTTAAATGCAATCCAGTTCGGGAGATTGCATATTTAATTTTGTAAGTGTTATGCGTAACAATTTTAGTCTAGCAAATATAAAATAGATAAGGTATGTGGTCTTGTAAATATCCTATGTATCATTTTTGTCACCGTAAATTTTGATTTTCGCGCAAGTTTGGTTCTATAAATCTAATTTTGTGAAATTTTGGTCTCGAAAGGGTGAAATATTAGAGTACCCATTTGGGACAAAATTGCACAAAATTAGAAACTATGGATCAAATTTGAACAGATAAAAATATACATGATCTAAATTGGTACATAAGATACTTCAATGACAAAATATACCACGGCGATAGATTTACATGACCAAATTGTACAAAAATTAAAACGCATGGGATCAAATTTGCTACATATAATACTTATAGGATCAAATATATCGAGACACTTATATTTACAGGACTAAAATTGCCATTATGATTATATTATATATGAATACAAAATTCCTTCATTTCCCACCAATAATAAAATACAGTATTTTGAATTGAAATAGTTAATGATGGGTTCACTAGGTTGCATAGCCAAATGTACGGGCCCTTGCGTAAATTTAATTGCACTTACTCACTTAGCCATTTAATATGTTACAATTGCATTATTCGGTTGTTGTTCATGTTGTAATAATTATAGGATATGCATTTATTAGCAACATTTATGATCATGCTTTGTGCGCTGATGTACTGTGATCAATTTAGTTATAATGTCTGTGGCTAGCACATATATATGGGGGCTATTGTAGTTCAAATCGAGTCTGGTTGTATGTGATCAATGTAAGATAAATAGAGTTATATTTATTGTGTAATTAATTCTCGTTTTAAAATAATAATCAATTACCATAAATTAATATAAATTGTATTTTTCTTGGGCGTCACTGAATGCTTCTGAATTTTCGAAATTGATATGCTGAATAAATTATGAGCTCAACAAAGGTATCCAATACAATTGGAAGCCTTCAAGCCCTATATGAAATTATCTACTCGAATAAAAGCTAGATTCAAATCCTACAACAAATAACTACGAGGCTCCATTTGAGCAATTGTTGAATTTGGAGCTAGGGGTGATCACGGTGCGGTTTTGCGGTTTTTTCAATAATTTTCAAACCGAATTGTCATATGCGGTTTTAGGCGGTGGCGGGTGGTGGCGGTCGGTTTTGCTAAATAAAATCATTAGTGCGGTTTTTGGACGGTGCGGGCGGTGGCGGGCGGTTTAGCGGTTAAAAACACAAGTGTTTTAGTTCTATGTTTTCTTTTGGGCAGTAGCTTAGAAGGTTTAGTCATTTTTGAATATCAAATCCAAACATTAAATAAATAATATTAACTATAAGAAAATAAAAATATTTCAAATAAATGAAACTTGTTGAATCACTATAATTCTCCATATGGAATGCAATTATAAAATAAATTCACTCTTTGCATTCAAATGAACACAAGTTTCATAAATGAAAATTACACTTTTTTAAGAAAATTTTACAATACAATACATTCAAAAAAAAGTAGTTTTCTAGGAAAACAAAGGTGTACTCAAACAATACACTCAATCTTTTTTTTTTTTGGAGAAAAATATTGCAACTGCACTAATGCTATAAGAAAACATAAAAAAAGAGGATGCATATTTTTTACTTCTTTTTCACTTGTTGAAAGCCCAAGTGAAGGACTAAAATGAGTTGAAGAGTAGAATTAGAATATTCGAGTTGTATTGTTGTGATATGTAGTATGTTAAGTATATAATTGTCCTTACTACTCAATACATGGGCGGGCGGTTTTGGCGGTCGGTTTGACTTCCAAACCGAAAATTGCACCGCTAAGGCGGTGCGGTTTTTGCTTAAAATTTTTAATCGCGGTTTTTAGGTAAATCAATATTGGCGGTTCGGTGCGGTGCGGTGTGGGCGGTTCGGGCGGTTATTTTAAATCCTTAGCTCCAAATAAGGATTTCAAATTCAAAATAACAAATCAATGAAAGTTGTTTGGATGAAACCATTCAGTAATGAATTTCTAAACGTTTGGATCTGTTTTTTTGGAGTCATTTTTTAGGATTTTAAATTCATTTTAAATAAAATTATTTGAAATCATTCCCAAGATTTTCTACCCAAATTTTAAAATCCTCCCATCCAATTGCAACTTAAAGGTGTATATGCACCATTTGTATGATTACTATTTCTTTTTTTAGTACATATTCTAGACGGGAATGAGTGAATAGTGATGATAATCGAACCATAAACCTCTGATTTTGAGAGTCTTATCCTCCATCACAATATGATTCTCTTTGATCACTATTTGTATCCACATGCATGAACTACAAATATTCCCTCTTATTTAATATAAAATATGTTTTTTTTTCTCTTTCTCTCCCTTTTTTTCGGCCTCTATGCAATTTGGGGTCTTTTGTTTTTATAAAAAACGAGTACTAATGCAGTCAGCATTTAGTGCATGTGTACTTCCATATAGGGGTGACTACGGCTCTGGAATCACCGATTCCGATTCCTCATTTTGGATGAATCGTAACCATTGCCTCACGGTTTCAGTTCTAAAACTGGAACCAGCGGTTCCAGATTCTGTTTGGAACCCCATTCCTCCACGATTCCAGTTCTGATTTTAACCGGAACCATTTGCTTATCTTTTGATTATTTTTTTATTTTTTTAAAATGATTTATCAATTTCATTTACAAAAAAAAAATAAAGAAAAAGACATGGACTTAATATTCCATTAAGTTTTGTACTTAATATTAATAATAATATTAAGTTGTCTATAAATATACTATTAGATTATAGATGAATTAAAGTTCACGCAGTTCATTTCCAACATTTGGTTTAAAATGTCGTTACGAATATAAAATATCATAATAAACATTTAACATTTCTTCTAGCAAATCTTTACCAAATAAAAAATAAAAATCATTGGCTTCAACCTTGAAATCGACGGTTTTAATCGGTTCCCATCGACTGATTCTAATCGATGGTTAAAATCTCCGGTTCCACGATTTTTGAGACCGTTTTGGAACCGGAACCCGACCTACCCATTTTCAATTCCAATTTTGAAATTGTTGACCAATTAAGGTTCGATGTGGAACCCAATTTCGATCCATTTGGCCACCCATATATCGAAATTTTCCTATAAATTTTGTGGTTAAGAAAATAATTTTGGGAGGTCTCTTGTGAGACCGTGAGACTGAGCCCCAAAATACCCAACTTGTTGGAAAAGCCCAAAAATAAATCCAAAAAGCCAAAACCCTAAACCTAAATACAAAGCCAAAAATCGGCCAAGAACCACTTTTTCTCTCTCTATACATCCGAGGAGAACAAATCAACAGTCATTTTTTTCTTCTTTCTCTCTACATCGGAGGATGAGTAGCCACCCCACACCACACCGTCTCCATAGTCGATCTCATGGGTGGGAGGAGCACTCTACCACAACACAAACTTTTCTATTATTTATTCACACTAATTTGCGAATTGGTATGCTTTCTACCAATACAAATCAAGAAACCAAGGTAACATCTAGAAGAAGAGAAGCGGTGATACGTCAAACTCACATCCATCGAGTGAGTTCGGTTTAAAGACTCTTAATCCTCGGTTGTCTTAGTAATTTTTTGTCTTATATAATGGTTTTTGTATAAAAATTATGGTTCTCCTATTATAGAGATTGTTAACTCATAAAAAGACAGTCGTTCAATTTCTATCCATGTTATTGCTTTAATACTTTTGTAATAAAAAGTGATATTTTAATACTGAAAATCCCATACTTTTAGACCAAAAATTGATACTTATGAACTGAAGAGAATTAGTGTTAATTGTGGTATTTTGTTAAAAAAGTGATACTTTTGTAATAAAAAGTGATACATTTAGACCGCAAAAATGATACTTTTCTGCCAATGAGAATTATTGATGTAATCTTTTTATTTATTTTAGAAGATACTTTAAGAACATAAGTGATACTTTTAAACCAAAATATGATACTTTTAACTGGAAGGAAATAGTGATGCAGTATTTTTTAATAATAAGGCAATACTTTTATAGTGAAAATCAATACTTTTAAACGAAAAATGATACATCTAAAATTACGGCAAAATAGTGGTATTTGCATTATTTTGTTGAAAAAAGATGGTGATACTTTTAATTCAAAAAGTTATACTTTTAAAACAAAAAATGACACTTTTACAATAAAGAGAAAAAATTAATTCGGTTCCAGCGACCATCATTTACATAATAATTCAATACCAATTTAATAAAAAAAAAGTTATACTTTTAATGTGGAAAGATAAAGAATTTTCATTAATTTTTTCACATGTTTCATCCTCAAAGTACAAAAAAATCATAACATCTAATACAACATATAAAACACTGTCAAAACGAAATGCGATACTTTTAGAACAAAAAGTGATACTATAAGAACAAAAACTGATACTTCTAACTGAAAGAATATATTGATACTTTCAACTGAGATTGATCGTCGAGCTTTGAAGAACTGAAGAAGAATCGAAAAACCAAACTATGCACAACAAAAAGAGAAGAAAAATCCCAAGAAAAAACATGAGATCGCAAGAAAATCGTAAGAAAAGAAGGATTCAAACTGAAGACCAAAGAGACAGAGAAAAGAGAAGAGAGAGAAAAATCAGAAGAAATAATTTCAGCGGTATTTAGGTGGTTACCAATGGGCGGGTTCGGTATTTGGACTTGGCTTACGATTCTAGATCCGCGTGAGGCAGTCTTTACACAAATTTTTGTGTATAAAAATGCATATGTGTGGCAATGAATGAGGTCATCATAGTTGGACTGTAATATAATTATGATACTAAAATGTAGTGGGTTTCGCATAATGTTGCACCTTGAGTGAAAGTGGGATTCTAATGCATTGGGATTATGATAGTAAACATTTTACATATTGTAATAAGTCAACATTTAATAATCTTAGTTCATGGTCATACTTATCACTACAAAAGTTGGATTTGCTGTCATTTGTTCTCTTCTGAATTAATAATTATTTTATATGTTATTTTATTAAATCAAATGATGATCTGATCTGATAGTGTGAAAATTATGTCGTTTGGAATTTCTAGTGCATACTAAAGTAGGTAGTAACATATTGACAATTGTTTGATGACATTATTTTCTTTTTTCAAATATGTTTTAGACACGTTAAATTAAAAGGACTACTACGATTGGCAAAATCAATTCTTTCGAAATATCACATAACACAAATAATTATTTCATATAATAAGTTTCAGAGTTTAAAATACATCAATCTAAGTTCGATATAATTTTTATATTATAAATTCTATTATATTTTCTATTACACCTATATATATCATGAAAAAAAGTTAAACATATAAGACATAAAATTTTACGCAATACAAAGATATAAATGATAAAATAAATTATTTCCAATATAAAAGACAAAAGTCACAACTTAATAACCTCGTCCGATTTCCCTTTTTTCGTTGGCAATTTGGGTCATCGAATTGTGTTTGCCAGATTAGTTTAATTTTTGTGTTATATTAAAAAAAATTAAATAAAATATTAGATATATTGTTTTAAAATAATTTGATAACATTGTGTAAGATTCGTATTTGTATTAAAATTTCTCGTGTTCTTATTCGAGTTTCTCTCGATATCTTCGACTCTCATTATCGTATTTCATCCCTAATTTTTTCCGATAGCAAATAAAGACAGTAAAACGATGGGCAATGGAGACAAAGGGGCAAGATGAAAATCGAAATGGCAGAGGCGGGAATAATAAGAAACAAAAGAGAGAGTGACTGTGAGCGTGTAAGAATAGGAAAAAGATTTAAAATGATTGAATTAGGAGAGACAATAATAATGATGAATGTCGGAATAGCGTGGGGGTGCAATTATTGGATTGCTTCTTCTTCACCTTGGGACCCGTCGTTTTCATTCTCTTACTTCAGATTCCCGCCGTACTCTAATTCCTTGCCGGATTTCTCGTTCCCCTGTCCCCACCAACTACAAATGTTGTCCCCTCTCTCTCTCTGCCGCATTACCCACTGTAAATTATTCCCACTGTTATTTTTTTAAAATTGTTTGAAAAAAATAGGGGATGTATGGATGAGTTTCAAATTCAATTTCCAATTTCCAATTTCCAGTGTTGAAAAATGAATTTTTAAATTTTATTGGTTTTTGTGTGAGAATTGAGAATATGTCTAGTTTGTTGTCTGAATTTCTGTTTAGAAATGAAAATATGTTTGATTATAGTATTTTTGACATAGATTTGCGTGATTATAGTGTATTTTCATATAGATTTGCGTGATTGTAATGAAAACTTGTTTGATTATATTTTCAAAAGAATCTTTTCATAAAAAATAAAAATTGAAAATAACTTTATTTCTATTGAGAATTTTTTAAACAAACATAAATTCATTTTCTGAAATAGTTGGAAATTGGAAAATTGCATTTGAAAACAATTCCATACATACCCACCAGAATGCATATTTAGTAGTAGAATTTTTTTTTAAAAAAACGTTGTTGAGAATAAATATATACTATCACAAAATATATTATTTTTCTTAGCAAATAATAGTAAATTATAACAAATAGAAACAAACAAAAGTTTTTCTCTCTCTAACCTTTTTTTCCCCCTTTATCTCTAACCCCCAAAAAACCCTAGCACTTTTCCCCTCCCTCTCCCATTCTGACCTTCCTCTCTCCCCCCTCCTCCTTCCTTCCTCCCCTCCTCCCTTCCCCTCCCCTCCATGTTTTCTATTGGAGGATACCAAATGACTCATGGCGTATGAAGGTGGCCGGAATTTTTGGTCCAGGGCGCGGGTCGGAGCTTCACGGAGGTGTCTCAAACGGAGAAGACGATGGGTCATGATAGATTTGGGAGGGAGAGGAGAGGCCATTTTTGTTTTTTTTCTAGTTTTGTTAGTAAAGTTGTTGTTTTCTTTTCTTTTTGTGTGTGTGCTTTTCTTTTCTCGGTTGATTTGCGAAACTCCTAGGCGGATCGTTTTTTCGTCTGCCAAAGATGTAGTGGTTGCTCGTGCCCGATTTTAGTTTTTTTTTTTTTCGTGTGTTACGATCTCCTTTAAGGAGTGTTGAAGTCTCCCGACGTGGAGTGGGTAGTTTTTAGTCCATATGAATCGAATCGGTTTTACCAATTCCCCTTGCTCTTAGTTAGTCTTGTCGGCTCTTGGCGTTGGCTACGATTGTAGTTGTAATTTTAGTTTTTGAGTTGTTATAATAAAATTCTATCGTTCGACCAAAAAAAAAACAAACAAAAAAAGCATTCCCCAACATCAACAGAGTAGGGTCATGGATAGCTAGTTTCTAGTCGGTCGGCCATCCCGATCCATCGGGCCATCGCAAAAATCGATAGGATCTCGGTCGATATGAAAATCGCCGAGCCACAATTTCCCATGGTCCAACCTGGACCCATTTTATGCCTAAATCATATCGGGATAATAGATTTTGGGCCTCTTGGGGTTGGGCCAAAGACGTAGGTCGGACCACTTTCGGGACTATATAAATGTAGCCCAATTGGACATATCCTAGTGTTAGGTATCTATCCTGTCTCGGATTGTACAAATCGAGCACAAATACGGACTCAAAAGTATACCTATTATACAAACCAAGATTTCCAAGACACAAAAATGAAATTACAACCGAACAAATACAGGTAAAATCAAAGTATATGGGATAAAACCCTAAAATGGACGGGCCGATGATGACAAGTTCAAGACACGCGGGCAATATACTGGGTCGGGCGAACCGGATCAAGAATATGGTTGGTTGCTTTTGGGCTTTGTCTCAATGGTGCCTGGACAAATATGAAATGGTCCAATACAGAATTGGGCCATATTCTAACATTCTCCACCTTGGCACAATTCCTGTTTCACACACTCGGAACATACACACATAATCAATCATAGCATCATTAATAATAGCATCAGCAGGTAAAGTAATAACATGAGACATGTTAGAAGGCTCCACCTCACTTGGAATATCAATATTTTCAGAAGTAGTTTGAGGGGGAGGAAGATTCAAACATGGAAACTCATGTTCATTAAACACCACATCCCTACTAATCACAGTTTTAAAACCAGGTTCCCCCTTATACCATAATCTGAAACCTTTTACACCTTCAGGATACCTTAAGAAAACACATTTTAAAGATCTAGGTTCCAATTTATCATGTTTTTGGTGTACAAAGGCTGAGCATCCAAAAACTTTTACGTTTGAAAAATCAATTTCTTTCCCAGTCCAAACTTCCTCAGGGTATTTTCCATCCAAAGGGACTGAAGGTGACCTATTTATCAAATAGGTTGCTGTAATAACAGTTTCACCCCAGAACTTCTTGGAAAGACCTGAGGTAGCCAACATGCTCCTCACCCTTTCCAGGAGAGTTTTATTCATCCTCTCAGCAACCCCATTTTGCTGAGGGGAGTAAGGCACGTGTTTGTGCCTTTTAATACCAAATTCATCACATAGATTGTCCATCATTTGATTACAAAATCCAGGCCATTGTCAGTTCTTAAAACCTTAATCCTTTTGCCAGTTTGATTTTCAATGAGAGTTTTCCAGGTTTTGAACTTATAAAAAACATCGGACTTATTTTTCATTAAAAACACAAACACTTTTCCTCCTAATAATCATTAATGATGGACATGAAGTATTTATTACCACCATGTGTAGGCACAAAATAAATACCCCAAACATCATCATGCAAGTATTCAAGTATATCACAACTAGCTGGTTGTTTTGGTTGGACAGGGGAAGGGAATTTCACTTTTTGTTGTTTACCATACACACATGAATTACAGAAAGATAAAGTGTTCAACTTGTCTTTAACATAACAACTTTTATTCTGCAAAATTCAAGACCATTAGCACTAATATGACCTGGCCTTTTATGCCATAAATCAGTCATATCATTCACAAAGAGAGTTCACAAGTTTATTAGCAAAAATAAGCACATAGGATTCATGTTTAGCATGCAAAACATACAAATTTCTTTTTGGTTGCTTTAGCAACAATCATTGAACCTTAAGAATTTTCATCACACCATTCCCCCATTTCCTTCAAGCCCATCGATTCCAAAGCGACGAAAATCGAGGTTGTTACTAAGATCAAGAACATGTCTCACATTTTTCGAGTTAAAACACCAATATCTCATTAGATATATGTTTTTATCATGATTTTGATGATTTTGTTCAAATGAGTTTTTAAACCAAAACAATGTCCCTAAATGTTGTCTAAATACTTCCGATCGATTTAAAATGTTTTTACTATTTTTTGGAGTATTTTTGGAGTTTATTTTCGATAAAAAATTGGACAACACATTTGTTTCAAGCTCGACGGTTGCCCTATAGGGCAACCCGTGCACTGAGTTGAGTTTTGAAACAGAAAATGGGATGTAGAAAAAATGAGGAGGGCGACCCGGTGCACTGGAGTCCCTCTTTTGTTTATTTTCTCTGTTTCGTTTTTTTATCACCCTAACGGTCAACATCAAGGGCGACGATCCGAACCCCCATTCGACCGTCCCCCGCGTGTAAAAATCGCAAATTCAATTTCAAACTTATCTTTGCGTGACCGGTCGCACCCTTTTTATCAAAAACTATCCGTTGCATTTTCGCATGACTTTTCCCTATTTTGTGGGATTGATTTCTAATATCTATATTGATGATTTTAAATGGTTTCTTTTGCGCAAAATCACTCCCTAGGAGAGAGCAAAAATCAAAGCAAGACTCTCCTATAAATAAGCAAAACAAGATACAAACAAGCAAACACTTTAATATATCTTGTTGTATTAGCCTAAGCACTTTCACTTGCATACATTTGAGGTCTAAGGCTTTCAATTCTTGATTACACTTGTACTCATATTGTATCATTCATCATTGAGTTGTAATCTTGATTTTTGGTCATCATTTAACACAAGACATCCTTGTGAGTACTCTTGTGGTAAGAATACACTTGGGTGATCTAGGTGATAGGTGTTTAAGGTTGTGGTAATCTTCAAAGGTGTTGTAAGAGGGTTGTGGTAATCTTCAAGGTGGTGTAAGAGGGTTGTGGTAATCCTCAAGGTGTTGCAAGAGGGTTGTGGTAATCCTCAAGGTGTTGTATTATTAATTTTGGTAATTAATAAAATCTTTTTTTTTTTGAAATCCATCCCGATATACGTTGATTAGGGTGGTTGAACCTCTTTAAATCGAGGTGTGCTATTTATTTTCCTTAGCATTTCGTATTTGCTGATTTTTCAAAAAAGGGCAAAATTAAATCCGAGATAATCTATTCATTTATTTTCCGGACTTACAAGTGGTCCAAACCTTTCAAGGAGTTCGATGAAAAGATCCATAGCAAAAATGATACTTTCTCACCACTAAACTCCACCACTATAAACGGTAAGGCAAAATATATTCGCATTTTGCATTGTTCTCTTCCTACCGCCACATTTGGAATGTGGTCACAACCAACAAAGAAAGGAGGATGGCATAAGATTTCGGAGTTCGATTAAAACGACAAAAAAACTTTCTCTCTAGATTTGGGAAAATATTTTGGAGACAATCAATCGCATAAGAAGGGATCGGCCATGAGGTTTGGGAAAAATTGGAGACAATCAAGACAAGCAAGAAAGAAAGACATGTTTGTTAAAGACTTTGAAAACTATAACATGCATGATGGTGAACGTATCTCCAAGATGGTGGAAAGGCTTGAAAATATTGTCAATCCTCTTGTGGCCCTCGGTAAAATCATCTCCGAAGAAGACAAGGTGACTAAGGTATTGAATGCTTTTCCCGGCTCATGGTCTGAAAAAGTGACGGCGATCACGGAGGCACAAAATCTTGAGACACTCAAGTTTGACGATCTTATTGGAAACCTCCTCATCTATGAAGTCTATCTCAGGAGAGGAAAAATTCCAAACCATCCATAAATCAATCGGGTATGCAAATTATTCCTAAAGGTTTTGCTTCTTCTTCTAATAATGCATACTACGATAATGATGATGATGATGAGGAGACGGCCGCACTTGTTCGAAAATTTGCAAAATTTGTGAATAAAAATAAAGCAAGAAAACCAAGAGATAATGCTTACTTTAAATGCGGAAAACCCGGGCACTTCATTGTCGATTGCCCAAAACTCGATGAAGAGGAACAAAAGAAAAAGAAGCCTTGCACGAAAAAAGAAGGCTCTAAATGCGGAGGTCAAAACGTGGGATGAACTACTCGAAACAACCGACGAGGAAGGAGAGACCGAACATGGTCTCATGGCCATAGACGATGAAAATAATGGGTGCGCTCTAATTCTTCTACTTCCTCCATAGTTGATGATTTGCAATGTGATTTTGATGAATTGCAAATTGAGTTTCAAAATTTAATTGTTAAATACAAAAATTTGAAAAAGGAGCATAAAGAGCTTAAGGTTGAAAATGAAAAATTATTTACCTCTTACGAATCACTAGACAAAGCTCATTCACTTACTCTTACTAGAGTTCACTCTCTTGAAACCTAAAAGGAATTGCTCACAAAAGATATTGAATATTTGAAAAATGATGTGCATCGTTTCAACATAAGCACAGATAAAGTCACAAAAATTTTAGATGCACAAAGAGGTGAGCATTCCAAATTGGGACTTGGTTATAAGCCATTTCAAAGTGTTTTTAAGAAAAATAACCAAGGTCCGACTTTTGTACGTGCTAGTAGTTCTAATACTCCTACTTGTTTTTATTGTAGCAAAGTTGGACATTATGCTAATAATTGCAAATTGTGAAATAACTCTAGTTATGTTTGGAGACCCAAAGGTCTCAAGACTAACCCCATGGACCCCAAAATTATAGGTACCTAAAAGAAATTCTTTTGTAGGTAATAGGAGCTATAACAACAATGGAAGATTCAAAATGGCTCGTGGACGCGGATGTTCACGCCATATGACCGGGAGGAGAGAACTTTTACCAACATCAAGCTCCAAGAAGAGGGTATGGTCATGTTTGGCAATGGCAAAGGAAAAATTCTTGGAAATGGAGAAATTGGTAACTCTTCTTTTCTCTTTACTAATGTTCTTTAGTTGAAGGGCTTAAGTTTAATTTGATAAGTGTTAGCCAACTTTGTGATTCAAATTATGATGTTTCATTCATTAAAGAAAAATGCCTTATACTTAAAAATGGTGAAATTATTTGTGAAGCAAATAGAAAAGGCAATCTTTACAAAATTTGTACAAGTGATTTGGTTAAGTCAAAATGTTTCTTGTTTAGTCGCCAATAATGATTTAACTAGTTTATGGCATAGGAGACTTGGACATGTTGGATACAAGAATTTGAAAAACATTTACAAAAACCAACATGTGAAAGGACTACCCAAATTGAATTTTGAAAATCTTGACTTATGTGACACTTGTCAAAAGAACAAATTAGTTAAAAGTAGTTTTAAGCCCAAAAATGAAATTTCCACAACTAAACCCCTACAATTGCTTCACCTTGATTTGTATGGGGATATTGGTACAAAGAAGTCTAAGTGGAAAACATTACACTTTCGTTATTGTCGATGATTTTTCTAGATATACTTGGGCTCTTTTTCTTACTAATAAAAGTGATGCCGTTAATGAGTTTGTTAAGTTGTGTAGACTTATTGAGAATGAAAAGGAATATATTATTAAGTCTATTCGAAGCGATCGAGGTGGAGAATTTGATGGTGAATTTAGAGTCTTTTGTGAAACTAAGGGATATGCTCATAATTTTTCGGCTCCAAGGACTCCTCAACAAAATGAAGTAGCCGAAAGGAAAAATCGGACACTACAAGAGATGAGTCGGTCCATGCTCAATGAATTTTCACTTCCAAAATATTTTTGGGCCGAAGCCGTAAGTACCGCTTGCTATGTTATTAATCGACTTTATATTCATCCTAAAATGAATAAAACTCAATATGAGCTTTGGAAAGGTAGAACTCCAAATATTAGTTATTTCAAGAAATTTGGTTGTAAATGCTTTATTTTGAATACCAAGGATCAATTGGACAAACTTGATCCTAAGGCCGATGAAGGGATATTTATGGGATATTCAACAAAAAGCAAAGCATATCGGGTTTACAATAAGACTAGTGGGGTTGTTGAAGAATCCATCCATGTCAAATTCAATGAAGCTTCGGGTGTTGAAAGAATACCCAATGATGAAAGTGATGAAGAGGATATTATTGAACCAACTGTTCAAGTTGATGATCAACCGTCTACATCAAATGATCAACCATCCACTTCAAATGGTCCTCAAGAAGATAGAGGTGATACTTCGGATCTTCCTGTTGCATTGAAATTTAAAGGAGATCACCCAAAAGAACTTATTATTGGTGATCCCCTTGACAAAGTGATGACCCGGAGAAAATTTGCCCAGAAAGCTCTTATTTCTCAAAAGGAGCCTAAAAATGCTAAGGAGGCTATTGAGGATGAGGATTGGTTCTTAGAGATGCAAGAGGAGTTGAATCAATTTGAAAGAAATGATGTATGAGAATTGGTACCTTGTTCTCCATCTCAAACTATTATTGGTACAAAATGGGTATTCCGGAACAAACTTGATAATCAAGGTAACATTGTTCGAAATAAGGCAAGGTTAGTAGCTCAAGGGTATTGTCAAGAAGAAGGTATTGACTATGATGAAACTTTTGCATCCGTAGCACGTTTAGAAGCGATTCGTATTTTACTTGCCTATTCTTGTTATAAAAATTTCAAACTTTACCAAATGGATGTTAAATCCGCTTTCTTAAATGGTATTATTCAAGAAGAAGTCTATGTAAAACAACCTCCGGGGTTTGAAATTTTTTCTAGGCCTAATGATGTTTATATACTTAAAAAGGCCTTGTATGGTTTAAAGCAAGCATCTCGTGCATTGTATGATAGACTTAGCTCTTTTCTTTTGCAAAATGGTTTTATAAGGGGTAAAGTTGATACAACTCTCTTTGTTTTTGAAAAAGGGCAAGATTGTTTACTTGTGCAAATTTATGTTGATGATATTATCTTTGGTGCTACTAATGATTCTTTGTGCAAGAAATTCTCTAAGTTGATGCAAGGTGAATTTGAGATGAGTATGATGGGGGAGCTCAATTTCTTTCTTGGACTCGAAATTAAGCAATGCCAAGAAGGCATATACATTTCGCAATCAAAATATACAAAAGAACTTTTTAAAAAGTTCGGCATTGAAGAAGGAAGAACCGTTTCTACTCCCATGGCAACAAATGTCAAAATTGACAAAGATGAAAAAGGCAAGTCCATGGATGAATCAAAGTATCGAGGTATGATTGGTAGTTTACTTTATTTAACCGCTAGTAGACCGGACATTCTTCATGTCGTATGCTTATGTGCTCATTTTCAAAGCAATCCCAAAGAATCTCATATGAGTGCCGTTAAAAGGATTTTTCGATATTTGAAAGGCACTATTCAATATGGTTTATTCTATCCAAAGAATTAAAAAATTTCTCTTAAAGGATATAGTGATTCGGATTATGCGGGAAATATCGATGATCGGAAAAGTACTTCCGGATCATGTCAATTTTTAGGCGATTGTCTAGTTTCTTGGTTTTTAAAAAAGCAAAATTGTGTTTCACTTTCAACGGCCGAAGCCGGATATATTTCCGCAGCTTTTTGTTGTACTCAACTTCTTTTGATGAAACAAACCTTAGCGAATTACAAATGTTCTTTTGAAAATGTTCCTATCTTTTGTGATAATATATCCGCTATAAATATTGCTCAAAACCCGGTTCATCATAATCGTACTAAACATATTGAGATTCGACATCATTTTCTAAGGGATTGTGTTTCTAAACGTAAAATTGAGATATCATTTGTACCATCTCAAGATCAATTAGAGGATATTTTTACAAAACCGCTATCTTTCGAGACTTTTGCGTCAATACGAGCTCGGTTAGGCATAATGCATATTGAATGAGGTTTACACTTGCATTTTGCATGGTTTTAAAACTAAGGGGCGAAAAATTAGATTTTTGGTTGAAAATTCGGATTTTGGAAAACTTGGCAAGACAGTGGACTAAAGGGGTTGAGGGCAACCGGTCGCCCTGAGCTATTTTTTGGATTAAAACTGTTATGTCTTCAACATTCGTCATTTTAACTTCTTTTTGCCATTTTTCGTCCCATTTGCCAAATTCACACAAATTTCACTCAAAATTTGTTTTCATGCATTCAATTCATATCTTGGACCTTATATAGCTTGATTATCATCATCGTTGCTCCTATTTACCGATCAAATGGTAAGCATTTTCTCTCATTTACTCAATTGGGTTGAACCCTTGCATTTGTACCCTTCTTGTATATTTCTTGATGAAATTATATTATGATCATGATGAGCTTAGTTGTTATGATGTATTGTATAATGTTTGATGTGGATTGGTGATGAAAAGTTTTGGCTTGATTCATTTACAAGGGCTCTATACAACTTCTTTTAATTTTTACGCCCACAAAGTGTTCGATGAAATGTCACAATGAAAATTTCAACTTCTACATGATTCTCTTGCTTCCAAAAGTCTTATATACTTATTGATATCATGTATTGGCAAATAAAACGAGCTTATGAACTCCTCATGATACATTTCTCCCATTTTCTTTGGGTTTTAAGCCTAAATTGTTCAATGGTTGATAAACCGTTTCTTTGGTGCACTTTGATGTAATTGTATGATGTTTTTATCATCCTAATATCTTTTTAATGATTCCAAAGGGGGAGAAACAGGAAATTGACTCGTTAGCTAATAGAAGCTAATAAAAGCTCACAATAAAAGCTATAAGCTATGGATTCCTAAAGCCAAGTATACCTAGTCCATGGCTTGTATTATAGACTTAATTGCAATAGATTATAAATATTTTGACAGGGGGAGCTTCTTAACTTATGATGTTTATGTGCATCTTATAAAAGCTTGTAATAGCTTGTGTAGCTTATGCAATATATCTTGTTGATGTGCTCATAGATAGGGGGAGCTTTGCATAAAATGTTTTAAACGGATAGTTCACTCGTAAAACTGGAAAATTATTTTATTTTCAAAATCGTCCTCGTAAAAATTGTTTTGGTTTGTAATCATCAAAAATGGGGAGTTTGTTAGATAAATGTTTTTATCATGATTTTGATGATTTTGTTCAAATGAGTTTTTAAACCAAAACAATGTCCCTAAATATTGTCTAAATATTTCCGATCGATTTAAAATATTTTTACTATTTTTCGGAGTATTTTTTGGAGTTTATTTTCGATAAAAAAATTGGACAACACATTTGTTTCAGGCTCGACCGGTCGCTCTATAGGGCAACCCGTACCTGAGTTGAGTTTTGAAACAGAAAATAGAACGTAGAAAAAATGAAGGAGGGCGACCGGTCGACCCCTGGGCGACCGGTACCTGGGAGTCCCTCTTTTGGTTCAGTCTTCTCTGTTTCATTTTTTTATCACCCCCAGCCGATCAACATCAAGGGCGATAAGATATCTTGTTGTATTAGCCTAAGCACTTTCACTTGCATACATTTGAGGTCTCTTGTAAATAGAGGCTTCATTCAAGCAACAAGATACAACACTCTACACAAGCAAAGAGCAAACAAGCAAACACTTTCATATATCTTGTTGTATTAGCCTAAGCACTTTCACTTGCATACATTTGAGGTCTAGGCTTTCAATTCTTGATTACACTTGTACTCATATTGTATCATTCATCATTGAGTTGTAATCTTGATTTTTGGTCATCATTCAACACAAGACATCCTTGTGAGTACTCTTGTGGTAAGAATAGAATTGGGTGATCTAGGTGATAGGTGTTTGAAGGTTGTGGTAATCTTCAAAGGTGTTGTAAGAGGGTTGTGTTAATCCTCAAGGTGGTGTAAGAGGGTTGTGGTAATCCTCAAGGTGTTGCAAGAGGGTTGTGGTAATCCTCAAGGTGTTGTATTATTAATTTTGGTAATTAATAAAATCTTTTTTTCTTTTTTGAAATCCATCCCGGATATACTGGGGTGGTAGAGGATTAGGCCCTAGCATAATTAGAAACAGAGTTCACAGAATCATCATAGGACTCCACAATCATAAACACATCACCCATATTATCACTAGTAGAAGCAAGATTGGCTTGTTCATTATTCTGATTTTGTTGTTTTTGGTTTTGGTTTCCTTTTTGAAAGGCTTAGTACATTCTTTTAATGTAGCATGACTAGTTCCCCTCCACAATCATAACACTTTGGCTTGTTCATTATTCTTAGGCATAGACTTAGACCTATTCCTGTTCTTGCCCTTTTTCTTATCATTTTTCTGTTTATTAGACATGTTCTGAGGTCTACCCCTAACATGCATCACTTCCCCATTCCCATGTTTGTTCCTCTTAGAAGACTTAAGGTCTAATTCCTTACTCTTCAAATCATTCACAACAGTTTCTAAATAAATTTGATCCCTACTATATTTGATAGTGAGATTTTACATCACTGTAAGAATAGGGGATGTCATTCAATATAATAATAGGGGAGTAATCATCAATGTTCTTATGTCTAGTCAGTTTTATATCTTGGATGAGTTTTGTGAAAATATCAAGATTCTCATACATATCTTTTGTCAAGTCCAATTTGAATCTGAAAATTTATTCAAGAAGGAAAAGTTTTGAAGGTAGGGAAGTATCAGTGTAAAGCTCTTCAAGTTTTTTCCACAAATCTTTGACACTTGACAATTTTCCAACCTTTCTCAACACAGAGTCAGAGAGATTCAAAATAATAGAGGAATAAGCATATTCATCAAGTTAAGTTTTGAGTTCTTCATAATCTTTCTCACCAAACTTGTCTTCAACAACTTTAAAATATTTTTGTTGAATCAAGATTCCCTTCATTTTTTGTTGCCATATAGAAAAATCAGTTTTAGCATTGAAAGGCTCCATATGATATCCAGAAGCAACAAGCATAGCTTAAGTATTGCAAGAAAATAAATACAGAACACAGAGGCAATGCAAGAAACAAGATATTTCACAAAATATCACAAGTTCACAGATATCAACATAAGGCCACACAAAGATCACATAGGATCAGCAGAAGCAATACAAGAGAGGACCACAAAAATATATCACACACATGTGATAGAATCAAGATCAGGTATAGCAACAAACAAATTGAACAGGATCACAAGGGACTCAGTAAAGATCCCCCTCGCACCCCAGGATTCGACTACACTCGTATGATGTAGGGTCAAGAGGCTTGATGCTTAGGGTTTCTCAACCAAGTCAAGAGAAAGAAGCTAAGAAAGAAAGAGATAAGAAATTTTACCACCAGAAGCTAGTTCTGGGATTAGCAACTCCAGAACAGTCACCACAAGCCAAGTACCGGCCCAAAAAAAACCGGCACTAACCCACACGAGCGGGACAGTGCTTTGATACCCACCGTTAGGTATCTATCCGCCTCAGAGTGTACAAATCGAGCACAAATACGACTCAATAGTACACATATTATACAAACAAGTACTCTAGGACACAAGAAATGAAATTACAACTGAACAAATACAAGTAAAATCAAAGTATATGAGATAAAACCCTAAAATGGACGGGCCTGATGACAAGTTCAAGATCCGCGGACAATATACTCGGGTTAGTCAGATCCGGATCAAGAATAGGGCTGGTTGCTTTTGGGCTTTGTCTCAATGGGGCCTGGACAAATGTGAAATGGGCCAATACGATATGAGCCATATTCTAACACTAGGGTTGATGGGCCATAGGATGGGCTGAAATTACCACTCTAGTTATGGGTGGTGCAATGGAAAATGATACGTTTGTTAAATCTTAGATGCTTTAGATTAGGAACGTTGGAGCAACTCAGGTTGTGATTGGTTGTGCTTTCATTACGTTCATTTTCATTTTCTGAGAGAATAGTTGTGATTTTTTTTTTTAATAGTGAAAGTTGGATGTGTAAATAAAAAAGTTATGATTGTGTTGATGTGATGAAGGATCTTTTAGAGATGTTGATTGTTTGTGAATTTTTTTTTTGGAATAATAGTGTAAAATATAATGCAAGAAAACCGAATAAAAATAACAAATTGAACCAAAAATAGGTAATATGAATCTCTTTTTATACCTTTTGTTATCAATATTAAGAGTAAAATAATAAAAGTAGTGATAAATTAAAGAAATTATTGAAATTCTTTATATGAATAGGGGGAAAGGAGAAATAAATAGTATAATTAGATATTGTGAAGCGTGAAAAAGAAAGAGAAAAATGAATTAATTTTAGAGATAAATGACATTTTCTTTAAAAAAAATCATATTTCTCATAAATAATCATATATTCTAAAAACTTTTCACTCAAAAATAAAATTTTGGAAAATTCTCACAACCAATCACGACCTCAAAATCTTAGTCTGGATTTTTATTGAGTAGAAATGAAGACACGTGTCCTTTTTAATGTGCATTTATATATAATATAAGATTTTTTTTATCCATTTTTAAATTGAGAAAGATGAGTCAACAAGTTCTTTCCAAGTGGTAAGGAGAAAGTCCACGATCCTTGGGGTTGTAAGTTGTAGTTCCTAGGGTCATATCTCAATTGGTTGAGCAATTAATAACGTCGTCTTGTTTCCAATGGTAATGTGGTGATTCGAATCTCATTATAAATCAATGGTCTCTTGAGAGAGATTAAAAATTGACAGTGTGACATTGACCCCTAATATGTAGAAATGTACAAGCGTTGTTGGGAATATGAAGATAGTTGAAGCACACCTTGTGACTCATAATCCTTCAAGACCTTTCAGGACCCTAGGAATGGGGGTTCTAGAGGTAGAGAAAAAAAGAAAATGGGAAAGACGATGGTCATTTAGGTGAAGTGGTAAGGTGATGGGAAGTTTTGGTAGATTTTTTTTATAGTGGTATACTGGTACATTTGGAGTACTAGAATTTGTTTGTTAGTGAATAACTTTCCGTTTCTACAGAGAATGTTTGAAGCTTTTCGTGTGACACATTTTTTGTCAGGTAGAAATGAAGGAAAGCTTAAAGCAAAAACTAATATTAAAATTGTTTTGAAATGGTAGGCACATTTAATAAGAATTTAGACTGTTAATATCATAGTTGGAACACAAAAACTTGTATCAGAATGAATATAATAAATGTGATGAATCTTATATTATATTCAAATAGAATTTCAAATTGAACATATGAAAATAATCCATATTTTTCTGTTTATTATAAGACACTCATCAAGGTGATGTAACTCTTGGTCTCTCTTTAGAGAGGTTAAGGGTTCGAGTCCCCGGGACACAATGGTGGAAAAATTAATATTGAGAATTTCAAGCGCACTACAACATAAAAGATATTAGGTAACACCCAAAAAATGTTACCTAATAACCATAAAATGTTACTATAGACAATTGGTAACACTTTTATGGTGATGCACTTGTCCGTGCTACTTATTGTCTAATGTATCACTTTTATTAGCTTTTACTGACATTTTTTCTGAGTGTTACATTAAGTTCTTTATTGGTAACGTTTTGAATCAATATTTTTAAAGTGTTATATATGAATCTTATGTAACACTTTTTGTAATACTTTAAAAAATATACTTCAGTGTTACATATGAATTTCATGTAACACTTTTTTTGTAGCACTTCGTAGAAATACTGTTTTTACCACCAAGTAGATTCAAACCTAAGACATGTTATGTGTGAAAGTGACAATTTACCACCAAGCTAAGTTGATTCTTATTACAAATTTTGCTTTGTTTTATATATACACATACACACATATATATTAAAATTATATGATAATTATATTATATGTATATATAATATATTTTTATATTAAAATTATATTATGTAATATATGCATTAAATTATATTATACACCGTATATATTAAATTTTATATTATATAGCATATAGATTGAAAATCATATTATGTTATATATTAAATGATACAAAAAGTTGTGAATATAAAAAATATATAAAATACGTTTATCGACTGATCAATAATCAATCGGTAAAAATAAAAAATAAATAAAAATATAAAATTAATTTACCGACAGACTAAAAAATCCTAACAGTAACGAAATTAAATAAATAATGAAAAATTAATTTACCGACAGAAAAAATTCCTAAGTAAAATTACTGACAACATCAAGTTTCATTCGTATAACTTTTCTTAAAAATTAAAAAATAAAATAAAAAAAAGTTAATGATGGAATTGGTCTCCGTTAGTAAAATTTAAAAAAAATAATAATAAAATATATACCTGCACTTTTTTCTTCGGTATTACGACGGAATTAATTATCTCCATAAAAAATAAAAAAATAAAAGCAAAACTAAAATATTTTATAAAAAGAAAACAAAAATTCAGTAAAAAAAACAGAGTACATGATGTCTACAATTTTTAGGTTTAGAGATTTTTTTTGTCTTCATCTATTTTATGACATCAATTAATTAAATAAATCGTTGACATGATTTAATGATAGTTATATAATTTTGTGTTACTAAAATATAGTCTAAAAAGTATTAAAATTAATAAAATATAGTGTTGCCAAGAGTACGTCTTAAATAAAGTGATGCATATTTGCGTTACAAAAGAAATAACAAAAAAAGTGATACTTAAAAGGTGCTACTTATTTAAAAGTGTTACATATAAGCGTTACATATTGATAAAAGTGCTACAAAAAAGTGTTACATAAATATTGTAATGTAAAAAGTGTTACAAACACGTGTTACATATGTACCTTATGTAAAAAGTGCTACAAAATCTATATTATCTAATGTCATTTATGTTGTAGTGGCGTTAGTGTTGGAGACTGGAACTCGTTGGGAACTTGCGGTTGGATAGAGGGGGTGTCCAATCACTTGGGGACGATTCATTGTTCGCGATAGCTATATTAGGGACCTAAAACCAATTATGCATTCTCGCGATTCTCATGGGGAAGTTCCTGAGGGGACTAGGGCTGTTTCACCTAGTCATGTGGGAAACATTGAATATATATAAGACACTTAACCCATTTCATATCATTAATTAATATTCATAAGAGTATGTGGTACTCAAACATCCACTTTAAAGGAAGAATCCCAATACATAAGACCTCCACTGTCTCGGTCCTAGAACTTCGTAGAAGAAGTGAATCGATGGATATGCCTCAATGAATGAGGGTCCTGAATTTCTTTAGACTGAGTCACCATACAATAAATCTTCATCTACCCAATTATCAGAAGAATTCAAATTTCCATGTTGAAGGTGCCAGCAAACGGATATCATCACATCACTCAGGTCATTTACTAATTGAGGTATGAGTTAGACGAAGCTACTAAGGGGCCAATTTGGAAAAACAAAAGTAGGGGTATTTTGGTCATTTAATATTTTAATCTTAAAATAAAAAAATGGAAAATTGGGAAGAAAAAAAAATGTCCTCAACTATATTTCCTTCCTTTTTTCCTATTTTGATTTGTAAATCTTGTAAAATATGAATCTTAGTCATTTTATCCCTTTTCTTAAAATTTTGTACATTTTTTAAACTCCGCAATAAACTTTATTTTGAATTTTGCATTATTCTCTCGTGTCTCTGTTTGTCCTTTTTGGTATATTGATGTAATTGTATTTTGTTATATATTTTTTAATATTAAGATATGATTGAATTAATACATTGACTTATCAAAACACCCACTTATTTCAAATTTGATGTATTGTTTCTTATTTTTATATGTTGTAAGGGACAATTTGTCCACTTACGTTTTGTAAAAATAAAAATAGTCATAATTTTCGAGAACATATTTTTTAGCCATTTTGACATTGTCATACCATTCTTGTGTTTTCTGGTGAGATACTTGATTATATTTCAAAAATTGATGTTGCACATTTCGGTCCACAGAAATGAAAAAAAGACAAAGTGAAAATTTAAACTAAAAATTGACAAAAAAAAAGACATGGTTACTATTTTGGAAAAATAGCCAAAAATCCGACAAACTCTATCCATATTTATATTAATTAGGTCTCCATACCCGAAATTTCTGGTTTCGTCACTGGGTATGACCCTGGCCAAGAAGAAATATCCGCTTTGATAAATCAATGGATTAACAATGATCAAATCCACTTTAATAAAAAAAAGGAGGGGCCCTAAGAATCCCACGTCCTTAGAAGTTGGTCACTGTGGGAAAAAAAAAGTGGTGGGTTATGACTTATGAGTGAACGGCATGCCCAAAGCCCTCAATCTGATACAGTGACTGCCTGTGACTTAATATACCATATATGTTGACAGATGGCAGATGGTGAAGCCCAGTCGGACAGGCCCCCGCTCATACTCAGACATCCTTTGAACTGTTCAATTTGACCACTGACTGCGCCATCCCACTCACATTCTATCAAGTCCTTTTCAATACTAACACACTAATTGCATGCTCTATTCTGCCCCTATACACACACACACACACACGTACATACACGCCCACTGTATTTTTTTATTTTTTTTGGTTATTGAACTGATTTGTCATGATTCATAAACGAGTCCGTTAAAACTATGTCCGAAAGATAAACATGGGTCATGAACTAAAATTCTCCAAAATGGATTGTAATACTTAGTGATAAATTGATAATTAGTTAATTACAAGAACTTTGAGGTTTAACTTACAAAATTTTCAACTTTTGTTCTTAAAAAAAAAGTAAAAAGTACAAACACTGTCTTGAGGTTTGTAGAAGAGAAACAAATAACAATGAGATATTTGTAATTTTGAAAGATAGACGAGTTTTTTAGAATATTTATATTGTGAGTAGTTTTTGTAATTAATCATATATAGATATGCTAAACTCGTAGAGACCCAAAGACCAAATTCATGAGGTTCAATATAAATATCCCAAGAACCCATAAGGCTACAAATAGAGGTGACAAAATCAAGCCCGGCCCGCAGGCCGGCCCAGTCAGTCGAGGTTTGGGTCTGCATGGGCTGTGATTTTTTAGGCCTGAAAAAATTGGGCCTTTTTGTCCCGGCCCGGTGGGCCGGTTAGCCCGGCCTTTTTGGGTTGGCCCGAACCTTTGCACATAAATTGTAGGTATGGGCTGGGTTGGGCTGGTGAAATTTTAGGCCCGACCAAAATCGGGCCGACCCGGCCGGCCCAAAATTTTACAAAAGTCCGGTTTGCTCGGGTCTAACCACAAAGTCGTAAATGGTCTATGTATTATATCTAGATGTGTCAAATGAGTCAGATCGGGTCTACTCAAAATTCTAAAGTGCTGTATATTAAAGGTAAAATTGTTTTTTTAGTCCTTTAAGTGGAGCCATTTGGAGATTTAGTCCTTTTTATTTTTGGACTTTGGATTTCGTCCTTTAAATGAAAAAAAAAATCGACTTTTAGTCCTATGACCTGCTATAATAGGTAATTGTGACCTACATGCATACATGGCATTTTTAAAAAAAATATTAATTATGAAAAATAAAAAAAGGTGATGACTTGGATGTATGAGTAGGATTTTTGGACGGAAATATTAGGTTTCTTTTGAAGTTTGCAGAATATATTATTATTAAATATAAATAATTTAGAAAAAAACACTGAAAACAAAAGGATGCTAATAAAATGTAAATATTATAATCAGATGAACACATAAAAAATTCAATAATAAAAAATAGATTTTAGTTTAAATTATTTCTTGATTTTTAAAAATACAAATAATTATAAAAATCATATTTAAGTATTGAAAATATATTTTTAGGCTAATTATGTTTCATTTTAGTAAATAATGATATTTTAAAAGTGAAATAATACAAAAATACAAAAAAAGAATATTAAAAGACGAAAAATGGGGAAGACTGTTCATCTTCCCCCAGAGAACCCTCCTCCCTGCGCAATCCCCAAATCAACATCGCCACCCAACGACGAATCGCCCATGGTCGCCCATCGCCACCACCGCTTTAACAACCTCCGCGCCGCCTATAGGCATCGATTCTCCCCACCCATTTATGCATACATATATGTATATATTTAAGTATACAATTAAATACCGGTGGCTATCGGTTTCCGCCATCATTCGTCGTGCCTTCTTTATTGCTTGGCTTGGACACAAACTAAAAAAGGTGATTGAAGAGAAGAATTGGGAGGGGCTGGGTTTGGGGAGGAAGATCTACCCATCCCCCACCCCCCAATTTTCCTTTTTTTATTACCAAAAACAGAAATTGGATGTATAATATGTATTTAAAAATTGAATGTAGAATACGATGTACTTCTTTTTAAGAGTTAAAGATGTTAAAAAAATTAATCTTATGATAAAAAAGATGTATTTTAAAAATTAAGATATTTCAAAAATAATTAAAGTATACTTTTACTTATAAATATAGATTTTTAACATTACTTTTTGTTTTTAAAATAAATTATTCTTATTCGATTTTATGAATTTATTTAAATGTGTTTTTTCTAATTAGAATGCCAAGATGGAGTTCTGAATAGTGAATATACTATGTAAAATGTCGATTTTATGAAATATATTTCTTCAAACATTTAGTTTTAAATATAATATTTATTGATGTATATAATATGTAATTAATTTTTTATTTTAAACTAAAATGCTAAGTTGGAATTCTGTTTTTGTTTTTGTTTTTTCTCTTCAATTTGCCCATATGTTAAATGTATTGCCAAGTAGGATGCCACATAGTTAATTGGTATTGAAATATTAAGTTTTATAAAAAAAAGAAATTACACATCAGATTTGCAGGTAACCTTTACCTATTGTAGCAGGTCACAGGACCAAAAGTCCGATTTTTTTCCATTTAAAGGACGAAATCCAAAGTCCAAAAATAAAAAGGACCAAATCTCCAAGTGACTCCACTTAAAGGACTAAAAAAACAATTTTGCCTATATTAAAATATGCAATTTAATTCAGAAGTATTTGCTTTCTCTCAAGCTCTATATTAATTTGAGCAAGAGGTGTCTCATGCTAACCTTGGGAATCTCTAACTGTTTATTTAATTTATACAGAGCTTATCAATTAATGATTGCGATAAGGAAGAAAATTATACAAAAAAGAAAGTTTTTTTTTTGTGTTTAAAGAATTTAATTCTCAAATATTAAAATGGGTGCGACGTGCCATCACCGAACAGTGACAACATATGACTATCCATAACTTTGAAAACAAATTGACAGTGTTAAAGGCCCTGATCGCCTCCTGCGTGTGATTCGAGGGACGGCCCTTTTCTTTTTGTCTTCTTGTCCTAGGAAGAATATAATCCCCCTTGTCCGGAATCCATATCAGAAGATCACTTCCATATCCCAGTAGAAAGAAAAAAATTGTTTTAATTTTTTCTGTAGTTTGTGTACATATGTAAGAAAAGACAATATAGTGAAAAAGTATTAATTGGCAATTTTTAAATTGTCAACAATTGTACGTGTTAAATAACAGTATTGTTTACATTTTTTTCATAATATAAACTTAAAAATTATAGTAGTGACAAGAATTGTGCTAAGCTAACATTTTTGGTACTTCTTTATACATGTATATCGGTAATTTAGTCGTAAAATGAATATTATGACATCTTCATTTGTTGTCATTGAGTTGTCAATATACATATTTTACTAAGTGTTTATATAGTGACATGTTTATAATAACCCAATATTTTCTAAGTGCCTATATAGATAAGCTTTTATACAATTCTTATAACATTAAAAATCACGAAAATTCATGTCACACAGTCACATAGGCTAAAATTCGTTAGACGGGTCGGGTAGATCCATTAGGTTGGATCCGTCTAATCGTTAGACCGTCTAATATGAGATTACCTCAAGCCAATATTATGGCAAAACAAATTTGTTGTTATTGTCGCACATATAATAGGGAACTGGAATTCATCATATCAGCTGGAAATGTATGTATTGCATTAAGTAAGCTACTTTTCAATTTTTTAGTTGTTTTAGTATAATTTGAATAGCTAATTGTAAGCAGATAAATTATAGCCAAGTGTTGAACATGTCTATTTCCTCACATATTTTGTAGCACTTGGCCCAATCTATATCTATATCTATACTATCTTAAAAATGTGAATATTTCTTGCAATTTTTGATTAGACAAAAATATCCTTTAGACATAGTAAAATTTTAGGACAACTAAGTAGTTTGTTTTTTTTTTTTTGATCGGTAAGTAGTTTGATATTTATTTAGCTTCTATTTGTTCAATCAATGTGACCTTTTATATTCTACATTTTAAAAGTATTTATTCTTTCAGCTATAACTCTTAAAATATTTTGAATTTTCAAATAATATTAGCTTCATATTAAACTAGATTTCGAGATCTTTCTAATCATATGTCATAAACATATATAAGGACTTCAAATGAGAAAAAATTAACATTATAAAGTTTAACACTGTAAAAATCAAGAATTTATGTTTTTCTATAGTTTTGTTATTTATTTAATCTTTTTTGTTTAACTATATGAGAGATGTTCATTATAGCCAAAAAAAGATTTCAGAATCTGAAAATATATTTTTTAATCAAAACACTAAGAATATTTTAAATTTCTTATAAAATTAATTTCAAATTTAATCTAGGTTTCAAAATCTTCAACTATATGTTCTAAACATATACACAATTCGTGATAGAAGAAAATTTTAACTATTTAACTTTTAGTATGATACAAAATTGTATATTTCTTATATTCTTTTAAATTTTCTCAATAATTAAATATGTCTATTATAATTTATAAAAAAAGATCAAATTACAATATACACGATAAAAAAAAATTTAGGTGGTTTTGATGCTAAATAAAAGGTAGAGAAATATTGGTTGTTAAAAATTACAATATACAATATACATTTATGATTGAAAAATTCTCCCTCAATTAGTAATATGCAATTTTAAAATAATTTATTGTTGGTTGTTAAAGAAATAATATTGAAAATAGGAGAGCTTCATATTTTATTTTTATTGCAAATTCATGTATATTTTATTTTAATTAGCCATATCAGTAAAATAAAAAGTACAAAATAAAAGGAATAAGATTAACATAAAAAAAAGTGAACAAGAACCAAAACAAGTTTGTCGCGACAAAACGTTACCTTTTAAATTTTAAATATATGTGTTAATATGACTTTTACTTAATTTTACATATATAACATTATAAGTTTTAGTTTCTAATTTATTATTTTTAATATATTATAATTTCAATTTTTCGATTATTTTATATCATATAAATTTTAAGAACAAGTGCAGTTAAAAGTTGTATATATAAATTCATAAAAAAAAAAACCAAAGAAGATAAACTTAATAATCAAAATATGTGGGTCATAGCTGAGAATTCTAAAGAACAATTAAATGGCTTTCATATAATATGTATGATTTGATATTTTCGATAAATCTCAGTTCATGTTAAAAGCACACCTTCATGACTTACAAATATTCAAGCACAAAGACAATTATTATAAAATTGGGTACAAATTATTCTAATTTTTATAAAATAAAATATTATAAAAAAACTTGAAAACAAGAATCAGAAATGGAAAGTCACTGTATGTATATGAAATTATAAAAAAATAAATTAATAAACTAAACTTATTTAATATTTCTTAAATTACATGTTAATTTAGGTACCAATATAATAATCAAATATTCAAAATAATATTTATGTATCAAATTTATTGTGTTAAATTATATATAATAATAAATTGGAGTGAAGTGACCATATTTAGCGCCAAGTAATATGATTTATTCAGGGCATAAGGAGGCGGAAGAGAATAGTTAAGGGACGTTTTTAACACTTGATATCTAAATTTTGGTAACTATATTTTCTTATTTGATTAAAAATTCAATCAAAATTTTAAATAAATATTAAAGTACTATATGCCATTTTCTCAATAAGGGCACTAAAATGGATTGATAATTATATTTTACAACAAATAATATGATTTTGTAAACGAGATTAAATGAGATCAATTTTAAATTTACAGTCTCTTCAAACAAATATAGATTAGTTTCAGTATATTAAGAATAATTGAAATTTTCACAACACGTCTCACAAAATTTACGACTTTGTAAATATTAATATAACTAAAATAGCCAAATTCAATTGCAAGTACAAACTCTAATAGTATAATGTATCTTTCTAAAATTTTATGAAATTTAAAAAACTATATTAGTTTTTAGTTTATTATGTATAACTTTTAAAAACATAAGTGAATGCAAAAAGAAATTCAAACATAAATGTTAATTAGAATGATATTTAATTATTGAAGATTGACACGTGAAAATTGTTAACTTATTTTTTCTTTCGTAAGACTGTCTTTGGTTTTATTCTTTATTAAATAAAGATATTTTGTGTGCAATTGAATAGAGTTTCAAAATTCAGATTTCGACTTATCACTTTTTCATATTTTTATTTAATACCCGACTCTCGATGAAAATAATAGATTAATTTTTTTTTATATATTAGGTTAATGTTTATTATTTTTATGACACTGGAAATATGAGGACTATAAACTTTAAGTTTAAGTGTTAATGATAAAATATTGACTTTGTTACTAGAATTAAAATAATATATGAATTTTTTTACATATATATTATAATGTAAATTTTTTTACACTTATTTAATCGAAGAACTGAGATAGCATAAAAGAAGTAAGCACATGAAGGATAAGAATTTGACTAACATTTATTTTATTTTATTTTAATTGAATAACAATAACAAATAAAAATGATGATATTATGATGGATTTTGGTATAACATTTAACTAATTTTTTTTATGAATGCGATAACTTGCATGCAATTTACTAATCATTAGCTTATGATCTATAAGCTAAATTATTTATCTGATTATATAAAATGCATCCAATGCTAAAAGAATTCGAAAATCATGTAAGAGAAAAGACTTTTCTAGCCATAACAATGAAATAAAAGATCGATGAATGTGATTTGATAAGGGTCATTTTATGCATGTTTTATGTGTATATTTGAGTAGAATTTGAGTTATTTTGTTGTTACTTTCGTTAGTTTTTGATTGTATATTGTTTATACTACTGTGAGGTGCTTTTATTGGTGTAGATTGACCATTCGGGGCTAATTTTGGTGAATTTCGGACCATGGATTCATGTCAAAACATACCGGGGAGTTTAAGGACGCAAATACGCTCGAAATTCCAAGCCAAGCGCGTCATTTTAGGGCCTTTTTGGTCCAACACGGCCAGGGGGTGTCGGGCAACACGGCCATGTTCAAACAGGGCGAAAAATCACAATTTTTAGGCTTGGACAGACTTGAACACGGCCTGGCCGTGTCGTACAACACGGCCATGTTGTACGACATGGCCTGGCCGTGTACGACATGGCCATGTCAGACCAATTTTCAAAAAATTCAAGCGACGGTCGGGCGTGTCGGGCGACATGGCCGTGTTCGGGGGACTTTTTTGCAACTTTTCCATGCGAAAATTATGGAAAACTCACCAACCAAGCTTTTTGACCACTTTTGTACACCTTTAACACCCTATTTTGCTACAACATGTCCCCATATTCCCTCAATTATCATTTGAATACAAGAATTTACCAACCCAACAATGAATTGGAGCATTTGTTTAACAAATGATGGCATTATTAATGTGTTCTTGCACAAAAATAATGTCTATAAAAGCCAAGAGTATGAGTTGGGGAATCATTCATTAATTCAAGATACATTGAATTCATTAGATTCATAGATTCATTAGACATTGGAGATCAAGAGGTCTTGGAGAGTAAGCTTGTAGCAACATTGGAGAAGAAGGCTTGGATCAACATCATCAATCAAGAAAGAAGTCAATTGAGATTTTGAGAAAGATAAGTACACCATATCTACAATACTTAAATCTTCTTGTGTAATTTATTCCTTGGTCAAAATCATGTGTAGCTAAACTCCTAGTGTTTGAATGTAATGAACTCTAGAATGGATTTGTGATTAAGGTGGGTATGTTTTTAATAAAATCTTCATATTTTTGTGTGATTCACTTATATTATGCTTCGTTCATTCGAATTGATATATGCGCAATATTGATTTGAAGTTTATTTTTCATCCCAGGAAATCGAGAGATTCATGGTGAAATAGAACCTATATAAGTGAAAAGAGTTGCATGCAATTCTAGATATAGGGCGACATAAATCTTCCGGATTAGGGTCAAACCTAATATGGGAATTCACAAATCGTTATAATCTTTGTCTTGGGGTTTTAACTAGAAAGAGATTTCATTAATCAACTTGAGATTAGAAGTTTTTCGCCTTGAGAAAGGGTTTAACTTAAATTGGGAATTTCTACGGTCCACAAGACATGAGATTTTATTAAAAGAGGTTGGTTTTTGCTTAAGGGCTTACGGTTGTATTTTTAACTTGTCAAATCACAAAAACATTCTAGAGGGATTTACATTCAAACACATTTCTATCTCTTGATTTCTTATTTTACAAATCTTCCTTCATTTTTACAATTTATAATTTATTTTCCTTTTTCATCAAACAAAAACTCTGAAAATTGTTAGATTAAATAACAAAAATACGGTAATTATTAGTACTTACAATCCTCGTGGGAATGACACTTTTCACTCATAATCTATACTATAAAATGATAGGTGCACTTGCCTACGGTTTTAAAGGTAGCTTTTGAGCCATCAAGTTTTTGGCGCCGTTGCCGGAGATTGTAATATTAAGAACGCTTTATTTTTGTTAATTTAATCATTTTTTTTTATTTTATTTTTTATTTTTTTTACCATTATCTTTCTTTTTATCTATCTTTGTAAGTCTTGGTTTATACTTATCCTCTTTGTTTACCGCAGTGTATGCCTACTCGTCGCCGAATTTGGAAGCGACACACCGCCGTAGCAACATAGAGGAAAGTACTAACACGACCACGAAGAGGATACTAACGAAAGTAAAGATTTCGTCATGGAGGATGAACAAAGAACTATGTATGACTATGCCAAACCATCCATGGACGGCACGTCATCTAGCATCGTAAGGCCCACTATTGCCGAATAATTTTGAAATCAAACCGAATGTCATTCAAATGGTGCAACAATTCGTTCAATTCGACGACTGCAGGCGAAGATCCGAATAATCATATCGCAAATTTCCTCGAAATTTGCGATACATTCAAAATCAATGGGGTCTCTCGATGATGCCATCCGTTTACGCCTATTCCCATTTACTCTTCTTGACGGGCTAAACAATGGCTAAATACTTTGCCAAAGGAACGATTACAACGTGGAACATCATGGCCCGAAAAGTTCCTTTTGAAATATTTTCCACCGACCAAAACGCACGATTGAGGAATGAAATCTCTTCGTTCACTCAAGAAGATGATGAGACCATGTACGACACTTGGGAGAGATTCAAAGAATTGTTGCGAAATGCCCACATCATGGTCTTCCTATTTGGATGCAAGTCCAAACATTTTACAATGGGCTACTCTCGTCAACAAGGCAAATGATTGATGCGGTGGCCGGGGAACTTTGAACAATAAAACACCGTGTTCGCCAAGATCCGATAGAGGAATGGCCATGAATGGCTATCAATGGCAATATGTACGAGGTAAACCTAATGAGCAGTGGGTGTTTATAATGCGGAGATCAAAGTGGTTACACTAGCGCACATGTCGGCTTTGACCCAAAAGATCGGCGATCTAGCGGCTCTAAACCACCACCACCGCATGTTTTATCTTGTGAAACTTGCGGAGGATTGCATAATCATCAGACTCGCCCACACACAATACCTCAGTTGAACATGCTAATTACGTTGGGAATCAAGGCGAAATTACCCAAGTAATCCTTACAAAGAACACATATAATACTTGGGTGGAGACAACATCCTAATTTCGGTTGGGAAACCAAGGCCAACCACGACCTAATCCCAATCATGATCTACACACGTCTCTCGGTTTCACCAAATCAAGGTAAGCTAACTTGGAAGATCTTATAACAAAGTTTGTGCAATCAACAGATATACCCGATTCCAAAGGCGGTGGAAACATCCTTGAGAAATCAAGAGGCATCTATCCATAACTGGAAAATCAAATTGGCCGATTACGAAGATGATTTCGAAAGGCCACAAGGTAGTTTGCCGGGTAATACTGGGAAACCAAACCTAGGGAGCACGTAAAGGCAATCACCGTCATTTTTCCACATGAGCATGATTATGCCAATGCCGCCATGCGTAAATACGTGGAGGATGACATGCCCAAAGAAAATCTCATGAAAAAGGAGGTTGCGAGATCTGAAGCCCAAGATCCCTTACGGAGTCTAACAAGAAGAAGATAGAAAGGGAGGACAAATTTGGTAAGTACCTTGATTCTTTCAAACAATTACATGCCAATATTCCATTTGTTGACCCTCATTCAAAGCATGTTAGGGATCTTAATGACATCATTCCTAGTGAAAATAAGCTTAATAAATTATCAAATGTGCAATTGAATGATAAATGTCCTTCCAATGAACTACCACAAAAATTTAATGATCCAGAAGCTTTATTATCCCTTGCACAATTGATGGTTTACCTGTTGATAGGGCACTAGCCGACTTGGGAGCTAGTATCAACGTGATGTCTTATGAAACATTCAAACATGCGAAATTAAGTGAACTTAAACCTATTAGGATGGACATTCAATTAGCCGATAAATCGATTAAACATCCTAGAGGTATTGTTAAAGATGTGCTAGTTAAGATTGATAAATTCATATTCCCGATTGATTTTATTATTCTTGACATGCATGATGATATAGAAGTTCCCTTAATTCTAGTGCGTTCCTTTTTGGCTACCGCTAAATCTCTCATTGATGTGCATGATGGAAAGCTTACTTTGAGAGTAGGGGGTGAACAAGTTATCTTTAAAATTCCTTTGAGAAATCCTATAAATGATACTTGTTTTCCTATAAACTTGATTGAGACAAGGATAAATGATTCTTTGCTTGATATGTCTTCTAATAAATCCTTGAAAGTATGTGATGTTCAATGTGCAAAAGTTTCCACAGATAAATCCCATTTTGAGAATAACATGCAGAAAAATAGGACCATGAAGGTCAATTGTTCGAAAATCGATACGGGTGGCGATGTTGTTCAAAGAGATAAAAATTTTCATAAGTTCAAGGCTCCGCCCGATTAAATCTTCACATTTAGGTGAAATGGTCCAGCTATATCGACGTTAAAGAAGCGCTTACCCGGAGGCAACCCGATGTTTGTGTGCAATTGTTTTCATTCATTTTTATTTTTTTTTTATTTTCTTTCAAAATAATCACAAGTCCTTAGAGTCATTTTCAAATAAAAAAAAAACTTTTGAACATCTTCTTGGTTGTCCTAATTGGGAATATTTGAGATTTCACGGTATTCGAGTTGTGTGTTGCTTAACTTTGATTAGGTATGAAGATGCAGTTGAAGGTCCCGTACCAAAACAACCCAATGATCGCCCAACACCGATTCCACTATTGTAGTAAGGTCGTATTTTTCTTTTTCCACCTCTTTTATATCATTCTAATTTTTTTAGTGTGTTGTGTGTGTTTGTCCATTTCTTTCTTTCACATTGAGGACAATGTGAATCCTAAAGTTGGAGGTGGGTACAATAACATGTTCGGAATGCTTGTGTATTTGTTTTCAAAAGATGTGATTTTTTTTTAACAAATTAAATGTTTGCTAGTCAATAACTTGGCCCAATTATACCTATATTAACTTGTTAATTTGTGTTTTGATGTGAAACAATTGATTGTCTAGGATAGATTAGCGTGGATGCGGGCTAAATTTTGACGAGATTTCCAACACCATAAATACTTGATGTGTTAAGGCATATACGACGATACTTAGTGCTATGAACTTCCGAGAACTCATGATTTAGTAGTGGTTAACTAGTTGTTAAACCAAGCTTGTGAATAAATAAAAAAAAAGAGAGAAAAAAAAAAAGAAAAAAAAATAAAAATAAAAAACGGACCAATCGAGGTTATACTCCTCTATTTGTTGTTGCTTAGTAACTAGGAGCATTCATGAGCCCCATGTTTGTCTTTACGTAAAACGGCGACACACGAATATGAGTATGGAAAACCACCACTAGGAGTGTTTGAACATAAATTCAAAATATAAACCTAGTGGAAGCATGTCTCGAAAGGTCCCCAAAAAAAAAAAAGAACGAAAAAAAAAGAGGAGAATGAATACTCCTTGACTTCTCATTCCAATAAAGTTCAAGAAGCTTGGTTATATGACTAGTTAGCTAACTACTATGATCCATTGAATTCTTGTATTTTCATGGCGTTATTGAATTGAAGTTGTTCATAACTATCGATGTTTGTGGAGTGATGATTTCAAGTCCAATAATGCTCCTGATATTACTGATCTTTCTTTACAACGATCGCTTTACAAAACTATGTTTTTACTTAATGGTTAATTCAGGTTGAGAAGGCCAAGAACTTGACTGCTTATGTTCAATATGTTGATAAAAAAAAATCATCTTTGTATGTTTTGATTTATTGAATCCCTCTTTTTGATATAATGTTTTGCTTGAGGACAAGCAAAGTTCAAAGTTGGAGGTGGTTTGATAAGGGTCTTTTTATGCATGTTTTATGTGTATATTTGAGTAGAATTTGAGTTATTTTGTTGTTACTTTCGTTAGTTTTTGATTGTATATTGTTTATACTAATGTGTGCTTTTATTGGTGTAGATTGACCATTCGGGGCTAATTTTGGTGAATTTCGGACCATGGATTCATGTCAAAACATACCGGGGAGTTTAAGGACGCAAATACGCTCGAAATTCCAAGCCAAGCGCGTCATTTTGGGGCCTTTTTGGTCCAACACGGCCAGGGGGTGTCGGGCAACACGGCCATGTTCAAACAGGCGAAAAATCACAATTCTTAGGCTTGATGACTTGAACACGGCCTGGCCGTGTCGCATAACACGGCCATGTTGTATGCGACATGGCCTGGCCGTGTCATCTGACATGGCCATGTCGGACCAATTTTCAAAGAAAAATTCAAAGACGGCGGCCGGGCGTGCGTGTCGGACGACATGGCCGTGTTCGGGACTTTTTTGCAACTTTTCCATGCGAAAATTATGGAAAACTCACCAACCAAGCTTTTTGACCACTTTTGTACACCTTTAACACCCTATTTTGCTACAACATGTCCCCATATTCCCTCAATTATCATTTGAATACAAGAATTTACCAACCCAACAATGAATTGGAGCATTTGTTTAACAAAGGATGACATTATTAATGTGTTCTTGCACAAAAATAATGTCTATAAAAGCCAAGAAATGAGTTGGGGAATCATTCATTAATTCAAGATACATTGAATTCATTAGATTCATAGATTCATTAGACATTGGAGATCAAGAGGTCTTGGAGGAGTAAGCTTGTAGCAACATTGGAGAAGAAGGCTTGGATCAACATCATCAATCAAGAAAGAAGTCAATTGAGATTTTGAGAAAGATAAGTACACCATGTCTACAATACTTAAATCTTCTTGTGTAATTTATTCTTTGGTCAAAATCATGTGTAGCTAAACTCCTAGTGTTTGAATGTAATGAACTCTAGAATGGATTTGTGATTAAGGTGTGTGTTTTTAATAAAATCTTCATATTTTGTGTGATTCACTTATATTATGCTTCGTTCATTCGAATTGATATATGCCCAATATTGATTTGAAGTTTATTTTTCATCCGGAAATCGAGAGATTCATGGTGAAATAGAACTATATAAGTGAAAAGAGTTGCATGCAATCCTAGATATAGAGACGACATAAATCTTCCGGATTAGGGTCAAACCTAATATGGGAATTCACAAATCGTTATAATGATGTCTTGGGGTTTTAACTAGAAAGAGATTTCGAGTTAATCAACTTGAGATTAGAAGTTTTTCGCCTTGAGAAAGGGTTTAACTTAAATTGGGAATTTCTACGGTGCACAAGACATGAGATTTTATTAAAAGAGGTTGGTTTTTGCTTAAGGGCTTACGGTTGTATTTTTAACTTGTCAAATCACAAAAACATTCTAGAGGGATTTACATTCAAACACATTTCTATCTCTTGATTTCTTATTTTACAAATCTTCCTTCATTTTTACAATTTATAATTTGTTTTCCTTTTTCATCAAACAAAAACTCTGAAAATTGTTAGATTAAATAACAAAAATACGGTAATTATTAGTACTTACAATCCTCGTGGGAATGACACTCGGTACTCAATAATCTATACTATAAAATGATAGGTGCACTTGCCTACGGTTTTAAAGGTAGCTTTTGAGCCATTATGATTGTCAGCTAATATAAAACTTATTTCGTTGTTATACTAACTGTAAAACTTTTGTGGGATTGAGTTCTTTAAAATGATTATTTAACAATTCATATCGATCAGTAAATCAAATTATATTTTAAATATTGTGTATTAGTTAAATTTAATTAATATTTATTTCACTTTTAGTATTAATCAATAAAATTATTAAATAATAAAATATTTTAGTTAAGTCATGTGGATCACGTGCAACGCACGTGTTTCTTACTAGTCTCATAAAAAAACGTCTATCAAATGGACATTTCAACTGGCAAGGCTAAAACTAGTTCATTTGCATACATTTTAATTGATTCTTTTAGTACAATGGTTGATAGTAGGGGATGGAGAACGCAAGCTCATATGAAATTGAACTCCGATCAATGGCTCTAACAATACAAGCCACAAGATAACTTCTACTTATGTTTTTAAGGTTGATCCCATTTAAATACATACATGTCAATATATATCTATAAGATAAAATTTAACAATAAATAAAAGTTAAGAAGTGACCAATAATATGTAACATCTCAAACATTGAACTCTACAAATTCAATATATTCAAAACTCCATTAATAGTAAATCATTATACATCCAAGTCCAAAACACAAACATATTTTAATTTCTTTGGTTTTGAACCAATTAGCACAAGAATGCAAACAAAACAAAGAAACAGAAAAAAGGCAACACTTGAATTATATATCACAAAAAATTAAAACCAATTAGATTCAAGAAAATGTGGATAAAATTAAAATCAGAGATCTCGAAGCTGTCGGATATTAACGGGAGAAATATATCTAGTGTCTCCATCCATCAATTGTTTGGCGATTATAAGGTTAGCAGCCTCGCTGGGGTGGTAAGGATCCCAAAACACGTGCTTGTCACGGTCCGAACACATGCTTGAAGTGGGCCCACATGGAATTATCCCTGCAAATTGGCCCCCATTCCCACAACACGCTTTACTCGCCGTTGTAAATCCTGCGCCAATATCAATTCAAAATGTTCACAAAATGTGTTGTTATAAATAGTTCTAAAGTGATATGTTATTAGTAGAACTCTCAAAATTTCCACACCTACCACTATTTGGATTAGACAAGAATTTGACCTTGGTTAAAATGGGCTAGTTTTACATATGCCTGCTTGAGTTAATATAATTTAGTTATAAATATTGGGGATGAGTTGGACTAAGCGGATAAATTAGTGGTTCGATAGAAGTTCAATTTGGCCCGATTTTCTACATTAGTCCAATGGCCTAGGCCCCGGCCCGCCCTTTGACAACTCTAGTTGTGAGGAAAAATATTTTAGGTGGAATTGATAAATAAAATAGCATTAAGTTGTGGTTAGTAGAATGAAAAGTATGATATAAAGTTTTCTAATATGTGACAATGAAATATGCATGGGAAATAGTAGAATACAAGTGTAATATTAACAATAAGGATGTAAAAAGATTTGTAATGAAAGTTTTTGTCCTATTAGATATATTATATAATAAATATCAAATTAGAGTTGAAAGTTGTAGACGGGCTTAATCCTGGTTATATAAAACAGTTATGCTACAAATAGTTATACTCGATTCACTTTATATGTGCAAATACATGATTTATATTTTGAGCAATATTATTTGCTAGCAAAAGCCAAACAAAACTATTGAATATTCGACTCGGGATCAATCGTTAAAAGTGCATTTAAGCTCTATTCTATCGATGACATAACAAAACAAGCACGAACATATTTTTTTTGTTCGTCTATTCGAGCTCGCCTCAATTAGTGAAAAAATAATAACATCTATGTAAAATATCACTATACGCGAGCTCAATTTAAATTCAGCTCGATTAAAGGTTGTTTATCTTTGATTCGATTAATAATCAAATTCAAATTCAAAAACTCGATAAAAATTCAAACAAAATTAAACAAATAATATGTTTGATTGTACTCGATTCGTTTGCACAATAATCGAAATTAATACATTAATCAAAATAATTGTTCTTACCATATTTGGAGTAATTCGTGATGAGTTCCATGACAAGATCATAGACATTGGCGTGCACAAAAGTTGCTCCTTCCAAGTTTTCATTGAGTTCATGAAGAAGATCTTTCAACCTAGCATTGTACTGAAGTGCAAGCTTATTTGGCAAAGCAACGCATTCACCTTCACTCAGTTGGTTAATTGTTTTCTGATAAGGAATGCAACCAATTGGTCCAACATTTCCCACTATAAACTTCCTTGCATCCAATTGGTAAAGTCTCTGCATTTTAGACCATATATATTATATACACCCAATAAATTAATTATTTCATGTACATGTCATGGCTAAATTGTAATTTTTGCCCCGTGATTATAGGGATGGCTAATTAGTCATGTAAAAATCAAGTTTTTAAAAAAATTGTATTCAAAAAACAAGCGAATTGAGTCATTATTCAATCGAAAATTGAATATTTTTTTGGTAAATGACACGTGATCGACACGTGAATATCAGGGACGGATCAATAATATTTTTTTATTATAAACTACACAAAAAATTAATGTGCCACACTTTTTTTAACCTAATTAATATACAACTTTTAATAAATAATAAATAGTAAACATTAACGAAAGAAAAAATTACCTCAAAATAATTAGTGGACAACACTTTTTTAACCTAATTAGTATATAAATGTAAAGAAATTAAAAATTAATTAAAAGATTTTAGATGAGGTTATCATTCAATATGATATCAGAGTCAGACCAAAGAAAAATGGCACTGAGTTCAAATTTCTTCGTCATTCATTAAGAAATATTCCACGCGCAATACTTTAATTAAAAAAATCGTTTGCACATTAAGGGCACGTTAGAATCATTAAATATTTAAGTGCTCACTTTTCTAACAGTTTAAATTTTATTTAAAAAAAAAACAGTTTAAGTTTTTAGATGAAGTGGTCATTTAATAATAAAAATGTAAATATTACTCCATTCGCGATTTTTTTTAAATGCCGGGTTTTTAGTAAAATATAATATTTACGGCCCAATTTTGTCACCCTTATAATTAGAGGACCAAAATTTTAATGTTGCTTGCTTATGCACATAGCACCTTAACTGTGTGAGAAAAAAGACAAGAAAATCTGAACTACTACGCACCGTAAGTTGTCCTCTTAGATGGTTGATCATATCATCCACAAAGGCATCTGGGCTTTGTGTAATTCTTGCACCCATTGAGACTACGGGTAAGAGGTAATTGTTGAGAAAATCATTGGACCCTACTGTGACAGAGAAAATGGATTGCTTATGGAGGTATTCTCGGGCCTTTGATGGGCCCAACAATTTATCAATTTGTTTCCTTGTAATGTTGAAGTAATCAACTTGGATGTCCATTGAAAGCCTGTTTACCTGTAAAAACAAATATAGTTCTAGTATTTTTGGCAGGTTTTGAGAATAAATAAATAAAAGACCACTTGTAAATTTTTTTTTTTATATATCCAGGCCTTATAATTAGTCATTTCGAATCTTCTATGTTTAATTTGGTATTTTTATTCTGTATTGCACATACCAATAAATGCCAAATATATGTGATTCACTTCAAAATATTTAATACAATTATAAATTAAGGAAAATTAACAAGAATTACCCCTATAATAAAACATAGGTATATTTCAAAATTATAAATACCTCTTGCGATTTCTAGGACTGCTCATTTGGTTAGGTCGGTCAACCATTAGCCGAAATATAGATGACCGAATTAATTTAATTTGCTAATTGATAAAATTATTAACCAATAATCATCAAATTAACCGAATGGGATAGTATTTTCTGTTAATAATTTTTGGTTTGGGCCGGACTGATCACCTGGACATATAATATGATATATATAATATCTAATACAACATTTCAGTTAATTCGGTTAATTTTGAATTTTTGAACTTAATTAACTAATAACCGATATTTTTCGAAACCTTTTAGGTATTCATCAAACCAAAATAATTCGGTTACCGGCCGAATTAACTAGGTTGATTGACTTAACGATTAACCGGAAAAAAAATCGGTTAATTGGACAGCTATACGAGTAGTGTTTGTTTTACAAGTGTACCCCCTCAAAGGTTAAAATGTGCCATTCGTAAAACAAAAACAAATCTCAAGACTCAAGGGTATCTTTAATGTAGTTTTCAAAGATATATTAACTGGAGTTTTTGGTAATTAGACTGAATCGTAAGGATATTTTTGTAATTTACCCTATTTACTTAACATATATTTCAGTGACATGTAATACGAAATGTAATATCAAATCGGAAAAGCTAGATGCATATAATTATGTATACTTACAAATATTCTTCCTGTAGCATTCATAATACCTCCACCTCCTGATGCATAATTAACCCCATATAAAATAGTTTTTCCGGTGGTGTTTGGGGCAAGAAATGGCATGGCGTAACGTGGCATCCCTAATTCCTCTCCTGAAAAAAATATTTAAAAAAAAATCATTATAATGATGAACTTGTGTATTTATTTGTATTCAGCTCTTTATCGCATCGATTCGTTATATACATAGAAAGAAACAATCTAACTAAAACGATAACATAGGAGCAAGATCTTACCAACAATGTCTCCTATCGTTCTTCCATTAGTAAAACGACCGGTCGGATTCCCACCGGAAGCCTGAAAATCGATACCATTGGGGGGAATATTAGCCCTTGACAATGTTTGCATATAATTATTATTCCCAGCATCAACCAAAGAATCTCCAAAAATAAATGAGGCTCCTCGTGTCAAATCTATATCATCATCTTGGGAAATACAAAATTGGCTCAAGTTTATAATCAAGAACACCAAAGTTACAATATTGTAATGAAAGGTGAAAGCCATGATTACACTTCATATGAAAAAACAAATCCAATGGAGTACATATATATGTTTGAAACTCCAAGATTATAGAAACATTGGGAAACTTGTAAAAGGATTAAATTAATTGGAGTTGCATTTTGGTTTGACAACTTAAGTTTTGCAAAAATGTGGAGTGTCAGGGGTTAGGTCATCAACATTTGGACTGTTTTGTATCAACGTGCATGGACCAAGAGAAGTTTGCTTTTGTTACAAGCAAAATCAACACAAGTCAAGGAGGGAGTTAATTATAATTTATAAATAATAATTATTGAAGTTAAAAGCCCAAAATGAGAATGTTCTAGTGGCAACTTAGGTGTCATGTTTGGTTGATGGTTGAAAAATAGGGAGAATTTTTTTTTTTTGTCTGAAAAAAATTATTTGGAAGGTGGTATAATGGTGAACTAAAAAAGAAGACAGATGTTGCCTATTCATGCATGGAGATGAGGCTTCTTGTTGTTGCTCTGTTTTTCTATTTTTTTATTTTTCTTCCTCTTTCGGTTTTAATTAAGTGATTTTCTCTAAAAGTACATGTGACAATTTTATTTAAAAATAAAATAAAAAATCGTAGCATGATCACCCTTATATCTTCTATATTTTTAGTTCGAATATTTTAATATTTTTCAAATTTCAAGTTTTTGTTCATTCATTAGCTAGTACATCCATGGGCCGTATGAAATTAACGTCCGGACCAATTCTTTGAGCCCCTACACTGAAGCCCAAGTTTTCATTGTCCACTGATCTTGCCCAGCTTTACCTAATTTCCTAAGATCATATAGGCCAGTTTAGTAATTGGGCTCCGACTGCTATGAAACCCAATACATCCATCCAAATTATTGTCAAACTTCTTCACGAAGCCCACTAATATCTCATATTGTCCATTAGTTTCGTTTTTCAGCAAGCCCGGCCCAATGACCTCGCTATCTTATAGCATATTTGAGAACCCATTTGAAATGGATTTTTAGGTATAGAAGTCCATTTGAAAAAAATAATATGCTTGGTGATTACTTATAAATGGACTTTTAAAAAAGTCACTTCTCCAAAAATTCATTTTGGAGAAGTGATAATTTATGACTTTTAAATTTCATTTATTGCACTTCTAGGGGATGGACATTAAAGTGCATTTCCACCAAATATTCAACAATATTAAAACAATTATCTAAAAAGTCGATACTGAAAAGTCCATTTCATAGATGAATTTATATTCCAAAAGTGCTCCCAACATTCACTTAATATCCTTATTTTCCTTATTTTTAAATCGCATTAAAAAATAAAAGATAAAAGGAGCACCGCGAAATACGCTCCTGACTAATCAAGTGATAAATTTATCTAAAAATTAAAATATCGACGAAAATTTTATGTATTCCACTTAAAAGAGTACACTATCTGAATAGGTTTATAAACTGTTGAGTGTATATATAATTACGTTGTAAAGTAGAATACTGATACGTCCACATACCAATTTAAACAGTGACCAAGAAGTGTTGCCAATTTTGAATAAGCACCATCAACTTAAGAAAAGTTAAATTACCAAAGAAACCAAAAGCAAAAGGCACCCCCACCCCTTCTCAAAAAAAAAAAAAAAAAAAGGCACCCCCACCCTCTCAAAAGAGACCACCTTCTCTTCAATCAATCTAAAATGAGATTGTTAAAGATTTAAAGTGCAATAGGGTAGCAAGTCTTTAGGGTTTGAAAGTACAATATCTACTCAAGTAATCGTCACACATTAGAAGCAGGGTGACGATTTAGGTCATCAGATTGGGTTCTGGGTTGAACTCGGGTTTAGGAGCGTAGCCAGCCCGAATGAGTACCTTTAGCCCAAAACTTTTTTTCCTCTAGCTCAACTATTTTTTTTCCTTAAAAAATATATATATAATTTTTTTTTTCATTTTTTTCCATAGAAAATACAGGACAAAAAAAATTTTGGGGTGCCCCCTGGCTATGCCCCTGCTCGGGTTATTAAAGAAAATATAAAATAACTATGTTTTAGGCAAATTGACAACATCATGTCTTGTTCGTGTTCGCGTTTGTGTTCGTGTTCGTGTCGTCTTCGTGTTTCTCTCAATAACTTCAGGCCGGGGTTATGTCGTGTAATGGATTGTCACCCTAGTTGCAAGCAATATCTAATTATAAGTGGTGAAATCATATTTGTTACTCCTCCTTTAGTCACAATGATCGATGGATTAATTTGAACCAAATCTTTAATCGATGTGGTGAAACTTAAAAATTAAAAGTTGGACAAAAGTGCTTGTCACCTCACTTCTCTTTAATTATTTGGAAAAAGAAAACTTACACCAATATTCTGCTGATTTTGATCCCAGTTTAGTGGAAAAAGAAAAACAATAAAAGGCAAAGATTCGTCCACCAAAAGAAGGGAGAGAAACATAGGAGAGGAATATTGGGGAATTAATAGTACTTTTGTATTTTAGTTTACTTTTGTCCTTTGTATTTTAGTATTTATAAAAAAAACAAAATTGGGATAAAAATGGAGGTATTATGAAACAAATGTGTATCTGTTACCAATAAGCAGAGAAGAGAATGGCGAAAACTTTTTAATTATTGTATATTTTTCTCATACACTATAAAACATCTATTGATAGGCTCATCATATACATCAATAAATTACAAGAGTAATAACAGCTCATAAGTTACAAGACTTCATTTACTATGTTATTTTTTTTTTTGATCGGTATTTACTATGTTATTTGATGTTATGAAACTTAAAGAATGAGTTGAGTTAATGGACATCCACGAATAAATGTCAATAACATATATGCACATTTCAAATGGGATTGAGTTGCGTGTAGAAAGAAAAGAAAAAAAGTGCAACTGCAAAAGGCAGAGATATTATGACGGAGATATGGAGCCATACTGGACATCGGCGCCACCTTTTTTTGTTTTTTACACCTCATTTAATTAAAAAGTTTAAATAAAATTAGTTAAATTTTATATGATTTTTTTTTTTAAATATTTTTCATCCGAATACCCACTTTTGTGTGTTGTTTCTATCAATGTATAGAATTGTGACAAGTTGACCAATAACTAAGATGAAAACCTAGATGTGGTTACACGTAGCCCGTAGGCTCTTACAAATAATTGAATGCATGTATTTTGCCAACATATTAAGACCCTTTAAAGATACACACCAATATTAATGATATATTAATGTTATAATCAAGATAGAGAATCACTCGTATACGTAATGCCCTCTTCAAATATTATTCTTTTCTTTTACCAATATTAAAATACTACTCATATGGTTTTCCACGTCAAGTCAGAATTACATCAATTTTTAGTATGATGTATATAAATAGTTGAAGGATTGCTAGTTATGTAATCTCCACGCCTTTGTACAATCTTTGACATTTTCACGCCGTTTCTTAAATTAACCGATAATTATAAAGTCACCCCTAAAATTTAGTATAATTACATAAAATTCTAGTTATTTATGAATAGCCTCATTGAAGTTTATATTTACCTAACAAAATATTTTCTCTTGAGAGTGCAGTTTGTGACAAAATATTTTCTCTTGAGAGTGCAGTTTGTGATATAGAAACTAATGTGAATGAGTTATTTGTAATTTTTAAAAGATAGTTGGATTAATGTTTTTGTAATTAAGCTAGACCTGATGTGTATTTTTTTATAATTAAGCATAAATCAATTGGTAACTGGTCATTATCAGCCAAAAATTGTGAATTTAATTTAAATCATAATTAGTCGGTGGAACTTGTTAGATTAATTGATACACATGAATATGATAGAAAAATGGAGAACAAGATTTGATAGAACTCTTGCAAACACAAGTCTTGGAGAAATACAACAATACAATGAGAAGTGCAAAATGGAGGCTAACTTAAATAAGAGCAAACCCTAGCTAATGACTAGAAAGTGAAAATACAAAACTACCCTCACAAATATAAACTAATTATAATTCTAACATCCCCCCACAAACTCATGATAATGTAGTAGAAATCATCGAGAGTTTGCCAACCAAAAAATGAAAACGCGGAAGCGGATGCGACTTGGTGAAAAGATCTGCAATCTGTAAAGATGATGAGATGAATGGTAAGTGGAGTGTCCCATGTTGCAGGTGATGACGAGTGACATGACAATCAATCTCAATATGCTTTGTTCTTTCGTGGAAAACTGAGTTGTGAGCAATTTGAATAGCACTTTGGTTATCACAGTGCATGGGAGTAGGTGAGGACAAATGAACACCATATCTGCAAGAAGCCAACGTAACCAAACTATTTCGGTTGTAGTAGGCCATTGCCCGATATCTCTCTGTGGAGGAACGAGACACAACATTTTGTTTCTTACTCTTCCAAGAAATAAGTGAGTCTCCAAGAAAAATATAAAAACCAGTGGTGGATTTCGATCAGTAGGATCACTAGCCCAATCCGCATCAGAATATGCCCTCAACTCTAATGATGATGTAGATGGAAACAAAAGACTCTCGAAAAGAGTACCACGGAGGTATCGCAAGATACGAGTAACTGCAGCCCAATGAACTGTAGTGGGACGAGTGACAAACTGACTCACAATATGAACAACATATGCAATATCTGGACGCGTAATAGTTAGATAAACCAAACTTCCAACAATAGTGCGATATAAGGTAGGATTAGACAATGGTGTGCCATCAGAAGGAGAATATCGAACATTAAGTTCAAGAGGCGTATCAACTGTCCGAGTATCAGTAAGACGAGCTCGATCAAGTATGTCAGCAATGTACTTGGATTGTGAAAGAAGATATAACCTCGAGGGAAGCGGGCTACCTCAATACCCAAGAAATATTACAAAGGTCCCAAATCTTTCATTTCAAAGCGAGAAGCTAACTCAGATTTCAACAATGCAATCCCATCAACATCATCACCGGTGATAATCATATCATCAACATATAAGGAAAGAAGAATAATACCAGCACATGTACGCTTAAAGAAAATGGCAGAATCATGGTTACTGGAACTAAAACCAAGTGAAGTAAACACGGCAAAGAATTTTTCAAACCAAGCCCGTGGAGCCTGTTTGAGACCATACAATGCTTTCTTAAGCTTGCAAACTTCTCCCTGATTATGAGGAACTCCAGGTGGTGGGATCATGTAAACTTCTTCTTGAAGATCACCATTCAAGAAGGCATTTTGACATCCAATTGAGATATGTGCCATTTTCGGACAGAAGAAACAACAATAAGAGTACGAATGGTAGTCATCTTTGCAACAGGGGCAAATGTTTCCTCATAATCCATACTATACTGTTGTGAATAACCTTTAGCAACCAATCATGCTTTATATCGCTCAACTGAACCATCAGATTTGGTTTTAATTTTATAAACCCAACGCGAACCAATTGCCCGTTTACCAGGTGGTAAAGATACCAAGTCCCAAGTGTTTGTTTTATGCAAAAGAGAAAATTCTTCGGTCATAGCATGCTGCCATAAAGGATCAGTAACTGCCTCTTTATAGGAGTGTGGTTAAGAAATTTGATGAATAGAGGACAAAAATGAAGCAAAGACGTGAGAATAAGAGGAATAAACAAAGTCAGGTAACTGAGTGGACTTACGTGTACGTTGGGGATATCGAGGAGGCAAATGATCCACAGTTTTAGGAAGCGATTGGGGTGCCGTAGGCGTAGACGGAGCAGTAGTATCTTACGAGTCTCTATCTGTATTATCCGAGAATGGATCAATATGAACAAGATCAGTTTTGGAGATGCTATGAGGACTAAAGGGAATAGAGAAGAATGGAATATGCTCAAGAAAAAATACATGACGAGACACATATAATTTTTGAGCAACAGGATCAAAGCAACGGTATCCCTTCTGACCTTCTCCATATCCTAAGAAAACACAAATAGCTGAACGAGAATATAATTTGCTGCATTCAACATGAGGACAAAGGACAAAACATGCACAACCAAAGACTCGTAAGGACGAATAACTAGGGGTGGAACCATAAAGTCTCTGAAATGGTGATAAATCAGATGTAGTGGATGATGGAATCCTATTTATACAATGGACAATGCGTAAGAATGGCTTCCCAGAATTCACTTGAACTCGAACTAGATAATAAAAGTGAGCGAGCAGTTTCAATGATATGCCTATGTTTTCTTTCAGCAATACCATTTTGTTCTGGAGTTTCTGTGCAAGAAGTTTGATGTAAAGTCCCATCCAAAGCAAGCAATTCACGAAAATTATTAGAGGTGTACTCCTCACCCAAGTCACATCTAAAGCATTTTATGATAGCAGACAATTGAGTTTTTACAAAAGCTCGAAATGAGGTATATATGCTCAGAAAATCAGAACGATGCTTCATAAAATAAACCCAACAATAACAAGAATAATCATCAATAAAAGAGACATAATATCGAGAACCCCCCTTTGTGGAAATGGGAGCAGGTCCCCACACATCAGAATGAACCAAATCAAATGGCGCAGTAGGAGAAAAAATACTTCGATTAAAAGATAAAGCGGAAAATTTTGCCAGTTTACAACCACTACAATCAGAAAAATCATGAAATGAAAATTTTCCTAATGAACCTGTAGAAGCCAAAAATCTTAAACGTGAAGATGAAACATGACCCAAACGAGAATACCACAAATAAAAGCTAGACGATGAAGGACTCAAACGAAAAGAAGACAAATCAACAGTAGAAGTTGCGACAGAGGGTACTCTGAGCTCATCCAAAATGTATAACTCTCCGTGCCTATGGCCTATCCCAATCAGCTTCCGGGAATGTGGATCCTGCACACAACAATAAGTAGTAGAGAATGATACTAAGTAACCTGAGTCACACAATAGGCTAACAGAAACAAGATTTAATGTAAGTTTGGGAATATGATAGACATGTGGAAGAGACAAATGAGGTGTGGCTACAGATCCAATTCCTGCTAAGGGTAACAAAGTACCATCGGCAGTAACAACATGTTTAGCATTTGTTGGTGAAATGGAAGTAAAACATGATATATCAGGGGACATATGATGAAAAGCTCCAGAATCTAATACCCAAATAGATGAAGATATACCTGACGAGCTCGGAGTTGACAAACCTGAGGCAGACAAAGCATGAGACGAGGCAAGAAATTTCTGAAATTGTTCGGCAATTGTATCCATCGAAGGCTGACTGGAGGTAAGAGTGCCAGACGTTATAGAATTTGATGAGGGAACAGGTGCAGCAGCACGAATCGGTGGAGGCGGTCTAAAACCACGTTGATTTGGGTGGACAAACTGATGTTGGGGAGGTCGTGGATTCTTTTGTTGAAAGCGTTGTTGTCCTCATTTATTCAACTCGGGACATTGAGCCTTCTAATGTCCTGGTTGTTTACAGTAGCTACATTCATTATTAGCAACCTTTGGGTGAGGTCTGAGAGGAACAGAAGGCGGACGATGGGGCACAGCAAGAACGGATGAACGAGGAACATGAAGAACTCCTTTCCCTGCCTGAGACTTTAGGCGTAATTCCTCTGCTAACAATTCACTTACACTTACAACAGAATCAACCGATGGTATAGGAATACAGTACAATATATTCCCACGAAGGGACTCAAAATCATCCCGAAGAGCCATCAAAAACTGAACCAATCGTTGCTCCTCTCTACGAGCGATATAGAGGGCAAATGCGCGAGTTCAATAGATTCAATAGGGGCTAATTGATCCCAAAGATCAGTCATAGCAGAATAAAATTCTTGGACAGTCATATTTTTTTGCTGAAGAGATCGACTATCTATTTCCAACTGGTACTGTTTAGTAAAATTCGATTGAGTATACAACCGTTCCAAATATTCCCAAACTTCTTTAGCAGTATCAAATTAGCCAATTGCATACCAATAGAGTTCTCCACAGAATTGTTAACCCAAGTAATAATTTTCGAATTGTTCACTTCCCAAACCTCTAATTCCTCAACATATTTAGTATTATCTTTCTCAACAGGTTACTTTTGTGTTCCAGAAATATAACTCCACAATTTTTTTCCTCTCAAAAAATTTCTCATGACATAACTCCAATATGAATAATTCTTTCCATTCAAGCGTACACTAATCGACTGCAACGAATCATCTCTTTCACCAGCCATAATGAATAATGATAGAAAATCAAACAGAAATACCAACCAAACAACTAGATAGATCGATGCAAATATCCAACAAATCAAGCCAACTCTACCAACAAAACTATTGCAAATAATGTGATTCTTGAGGCCAAAATATGATGAAACCCAACAAGTGCTAACAGATTGAAAACCGAATGAAAATAACACAGAGCTACAACATACTCACTGTGTGATATCGATATACCCACCGGATCTACGAACTGACACTGGTACACCCATTGGATCCGCGAAGTCGAGAATGCTATTAAACCTTGCTCTTGATACCATGTTAGATTAATTGATACACATGAATATGATAGAAAAATGGAGAAGAATATTTGATAGAACTCTTGCAAACACAAATCTTAGAGAAATACAACAATACAATGAGAAGTGCAAAATGGAGGCTAACTTAAATAAGAGCAAACCCTAGCTAATGACTAGAAAGTGAAAATACAAAACTATCCTCACAAATATAAACTAATTATAATTCTAACAGAACTAACAGTTGTAAAATTTAAATTCAATTTTATTGTTCACAAATCACAATATCAAAGTCTGAAATAAGTGAAAAGATGTCAATGGTAATGTATAAAATACAACTTAGGTAAAATTTATTATACGCGGAAAATTTTGTTTACTAAATTATCACTACATATTACATATATCATATATGTGTCACTTGCTTTTTATAGTGATAAATTAAAAATAATTCTTACTATTTAAAAATAGTTCTAGTTATTATTGGAGACCTAAAAGTCTCAATGTTAATCCTAAAGGACCCAAACACTTGAGGGTACCACAAGATAATTTCATGATAGGTACTTGCGCAATAAAAATCAAAGGAAATTCAAATTGTCAAATAGACAACAAATTTTCTTTCCATTTAATCAAAGGAGAAGACATTATCAACAAAATTATTTTCCAAGAAGAAGATATAATCAACAATGGGAAAGATATAACGCTTGGCAATGGAGAAATTGGTAACTTTTATCCTCTTCTTGTAGTATGCATTTTATATTATCTTTTATAAATATTGTACATTTTCATGTCCTTAATTTTTGTATTGATTGTCAAAATTCTTTATATATGTTTCTTAAAAAATTAGGTCTCAATTTTATACTCTCGTTTTTTAAATTTCAAAAGAGACCTTAAATGAATTTTAAATAAGCACATATTTTATCAAACTTTTATTGGTTCCTACAAATTGCATAGTATGTGTTACTTGCTTGATGGTTTATATTCATAGTGTCTATATTATCCAATATTACTATGCTCTTGTGCAATATATTTTGTCAAGTTTTTGCAGGAAATATTTTGGTATTAAGGAACAGATGATCATAGAATTATCCATGGCGATCTACGTCATAATGTATCAAGTTTGCGAAAGACATAACAGTTGACAAATAAAATCGAGATGTGTTTATCATCTTATCATACTCTTATAGACTTGATATTCTTCATGATTTATGCCTATGTGCTCAATTTCAAAACAATCCCAAACAATCTCATATAAGTGTCATTTAAAAGAAATTTTTCAATATTTGAAAGGCACTATCCCTTATGGCTTGTCTTATCCAATGTTTTAAATCGTTCCTATTTTTTTAGGATAACAAGTTCGGTACAAAATATTTCTCAAAATACGGTTCTTCATAACCAAACCAAACATATTGAGATTCAACATTTTTTATTGGGATTGCATTTTTTAACAAATTTGAGATGTATTTAATCCGTCTCAAGATTAACTCGCAGATTTTTTACCTCAATTCGAGCTTGTTTAGGCATAGTGTATATTGAATGAGGTCTATAATTGTATTTTGTGCATTTTTAAAACTTATGGGTGAAAAATCGGATTTTTGGTTCCAAAATCGAACAGAAACTGAACAAAAGCACAGGCTCCAGTTGACCATGATGTCAACCGATCAACCACTCCGGCCCTAAAGCGGAGACTAACCAAACTGATAGAGAAAACACAAACACCGGGCACGAACAACCATCACGCACTGCAAGCAAGATAAACTAACCCGCCTACGAACTTCGTCCCTCATCCGGGAACAAACAGTCAACAATGAAGTAGAAAACAAAAGATCCCAACCAAGCTACTAAAGACCCCAACTAACTAGAAAAGGAAAAACCACCAAAAATACCAACAATACATAGAAATAAAAATAAAATAAAAAACAGAAATAAACAAAACAAAAACACTCTTCCAATCCGACCAACCCTTCCGCCGCCGCAAGTCAACCACCATCGCCGCTACCGCCGCCGCGTTCACATCTCCCACCTCTAAGAAAAGCCCAAAAGTCCACAGATCTGCAACCAACTCTCGGATCTGACAACCCGAAAGCAGAAAACGAGAAAAAATCAAGCATCACAATCTTGAAGGCTTCAAAGATGGGAAATACATGGGTCTTATGCTCAAAAGAGAGGAACAAAAAGTTAACTAAAAATATTTTTCCTAGAACTGGGAGGTTGGGGGGGAGTTGGCCTAAGGAGTGGAGAGGGAGAGAAGATGAATCTTAGAGAACAATATTGAGAGAGTTTAAGAGAGAGAATATTTTTCCTACCTGTAGACACTAAGTGATAAATCTATCTAAAAATTAATATATCGACGAAAATTTCATGTATTTCACTTAATAGAGTACACTATCTGAACAGGTTTATAAACTGTTGAGTGTATATATAATTACGTTGTAAAGTAGAATACTGATACGTCCACGTACCAATTTAAACAGTAACCAAGAAGTGGTGCCAATTTTGAATTAGCACCATCAACATAAGAAAAGTTAAACTACCAAAGAGACCAAAAGCAAAAGGCACCCCCCAACCTCTCAAAAGAGACCACCTTCTCTTCAATCAATCTAAAATGAGATTGGTAAAGATTTAAAGTGCAATAGGGTAGCAAGTCTTTAGGGTTTGAAAGTACAATATCTACTCAAGTAATCATAACACATTAGAAGTAGGTGACGATTTGGGTTATCGGATCGGGTTCGTGTTTGGTTTCGGGTTGAACTTGGGTTCAAGGGCGTAGCCAGCCCGGATGAGTACCCCTAGACCAAAACTCTTTTCCCCCTAGCTCAACTATTTTTTCTCCTTAAAAATATATATATATATATATAATTTTTTTTCATTTTTTTCCATAGAAAAAACGGGACAAAAAAAAATTTTGGGGTGCCCCCGACCCCCCTGGCTATGCCCCTGTTTGGGTTATTAAGTAAAATATAAATTAACTACGTTTTAGATAAATAGGTAACATCATGTTGTGTTCGTGTCTGTATTCATGTCATCTTCGTGTTTCTCTCAATAACTTAAGGCCGGGTTTATATTATGTAAAGGATTGACACCCCTAGTTGCAAGCAATATCTAATTATAAGTGGTGAAATATGAGCAATATCTAATTATAAGTGGTGAAATCATATTTGTTACTCCTTTAGTCACAATGATGGATTAATTTGAACCAAATCTTTAATCGATATAGTGAAACTTTTTTTTTTTTACAAGAGAAATAGTTTTTTTGACAAAAGTGCTTGTCACCTCAATTGTAGTTTCAGGGTTGTATATTCATTTTTTCCTTCTCTCTAATTATTTGGAAAAAGAAAACTTACACCACTATTCTGCTGATTTTGATCCCCGTTTTCTGGAAAAAGAAAAACAATAAAAGGCAAAGATTCGTCCACCAAAAGAAGGGAGAGAAACATAGGAGAGGAATATTGGGGAATTAATAGTACTTTTGTATTTTAGTTTACTTTTGTCCTTTGTATTTTAGTATTTAAAAAAAAAATTGGAATAAAAATGTAGGTATTATGAAACAATGTGTATCTATTACCAATAAACAGATAAGAGAATGGCGGAAACTTTTTATTTATCGTATATCTTTCTCATACAATACAAAGCCTCTATTAATTGGCTCATCATATACATCAATAAATTACAAGAGTAATAACAACTCATAAGTTACAAGACTTTATTTACTATGCCATTTGACGTTATGGAACTTAAAGAATGAGTTGAGTTAATGGACATCCACGAATAAATATCAATATTTATAACATATATGCATATTTCAAATGGGATTGAGTTGCCCGTAAAAAAAAAAAAAGTGCAACCGCGAAAGACAGAGATATTATGACGGAGATAGGGAGCCATACTGGGTATCGACGCCACTTTTTTTGTTTTTTATACCTCATTTCATTAAAAAGTTTAAATAAAAATTAGTTAAATTTTATATGATTTGTTTTTAAAAATTTCCATCCAGAGCACCCACTTTTGTGTGTTGTGTAGGTCCCAAGGGGTGTGAGTGATAGGTTTAGAAGGGGGGGTTGAATAAACCTTACCAACTTTTCGATTTAGTCCCTTTAAAACTTTCAGAGTTAATACTTCACAGCTGAGTCCTTGATGGACATCTAAGTTAGTTAATCAGCAGAGTTAGACACTCAACAAGCTGATCGAGTTTGTTGATAGAATAACTCAAAATTGTTTTGACTAAAACTTAACTTGACTGAGATATGTTTTCAGCTGGAGACTTAACACCATTGAATTTGGTTTAAGTTTGTTTTAATACTTGGTTTTAGCACTTTGTTGATTATCAATTGGATAGCAAATTTATCAGCAGATAATATGCAGAAATTAAAGTGTTGTAATGTAAATGACACAATAAGTTTTATAGAGGTTCGAAGATGGGGTAATTCTTCTACTCCTCCGTTTCTACAACTCCCGGAGGAATCCACTAAGTATTGATCAATGTACAAAGTGGTTATCACCCGGATGCAAGTCTTGATCACACAACCGACTTGATCCTTTGGGACTCGGTCGAGATGCCTTGGTCACACGGATGGCTTCTCATTTGCGACTCGAAACTTCTTCACAGAGTTTGCCTTGCTTTGCTACTACAGCCCACTTGCTCAAGCATCTTGGATTTGATCACGAAGCCCTCCAAAAACTTGAGACTGGTTCGACCTTGAACCTTTCTACAATCCTTTGTGGAATGTAGACCCCTTGATTCTTCAAATGTTTCCTCTTCAACTGATTGAAGTCGTCTTTCCTTCACATGTGAGTGTTGGATTGATTTCCTTCGTAGTGTAGGCTTGAGGATTGAGCTTGAATGACTTGAGTAGGTTATAGTAGCAAATTTATCACAGATAATATGCGAAATTAAAGTGTTGTAATGTAAATGACACAATAAGTTTTATAGAGGTTCGAAGATGGGGTAATTATTCTACTCATCTCTTCTACAACTCCTGGAGGAATCCACTAAGTATTGATCAATGTACAAAGTGGTTATCAGTCCAGATGCAAGTCTTGATTACACAACCGACTTGATCCTTTGGGACTCGATGCCGAGATGCCTTGGTCACACAAATTGGCTTCTCGTGCGACTCGAACTTCTTCACAGTAAGGTTGCCTTGCTACTACAACCCACTTGCTCAAGCATCTTAGATTTGATCACGAAGCCCTCCAAAAACTTGAGACTGGTTCGACCTTGAACCTTTCTACAATCCTTTATGGAATGTAGACCCCTTGATTCTTCAAATGTTTCCTCTTCAACTGATTGAAGTCGTCTTTCCTTCACATGTGAGTGTTGGATTGATTTCCTTCGTAGTGTAGGCTTGAGGATTGAGCTTGAATGACTTGAGTAGGTTATAGTTTGAATAATAGCTTGAAAGTTCTAACTAGGTTCACCATTTCTCAAATAGATTCCTCAGCCTTTTATAGTGTTCTTTTGAAAATTTGCCCATTAAAGAGATAGGTTAATTTTCAAAAGACACTTGTGATCGTTGGCTTGTCTTGTTGCAGCTTTTGTAATTGACATTTCCTCGTATGAATGTGTCTTGACTTTTGAGTTCGACACAAAGTGCGAGCTTCCCATTGGTTTATTCCTTTTTGCTTCAAGGGATGAGCACTTTAAGAAAGACAGATGGAAGTATTACTTGTTTAAGTAATTTTCTTGACTTACGTAACGGATCTCTTTCAGTTATCTCGACTTGACTGCATTTCCTTGACTTCCCTAGGTGACTTCGAGTCAGCTTTCAATCATTGGATGACTCATCTGTCACTTCAACTTTGAGACTTGGCTATCTTGAGTTGACTTGACTGACACTTCACTCAGCTGCATCTCAGCTGCACCTTCAGTCGAGTTCATGTCTTCTCTCCTTTGCCACACTCAGCTGCCTCACATCGAAGTCTTCCTTCTAGTCTCCAGTTGACTTCTTGCATATTCTGGCAAAGCTGACTTAACTCAGCTCGACCAGCCATATCTATTACAATGCAATTTACAACAAAAATGGGGTGCCAACTTTCTATTCTAAGTTTTACATGGCATTCATCAAAATCTAAAAATTAATTTCCCAACAATTTCCCCCTTTTTGATGATGCCAAAACTTAAAACATTCATACAACAATTAAACAACAAAGATACGTACAAACAATGTAGAATCACAGAATGTATGCGTAGAATCAATCTTTTATTGATCATAACATTCTTGCTCTTTACACAGCTGTTTACAAAGTGTATCAGAGCTTAAACAGATCTTAAGGTAACCATGCTATTCTATATCTACACAAGTATAGAAGCTATACAATTTTATTCGATGTACAGAAGACTTACATAAAGATGTATTTACATAGTAAAATACATGAAGGGGTGGACAACAACACTTCATCTCCTTCGCTACCTCCTTCTTTCCTCATCAGCTCTGTCTTCTTCTGATCTATTTCTCTTCTTCTCTTCTTCAGCTGCTTTCTTTTTCTCATATGCTTTTCTGGCAACTTCATCTCTTCTTTTTCTTTCTTGTCTTTCTTCCCACAATTGAGTTTGTCTTTTATTTTCTTCTTCGATTCTCTTCACATACTCAGCATTGTTCTTGGCCACTTTCAGGTTGACTACTTCATCGAATCCAACCCAATAGATCCCTCCTTTCTTGCCTGGATCTATATATTCAATGTTTTTGGGCAGAGGTCTAGGTGTGAAACCTCTTCCTCCTCCATCGCTTCTTCCTCTCGCCTGCGGCGTGTATTGTCTTTGGGACCTTCTTTTTCCCAGAGTGACCAGCAGAGTGATCGCCATAGTCTGTTACTGTCGCCTTCTTCACATAGCTTGAGGCCTTTTTCCCAATACAAGTCCCCAGGCTTGAGCCATGAACATATTTGCGAAGTAACCTTCGATGCGAGCGTCTTGAATTCATCAACAGATCTTGGCTTGCGGTTCGACGTCCCTCGAAATGGCATAGGTATCTCTGTCTGTTGGAATGCCTCCATGTTGTTTCAAGATATCCATAACTCGGGCATCCATCTTCCCTTCCACCTCCTTCATCCCCTCGCTTCTACTATTTTTCGCTTTTAGGCCATGGGTACTACGGAGTGTTGGAGTGGCAGAGTCATCGGGAGTTTGCTTGATGATATCACCGTGTGACAAGACCTTGTTAGGGGTTTTAGCAATCATCGGGTCATATCTTTCGAACCTTCCCCTCAACATTTTCCTTCTTCTCTTCTTAGTTCTTGATTGTCTTCTCCTTCACAACAGATCCTTCCTTCTCCGACTTCCGAACCTTCCATCGCTTTTAGGTATTCCTCTTCCCCCCTTTTTGGCATCATCAAAGGAGAGAGGACCCCTGAAACATCTTGGCAATCATGAAGTCTAAGCGGTGATAATCGAGTTATGCTTGAATCTGGCGGAGTATGCCGCACGGAATTCGAGCTAGTGGCGTTGGATTCAGGCTACTACTACTTCATTTCAGCCATGAGGAGATCAATTTCTTCTCCATGTTCTCCTCTACGCGTGAAGCTCTTTCTTATGAAATTCATGCAAAGAAATGCATCTCGTGTTGTGAGATTCATGCATTCGATCAATGTTTTCTTGCATTCTTGTCTTCATATCAAGCATTCTCACCCGGAGACTAGCAATTTATTGAACAAAGTTCTGAAGTATCGAACTTGTTCTACACGTATTGTCTGCTGTTGTTGCCACCATTCCCGAATCCTGACAATTATTCCTCGCAGATCGGCAGTAAGATTTGCGTCTCGGTTATCCAGTCTCATGTCCAGTGAGGCCTGGTGCCTTTCCATCTTCTCCATCTCTGCAAATATGACCTTGAAGACTTCTCGAACCTCAGCTGTCACTTCTGTCTTAGCTGACGGCCAGGGAGCGTCAGAATCAAAGTCTGCTAGGACGATGGTGTCTGTAGGAATAACGGGATCAGGTTTATGGAAACGTTCTTGATCTCGAGCTGATTCTTCAAGTAGGTCAGGCAGCTCTAGAGAAAAGGGAAACGATTCTTCATATGGATCATCACGGGCAACTGGAATTTGCTCAACGATAACTTGTCCCCGTGATGTGCCCGGTGGAGTCAATTCTGCTGCAGCTTGGGGAGCCTGCGTAGTTGACTCTGTTTCAGCTGTGGTCTATTGGGGTATTGACCCAGCTGGCTGAGCCTCAGCTGTCTCAACAGCTTCGTCGATCTCAACTGATTTTTCCATGTGAGTTGACTGGTCCTCGGCCGTATCAGTAGCATCATCGAACGATGATGAGATTTGCATGGGTGGCTCATCATCAAAATTAAAGGTTTGGCGAGTAGCCTTAAGGTCGGTCGTACTCGTGCTTGGGAGAACATCCTCAGCTGAGTCTTTTGAATCGGCAATAGGGGATGACTCAGCTTCATTTTCACCTTCAGATCCCAGAAAGGTTACATCAGGATTGTCTTGGGAATCGTGAAGAGCACTTATCTCCTTTTCAGATGGATCAATGATAGTAGGAGGGATGTTCGTACTTCCGTCTCTTTACCCCGAAGTCTCAACCTCCCGTTGGCCTTCATTACCTCTTGCGCCTCAATCGCAATGAGGCACTTGACGATCCCTTCGACAATGTCACTGTCTTGGGGTCTTCGAGGTGGCATCCACCGGAGTCTCAACTCCATAGATTGCACTTTCATTGCCCAGTGTTAACTCCCGGGCGATTCCTTCTTGTGCCTCGGCATCGCATCGGCGGCGTCATTGGCCTTCGTGAGCGGTTGGCATTTCAGTGAGACGATCTTATCTGTCGAGCTTCGAGCAAGATGACAACTTGCTTTGTGTATTCATTTGTTGTTTCTTCTCCACTTCGCCTCCAAGATTCGTTGTGGAGTCACCGCAAAGATCCTCCGACCTTTGCTGCGGTGGGTGAGTTTCCCCTCACCGCACAACAAATTGGTGAGTGACTTGAATGGGGTCACTCGTCTCAGGACTCCCACTGTTCCTTTGAGTATTCAGTTGGGGCGGTGGTAAGACACCTTCATTAGGGGTTGGCTCGATTTGGGGTCCCCATAGTTCCGGTTTCATCGCCACTTCCCTTAACACCTTCTTCTCGAGTGAGATGGGGAAGTGGTGACAGCAAGAACAACAAATGGCAATATCTTTGCACCACTCCCATCGGATCAATCTCCACGGTGATGTGGAAGACTCCCCAGTCCTTCCAATAACCGTTTCTCATGTAGGATCCTAGATTCTCGCATGGCTTGCTGCATCTCCAATTCTTCTCAGAGCGGCGAAGAGGTCCGTCATCCTCATCACTTCCGGAGAGAGAATGTCAAGATGAGGATGTGTATGATCGCTGGTTCGATAAAGGGACAAATCGGCCTTTTCACGAGCTTCAGCCTTCCTCGCGCTTTGCTTCTCCTTGTCTTTGAAGATCTCGCAAGATATCTGTGCGCTTATCTTCATCCAATTAGACCACAATGGTCAATCCGAGAAAGTTCAACAGTTCGTCTTTCTTCTTCAATAAACTCCGTCTTTGGAATCGTTCCTGGATCGACTCAGCTTCCACTTCCTCCATTCTCGCAGACGATTTTGGATGTCTGGATATGGTGGGGATAGGATCATTACAACATCATCATCTTTATCATCTTCTCCCTGTTGTCCCTCGTTCTCAGGGATTGAAGGTAGCAAACTTTGGTGCTTTACACCTCAACAACGTCATTGCGGGAGGATACAACCCTATCAACGGAGAGTTTGCTTTCTCGGCTACTTCTTGTGTCTCGGTTGTTCGACTACACAATGTGTCTTCAATTTGCCTCTGTTTGATTGGCTTTAGCAGACTTGTTTTCATCAATAATTTCAGGAGACTCTACTTCTCCAGTTGTCTCCGTGATCTGTTCCAGCTGAGTGGCAGACTCAGCCATTTTCTCAAGTTCTGAGCGCTTGAAGATTCTTCTTCTTCTTTTGGTTTTCACCAGAGGAATATCTGGTTCAACTTCCTCTGGTTCGTCGAAGGTAAATGCCTTTGCGGTTGTCTTAGAGGCTGTTGCCTTCCTTGTTGTGACAGTCATCTTCTTTTTAATCACTGGAGAAGGAATTAACGGTTCATTCTCCATTGCTGCAGGGGCAGGAGACACGGCTGCGGGGGCAGGTGACTCGGATGTAGGGGCAGGTGCTATTTTCTTTTTCTTCGCTGCAGGGGCAACAGTCTTCTTTGCTTGCAGCAGGGCAAAATTTCTTCTTGAGAGGGGAGGAGACAACTGTTTCTTCAGGGTCAGCTGATTCTCCTTCACTTGTGTCCGCTCTCTTGGCCTAAGCTCTCCTCTGTGCTCCGGAGAGATTTGATCGGAACATCTTTTTGTTAACATGGAACGCCTTTCCATGTCGGAGAAGGACTCCTTTTACTTCCATCATCCGGCCAATCACGAGTCCGTACCCAGAGATCCTCCAAACGAACTATCCTCCTTGAAGGATTTATTCCCAATATTCTGGCAGAGTCTGCTGTATACAAACTCAGCCCAGTTCACCTTCTTCTCCTCCATGATCGCAACCATTACGATCAGCTTAGTTTTGACAGCTGGTTAAAGCTTCCAAATTTGATGTCTATGCATTTGGCAACAATGTCCAGCAGTTTGTGGTAGTCCTCCTTCAACAGCTTCTTTTCAGCTGTGTAGATGACCTTCGCAGCACAGTCAAGCTTAGCTACTTCCTTCCAAGCAGCAGCCAGGTTAACATCAGCTTCATGAATCTCCTAAGACTCCTTCCACCTAAACGAATGTGTTCGCGCAGGATCCTTGCATGATGGTGAACTTTTTCCCGTGAACAGAGGACTTGATGCCCTCATCGTGAACTTTAGTATTCACATAGAACTGTGCGACCTCTTCCACGTAGGTCATCTGAAACTCCATCGACAAAAAGGGTTTCAGTTCTGATTTTTCCAATTTCTCTGTTATTTTCTTCACGAGGGTTTCGTCTGACCCTTGTTTGATCATACCCTCGAAGTCCACAGTAGATCCCGTGTGGATTTGCTTTTCCAACTTGACGAAGTCGTAAGTAGATGCCATTTCTCGAAGATTCACCGAATGAAACTTTGAAGAAAAGCTTTGAAGATTTGTAGGGTTTTGAGAGTAAAAATGCTTTCTTTGCTTGAGAGAGATGAACAGTTTTGGTAAAGTGAGAGAAAATCAGACGAAATGGTATATGTATGGGTTATGAAAGGACGTGCGGGTGGTTTTTGAAATTTGATCAAGATCAACGCCTCAGATTTTGCACGCCAATTAACATTTAATTTCTCGCATTTAATGCGGCAGTATTTATATCCAATCATAAGCTTGGTGTGCAGCTTTTGATTGTACACGTCATAATTATGCTGACGTCATTCTTAAAAACATTCCCGCTTAGTAAAAACGACTGCGTTTTTGTCACTTTGCTCATAAATGTTTCAGCTTACTCCTTAGCTGATTTAACTCTTCTCTTTTTGCACATAGGCACTCAGCTGTCAGCTAACTCGATGCAGCTGATTCTCCGATACGGCTTGTTCACTTAGCTGATTCAAGAGTTCAACTCTTTTTCATCTTTTCATGTTCCATCTCTTTTCTTTGACTCTTCTGAGTGTCAACTCAGCTCAATTAACCCTATTTCATGCTTGAGTTCTTCAAATCTTGATTCACATAATGGTTTTGTGAATATATCAGCTAACTGCTTATTAGTTGAGATATATTCCAAGGTGATGTCCTTCTTTTCAACATGATCTCTTATGAAGTGATATCTGACATCAATGTGCTTTGTTCTTGAGTGCAACACATGATTTTGAGTGATTGCAATTGCACTTGTATTGTCACACATAATTGGAATTTCCTTTTCTTCAACTTCATAGTCTCTCGCCATCGTCTCATCCATAAGACTTGGGCACAACAAATTTTGCCTCGGGCTATGTATTCTCGCCGGTGTGGAGGTGGCTATTGAGTTTTGCTTCTTGCTAAACCAGAAATTAATCTATTTTCAAGCATTTGACATGTACCTGAGGTACTCTTCCTGTCAACTCTACATCCAGCATAGTCTGAGTCTGAGTAACCAATTAGCTTGAATCCACCTTCCTTAGGATACCATAAGCCAACTTCTTGGCTTCCTTTCAAATATCTCAAGATTCTTTTGGCTGTAGTCATGTGGCTTTCTTTTGGAGCAGATTGAAATCTTGCACATACACCTACAACAAAGGTGATGTCTGGCCTGCTTGCTGTGAGATAGAGCAATGATCCAATAAGTGCTTTGTAAATCCGTTCTTAGTCAGGAATTGTGATAATGTATCATACCATGCTCTTGGTGCCTGTTTCAATCCATATAAAGCTTTCATGAGTTTGTATACTTTATCTACAAGAGTCTTCTGCTCAAATCCTGGATGTTGTTCAACATACACTTCTTCCTCCAATAACCCATTAAGGAATGTACTCTTTACATCCATTTGATATACAATGAAGTTCTTGTGAGCAGCATAGGCAAGAAACATCCTTATGGCTTCCAATCTTGCCACAGGAGCAAAAGTTTCATCAAAATCTATTCCTTCTTCTTGGCAATACCTTTTGGCTACCAATCTTGCTTTGTTTCTTACCACAAAACCTTCCTCATTCATCTTGTTTCTGAACACCCATTTAGTGCCAATAACATTTTGATGGGTAGGTCTTTGAACCAATACCCACACTTTGTTCCTTTCAAATTGATTCAGCTCTTCTTGCATGGATAGAATCCAATGTGTGTCATCCAAAGCTTGTGACACATCTTTTGGCTCTATTTGTGAGATGAAACAAGTGAACATAGCTTCTTGTTGGGTTCTGGATCTAGTTTTCACACCTTATCTTACATCTCCAATGATTAGTTCTGGTGGATGGTCTCTCAGCCACCTTACATCAGGTTGGAGCAAGTTAGCTGCATTCAGTTGTCTTGCAGCTGTGTTATTTTGATCAGCTCTCTCATCTTCACTTAGCTGCATATTTCCCAGCTGTCTTTGAGACTCAGCTGTCTCATCTTCATCTGGGTTTATAATTCCAGCTTCAGCTTCAACATAGGGACTCTTCTACATGGTTGGCTGATTCAGCTTATCAGCTGACTCTTCAATGTCTTCTCCATTTATGTTGGGTTCATCAAACACTACATGAATGGATTCTTTTGTAACCATTGTCCTCTTGTTGAGCACTTTGTAGGCTTTGCTTTCAGCTGAGTATCCTAAGAAGATACCTTCATCAGCTTTAGCATCAAAAGCCTTTAAATTATCTTTGCCATTGTTGTGGATGAAGCATTTGCATCCAAGTATTCTAAAGTATGCAACATTTGGCTTTCTCCCCCTGTCCAAATCTCATAGGAGTCTTTGTCACCGTCTGTGTAGGTCCCAAGAGGGTGTAAGTGTAAGGTTTAGAAGGGGGTTGAATAAACCTTACCAAATTTTCGATTTAGGCCTTTTAAATCTACAGAGTTCTACACACCAGTGTCTCTTGATGGATGACGATCAATTAGTCACTCAAGAGAGTTAATCTCTCAACAGACTCACCGAATTTGAGCCGTTAGTAGAGTAACTCACCGTTGGCTATAATTTGACTTAGCCGTGGTTTTGTTTTTCATTGGAGACTTAACACCCTTAAGTTTGTTTAAGTAAGTTTTTACGGTTTGATTTAGTACTTATAGATTATCGGATGGATAGCAAATTTATCACAGATATAAGCAATTAAAAGTGCGTATATTTAAATGTCAGAAAGTAAATGACACAAGAAAGTTTTTATAGAGGTTCGAAGATGGGGTAATTCTTCTACTCCTCTCTTCTCCAACTCCCGGAGGAATCCACTAAGTAATGATCGGTTTACAAAGTGGTAGCAGTCCGGATATAAGTCTTGATCACAACAAATGACTTGATCCTTTGGGACTCGATCGAGACGCCTTGATCACTCAAATTGGCTTCTCGTGCGACTCGAACCTTCTTCACGCAGGCAACCGCTTTGCTACTCTACACTCACTTGCTCAAGCACTTTGGATTTGATCACGAAGCCCTCCAAACGCTTAAGACTTGGTTCACGCTTTGAACCTTTCTACAATCCTTCTTGGAATGTAGACCCCTAGTTTTCGATGAGTTTCCTCTTCAACTGATTGAAGTTCTCTTTCCTTCACGGGTAAGTGTTGGATTGATGTTCTTCGAGATGTAGGCTTGAGGATTGAGAATATTTCAATTTTGATAAGCTTGTAAATCTCACGTGTGTGTCATCCACGCATCCTTTCATTTTCTCAATCAAACTCCTCACTTTTATAGTGAACTTTCAAAAATTTGCCCGTTGAAGAGATAGGCTCATTTTTGAAAATCACTTTGCGATCGTTGGTTTGCACTTCTTGGAATTGCCATTTCCTCGTATGAAATGTTTTATCACCTTTTCGAGTTCGACACGGTGTAGTGCTTCCCATTGGTTCATTTCTTTGCACGCTCTCGACCGAGCACTCCAAGAAAGGTAGTATGAAGATATTACTTGTTTAAGTAAATCTCTTGATTTACGTACAACGGTTCTTTTTCGATTATCTCGACTTGACCGCATTTCCTCGCTTTCCCCGAGGTGACTTAGAGTCAGCTTCCAATCATTGGATGACTCTTCTCATCACTTCACTTGAGACTTGTCTTCTCTTGAGTTGACTTGACGATGTTCCACTCACCGCATCTCACCGCTTCTTCATCGAGTTCCTGTCTTTTCTTTGTTGTACTCAATTGTCTCACGCGAGTTTTCCTTCAAGCCTTCGATTGTCTTCTTGCAAGTTGGAGCGTAGGCCGACTTAACTCGGCTTTGCGGCTCTAATTGTTACAATACATTTCAAAGCAAGAATTGGGAGCTAACTTTCTATTCTAAGTTTTACATGGCACTCATCAAAATCTAAACAATAAAATTCCTAACAATTGATCTGTTTATCATGCATCTATTTTGAGTATAGCATGTTGTGTTTATTATTTTTATTCACCCAAAATCTTTTAGCGACCTGCTTGACTAACATGGTCATTCTTTTTCTTTTGAGAGTTCTGCTTCCTTCTTTCTCGCAACTCCATTCTTTGTGGAGTCCTTGCTGCAGATAGTTCATGAGCAATAGCATTTTCAATACAATACTGAGTTATTATTCCATTGACAAACTTAGTTCCTCTGTCAGATCTAATTTTGATAATGGTTTGACTCTTCTCATTTTGGATTCTCTTCATCAGCTGTGGTAGTTTCTGCAGGGTTTCTTTCTTCTTACTCATGAATATTGTCCATGTGTATCTTGAGTAATCATCTACTACCACCAATGTGTATTTCTTTCCGCTTATGCTGGCTGGTTCAACTAGACCAAATAGATCCATATGTAGCAGGTGCAATATTCTAGTTGAAGATGGACATGTCTTTTCTTTGAATGATGATTTGATCTGCTTTCCCATCTAGCATGCATCACATACACTTTCCTTCTTGTATACTGAGTCTGGAAGTCCTTTCACAAGATTTATCCTTGCAAGCTTGTTAATTTTTTTGAAGTTCCGGTGACTCAACTTCTTGTGCCACAGCCAACTTGATTCAGTTGTGCTCTTTGCTAGCAGACATGTGCTTGGTGTTGCAGTTGACCAATTCACCACATACATGTTCTTTTGTCTGCATCCTTGTAGCACTGCTTCATTTGATTCAGTGTTCTTGATTTGGCACACTCCCATATTGAATCCAACATTATAGCCCTTGTCACAGAGTTGACTTATGCTTAGTAAGTTGAAATTTAGGCCTTCAACATATGCAACATCTGTAATTTCTAATCCATTTTTTCTTGATGGATCCAATGCCTCTTATTTCTCCTGGAGCTTCATTCCCTCCAAATATGACTTTTGCACCTCTAACTTCCATAAATTTTGACAGATTTTTCTTGTTTCCTGTCATGTATCCGGGAATGACCACTATCCATGTACCAGGTTCCTTGGCACTCACCGCTCCTTGAACCTCGCAATCAAGGAAATTAGGTTTTAGGTACCCATATTTGTCTGGGTCCTGAGGGGTTAGTATTGTAAGATGATCCAACCAACTTATAGCCAAATGATTTGACTCTAAGAGGTTGCCATCTATCGCTGCCATAATCATAATTAACTTTGGCAAATTACTTGGGGTTTTAGGTTCATACAAATTGTCTCTCTTTTGTCAGTATGCTGTGTATGTGTTTTAGCAATTGCTTTGTTTGGGTAGTTGTGATATCTTTGAGGATAGTGCTTGGGTGCATATGTGTGCGATGATAGCTCTTTTGCCTTTGGAATGGCCCTTGGCCGAGTTCTAGGCCTTTGCCATCTAGGCTTATATTCCATAGGTCTTTGCTGATAGTTCACATTATTCCAATCAGCTTGGCTTGGATCATTTCTACCATTCCCATCATATGTGTTCTTTTCATAGAACTTCTGGGGATTTTGGTAGCTCTGTTTCTTCTTTACAGAGTACTTCCTATTTGGAGTTTGCTGAGGAACTCGGTTGGATTTCTTCTCAGTTGTGGTTGTGCTTTGGAATGAATGTGTGTGCACTATTTGGAGTTTTGGAGTTTTGGATTTTTGAGATAGTGTATTGACATAGAATGTATGCGCATAATCAATCTTTTTATTGATCATATCATTCTTGTACTTAACACAACTGTTTACAAGGTGTATCAGAGTATGTCCAAAAAAAATTTATGGCATTATTACATAAGACTTACATTGTATGTATTTACATATAAAATACACGAAGGGTTGACAAAGAACACTTCATCTCCTTCGTCTCCTTTTTCATCTTGATCGAGATCTTCTTCTCTTCTTCTCTTCTTCTCGTCATCAATTTTTCTTTTTCTTCTCATATGCCTTCCTGGCAGCTTCATCTTTCCTTATTCTTTCCCTCGTCTCTCCCGCCATAGCCGAGTTTGTCTCTTGTTTTCTTCTTCTATCCTTCTTGCATACTCGGCGTTGGTTTTGGCCACTTGCAAGTTCGCCACATGGTCAAGCCCGCCCAAAGTAGATCCCTCCTTTCTTTCCCGGATCTACGTATTCAATATTCTTGGGCGAGGCCTGGGTCTCAAGCTTCTTCCTCCATCGCCGCTTTTTCCTCTACCTCGGGCGTATCTTTGACTCGGGGGCTTCTTCTTTTTCCAAATGAGTGCCGGCGGAGTGACCCGGCAGAGTGATCAGGTTGTCTTGTCATGCCTCGGCTGCCTTCTTCACATAGTGTGAGACCCTTTTCCCAAAGATGTCTGGATCCCAAGCTTGAGCTAGGGACAAATTTGCAAAATAACCTTGATTCGAGCGTTTTGAATTCGTCAACCGATCTTGCTCTGTCCCGACATCCGAAATGGCATACGTGTCTCACAACCGAATGCCTCCGTGTTCTTTCAAAATGTTCATCACCCCGCATCCATTCTTCCTTCCACCTCCTTCATCCCTGCTTCAATTTCTTTTCTCTTCTCGGCCATAGATACAAAGAGTGTTGGAGTGGCGAGTCACGGGAGTTTGTCGCTTATAATGTCACCGCGGACAGACCTGTTGGGGTTTGTGCAATCATCAAGGTCATATTCTTTGATCCTTCCCCTCACAGATTTTCCTTTCTTCGTTTCAAAATTTCCTCACCGATTTTCCTTCTCAAATTGCTTCTTGTCACCGCTTCCTCTTCTCCTTTCTTCTCGACTTGATTTTGTTTGCTTTAAGGTATTCCTCTTCCCCTTTTTGGCATCATCAAAGGATAGAGGAACCCTGGGAACATGGCAAGCATGAAGTCGAAGTCTTGATGGTTGAATTTTGCTTCAAGTCATTGCGTTGTATCTTTTAATTGACCAGACGAGTAGCGTTGGATTCTCACAAATCGCTTCATCTCGGCCATGAGAAGGCTGAATTTTCTTGTCATGTGTTCTTCCAAACGCTGTATATCATTTGCATTTCGCTCACGCAGCGACCTTGATCTCGGCGGTGTGAGCTTCGTGCATATGTTCAATGTGTTCCCGCAGCCGTTTCGCGTCAACATTTTCAACTCTCCACACCAAAGACTTGTTGAATAATTGTCCAAGTATCTCACCTGTTCCACACGCATTGATTCTTTCTTTGTTGCCACCATTCCCTTATCCTCCGATTGTGATGCCTCTCAAGTCACCGTAGTAAGGTTGGCATCTCTGTTGTCCAGGCGCATATCCAAGGAGGCCGATGCCTCTCCATCTTTTCAACTTCAAAGAAAGAGTGCCTTGAACACTTCGCACCTCACTCGGTGATTCTTCAAGCGGTGATGGCCATACAAATAAAAATCGGTCGGTGAACAATGGTGCCCGAGTGAAAAACAGAGCTGGTCTGCGGGTAGCGTGCTTGCTCATTTTCCGACTCTTCGTGGAGTTCTCGTATCTCCGGTGAGAATGGGAAGGATTCCACAAAGGATTCATCACCGCCATCCGGGATTTGTTCGATGATAAGCGGTGGACGTGAAGTTCTTCTCGAATCGATCCACCGGGCTTGAGGAGCCGGAGCAAAGTGGTCTCTGGTTCACTGGGTTTTGTGGTGCGATGACTCGGCTTCTTGAGCCTCAATTGTCTTAATGCCGTTGGTCTCACCGATTTCTCCTTTTGAGTAGATCGTCCTCGGCCTTATCGAGCGTCATCGGACGATGATGAGATTTCCATTGGTGGCTCATCATCAAAATTAAAGGTCCGACGAGTAGTCTTGGGATCGACTTGCTCGTGCCTGGAACATCCGCACCGTGAGTCTTTTGGATTTGTCATGGGAGTTGACTCGAGCCTTTCCTCTTCGCCTTTCGATCCCGAAAGGTGACATCGGGTTGTCCGGGAATCATGAAGTGCGCCGATCTCCTTCTCGAGATGGATCGATGGTTGCGGGAGGGATGTTCTCTACTTGGTTGTGTTACCCGGGAAGTCTCAACCTCCCGTGGGCCTTCATTTCCTCCGGCGGTCTCTCTTCTTTGCGAGGCTGGTCTTCCCTTTCGACGGTGTCACCGTCTTAGGGTCTTCTCTGATGGCATCCATTGGAGTCTCAACCCCATGGATTGCGCTTTCATTGCCAGTGTTAACTCCCGGGTACATTCTTCCTCAGTGCCTCGATTGCATCGGCGCGTCATTAGCCTTCGAGTCGTTGGCACACTCAGAGACAGTCTCAATCGCCGAGCCGTTGATGGCAACTTCTTTCTTCTTGTGTTTGAGTTTTCTTTGCTTCGCCTCCTACATTCTTTGTGGAGTCATCTGCAACATCCTCCGACCTTGCTGCAGCGGTGGAGGGAGTTTCCCCTCGGTGGAGCACCCGGTGAGTGACTTGGAGTGGGGTCACTCGTCTCCAAACTCCCCTTGCGATTGATGGTTCAGCCGTTGGGGCGGTGGTGGCACACCTTCAATAGGGGTTGGCTCGACCGGGGTCCCCACTAGCCCGGGCCATCGCCATCTCTCCTTATTGCCTTCTTCCGAGTCACCGGGGAAGTGGTAAGAAGAAACATCGGTGGCTATTTGTTTGAACCACTCCCATTGGATCGATTTCACTGTGTTCGAGGACTCTCTGGTCCTCCATCGATCTTTTGCTCGTGAAGGATTCTTGATTCATGCAATGCTTTGCATCTGACCGCAATTCTTTCCGCGTGGCGGCGGACATTCTCTCGTTCCTCGTCACTTTCGGAGAAGACATCAAGAGAGGGATGGAAGTGTTACGTAGTGCCGGAGATAGAGGCGGATCTTGCCTTTTCTCGTCTTCGGCTTCTTCAAACTTGCTTTTCTCTCTCCTTGTCCTTGTAGATCTGCAGAATATTCATGCGTTGTCTTCATCTAAGCCGGAGTACAAAGAGATAATCGAGGAAATTTAGCGATTCTTCTTCTTCTATGAATTCAGGCCGTTGAACTGTTCCCGACTTGCTCAACTTCCATTTTCTCCACTCACGCTGACGATTACGGATGTCTGGGTAAGGTGGAGATAGGATCATTACATCACTATCTCTTGGGCTTTTCTTCTTGAGTTTCATTGTGTGAGCTACTGGTGTGTCTTGAGTTGCCTCTGTGATCACCTTCGGACTTGGCCGTTTCATCAATTACATCCGGAGACTCTACTTCTCCATGTCTCCGGTATTTGTCTAGCCGAGTACTCGACTCGGTTGCTCCCTGCTCGGATTGCTTTACAAGTCTTCTTCGTCTCTTGGTTTGTACCGGAGGATTTACGGTTGAGAGACGGTGTCCTCTCGAGTCTTGGGCGGCCGGGGCCGTGCTTGTGTTTGTTTACGGGAGCTGGCCGTCTAGGTTTGTCGGACCTCCTCTTTTTGACGATCGAGAGAAGGAATTTGTGAGTCCTTCTCGACCGCCGCTGCGGGGCGGGTGACACACTGCCGGGCGGTGACTGACTGCGGCAGGGCAGTGCATGTTTGGTTTTCTTTCTTTGCGGGCGGGGCGTGACTTCTTGGTAGGCTGCGGGCGCTTTTCTTTCTTGTTGGAGAGGAAGCGGTTGTGTCTTGGGGTCACCGATTCCCCACTCACCGTGTCGGCTCTCTTGGCGTATGCACGCTTCGAGCACCAGAGAGATTAGCTCAACATCCTCTTGTTAACATGGAAGGCCTTTCCATGTCTAAGAGGTACTCCTTTCACCTCCAATAGTCGGCCAATCACTAGGCCATATCCCGAGGATCCTCCAAATGACCCATCTTCTTTGAAGGACTTGTTTCCCACGTTTTGGCAGAGTGCAGTAGATAAACTCAGCCCGATTTATCTTCTTTTCTTCGATTATTGCAGCCATCACAATCAATTTTGCCTTTGACATTGGTCAAAGCTGCCAAATTTGATGTCGATACACTTGGCAACAATGTCCAACAATTTGTGATAATCCTCCTTCAGAGCCTCTTGTTTGCTTTGTGAATATTATTTTGTCGGAACATCGGACTTGGCTATTTCTTTCCATGCATCGGCCAAGTTTACATCACCTCTTTGATCTCGGATGCTCCTCTCGGTAGTGAGCAATATTCGACCAGGATCCTTGCATTTTGTGATAGTCATTGCTTCCGTGAATGATGACTTGATTCCTTCGTCGTGAATCTCGGCATTCACGTAGAATTGTGCGACCTCCTCCACATAGGTCATAGGATACTCCAGGTGTTAGAACGCGTTTCGATCCTGCCGTTTCTAGCTTCTCCGCGATTTTCTTCACCAGGGTGTCGTCGGACCCTCGCTTCACCATTCCGTCGAAATCCACGGTCGAACCGGTGTGGATTTGTTTTCCCAACTTGGTAAAGTCATATGTTGGTGCCATTTCTCTAGAATAATTTCAAGAAAAATTCGAAATAGATTTGAAGTTTGATAGGGTTTCGAGAGTGTTTGCCTTTGCTTTTTGAGAGAGAGATTGAACAGTTTTTAGAAGTGTGAGAGAAAACGGACGAAAAATGGTTTAAATATGGTTTATGAAAGGGCGTGCGACGGTTTTGAATCGTGATCGAAATCAACACTTGATTTCGCACGCATATTGAGCGCGATTCATGTCTCGTATTTAATGCGGCAAAGATTTATATCCAATCATAAGCTTGGTGTGCGGCTTTATGTCCAGTACACATCATCATTATCTTTGACGTGTTCCTTAAAACATTCCCGCTTAGTCAAAACGATTTGCGTTTTTGTCATTTTGCTCATAAGTTATTCAAACATCTCTTAGTGATTTAACTCTCAAGCTTCTCACATTTCTCTTAGTGACTCAAATATCACCGACTTGGTATAGGTATATTTTTTTTACAATCACTGATTTATTGAGCTAATTTTTGTTTTCACTCTTTTTCACCTTCTTTCTCGTTCCATTTCGTTTCTTTGACTCTTCGTGTCTCACTTAGCTCAATTATCCCCAACTCATGTTTGAGTTCTTCAAATCTTGACTCACATAATGGTTTTGTGAAGATGTCGGCTAGTTGCTTATCGGTTGAGATATATTCCAAGATAATGTCCTTCTTTTCAACATGATCTCTTATGAAATGATATCCGACATCTATATGTTTTGTTCTTGAGTGCAACACAGATTTTGAGTGATTGCAATTGCACTTGTGTTATCACACATGATTGGAATTTCTTTTTCTTCAACTTCATAATCTCTCACCTTGTCTCATCCATAGGATTTGGGCACAACAATTGCCCAGCCTATGTATTCTCGCCTCACCAGTAGAGGTGGCTATTGAGTTTTGCTTCTTGCTAAACCAGAAATTAGTCTGTTTCAAGCATTTGACATGTGCCTCAAGTACTTTTTCTGTCCACTCTGCATCCAAAGATAGTCGAGTCCGAATAGCCAATTAGCTTGAATCCACCTTCCTTTGGATACCATAGCCCTACTTCTTGGCTTCCTTTTAAGTATCTCAATATTCTCTTAGCTGCATCATATGGCTCTCTTTTGGAGCAGATTGAAATCTTGCACATACACCTACAACAAAGGTGATGTCGGCTCTAGCGGTGAGATAGAGCGATGATCCAATAAGTGCTCAGTATCTTGTTTGATCTGAGCTTGCCATCTGCGTCCCATGTCCATTTTGATGATGTGTTCATTGGTATTTTTACGTAAGACTTCTCCTCCATACCAAATTTCTTCATTAAATCTCACGGTGTATTTTGTTTGACTTATGAAGGTTCCATCCTTCAATTGTTTCACTTGAAGTCCAAGGAAAATGTCGGCTCCCATCATGCTCATTTCAAATTTACTTTGCATGAGGTTTGAGAATTTTTCACACTCTTTGTTAGTGGATCCAAAAATGATGTCATCCACATATATTTGAACAAGCGGATACTCTTCTTGTCTTGAATTAAAAAAGTGTTCTATCCACTTTTCCTTTAGTGAATCCATTTTCGATTAGGAATTGTGACGAGGTATCATACCATGCTCACGGGTGCCTGTTTCAATCCATACAGGGCTTTCTTTTAGTTTGTACACTTTGTCTCCAAGAGTCTTCTCGCTCAAATCCTGGAGGTTGTTCAACATACACTTCTTCTTCCAATAATCCATTCAGAATACACTTTTTACATCCATTTGATATACAATGAAATTTTTGTGAGTGCATAGGCAAGAAACATCCTTATAGCTTCCAATCTTGCTACAGAGCAAATGTTTCATCAAAATCTATTCCTTCTTCTTGGCAATATCCTTTGGCAACCAGATCTTGCTTTGTTTCTTACCACGGATCCTTCCTCGTTCATCTTATTTCGAATACCCATTTGGTTCCAATAACATTTTGATGTATGGGTCTTTGTACTAATTCCCATACTTTATTTCTCTCAAACTGATTGACTCTTCTTGCATAGCTTGAATCCAATGTGTGTCATCCAATGCCTCGTGACACATCTTTGGGCTCTATCTGCGAGATGAAGCATGTGAACATTGCTTCTTGTTGAGTTCGATCTTGTCTTGACACCTTCTCTTATGTCTCCAATGACAAGTTAAGTGGATGGTCTCTCGGCCATCTTACGTCAGTTGAAGTAAGTTAGTTTGGATTGATCGACTTGCGGTTTTGTGTTCTTTGTGGTCGCTCTCTCGTGATCACTCACCGCAGATTTTCCAAATGCTTTTGAGATTCGGCTATCTCATCTTCTTCTCAATTGATAATCCTCGCTTGGCTTGAAGATAGGGACTCTTCCGTGGTTGGATGTTTCACTTATCACCGTGACTCTTCAATGTCTTCTCCATTTATGTTTGGCTCATCGAATACTACATGAATGGATTCTTCTCAGTAACCATAGTTCTTTTGTTGAGTATTCTCAGAGGCTTTGCTTTGGTGAGTATCTAAGAAGATACCTCATCGACTTTTAGCATCAAAAGCCTTTAGGTTATCTTTGCCATTATTGTGGATGAATCATTTACATCCAAATATCCTGAAATATGCAACATTTGGTTTTCTTCCACCCGGATCTCATAGGGAGTCTTTGTCACCGCCTATTTATCATACATCTGTTTTGGGTGTAGCAGTCGTGTTGATTGATTGCTTCCCAAAACCTTTTTGGTAACCCGCCTAAACATGGTCCTTTTTGCTTCTTTTTGAGGGTTCTGCTTTTTCTTTCGCAACTCCATTCTCATTGTGGAGTCCTTGCGGTGATAGTTCATGACCGATACCATTCTCAACACAAGATCGAGTTATTATTCCATTGACAAACTCGGTTCCTCTATCCGATCTTATTTTGATAATGGTTTGACTCTTCTCATTTTGTATCCTCTTCATCACCGTGGGTAGCTTTTGTAGAGTTTCTTTCTTCTTGCACATGAATGTTGTCCATGTATATCTTGAGTAGTCATCTACTACCACCAGGGTGTATTTCTTTCCACTTATGCTTCTTTGGTTCCACTTTGGGCCAAATAGATCCATATGAAGCGGATGCAATATTCTTGTTGAGGATGGGCAAGTCTTTTCTTGGAGCGACGACTTGATTTGTTTTCCCTTCCGACATGCATCACATATACTCTCCTTCTTGTATCTCGAGTCCGGAAGTCCTTCCACAAGGTGACTTCTTGCTAGCTTATTAATCGTTTTGAAATTCGATGACTCGACTTTTTGTGCCACAATGCACTTGATTCAATTTGTGCTCTTTGCTAGTAGAGAGCCAGTCTTTGGGTGTTGCGGTTGACCAATCCACTACATACATATTTTTCTCGTCTCGCATCCTTGCAAAGACAACTTCATTAGATTCAACATTTTTGATTTGGCATATTCCCATGTTGAATCCAACATTGTAGCCCTTGTCGCGAGTTGATGATGCTTAGTAAATTGAAGTTTAGTCCTTCAACATATGCAACATCTCGCGATTTCTAAACCATTCCTTTTGATGGATCCAATGCCTCTTATTTCACCAGATCTTCATTTCCTCCAAATATGACTTTGGATCCTTTGACTTCCTTGAATTTTGATGATTTCTCTTATTTCTGTCATATGTCCGAATGACCGCTATCCATGTACCAGGTTCCTTGCACTCACACTTCCTGAACCCGCAATCAAGGAAATTAAGTTTTAGGTACCCATTCTTGTCCGGGTCCCGAGGGGTTAGAATTATAAGATGATCCAACCAACCTATAGCCAAATGATTTGACTCTAAGAGGTTGCCATCTATCGATGCCATAATCATAATCAATCCTGGCAAATTGCTTGGGGAGTCTAGGTTCATACAAAATTGTCTCTTTTGTCCGTATGCTCGCATATGTGTTTTAGCAATTGCCTTTCTTGGATAATTGTGGTGTCTTTGAGTGTAGTGCCTAGGTGCATATGTGTCTTTGATGAAAGCTCTTATGCTTTTGGAATGGCCTTTGTTGAGTTCTGGCCTTTGCCATTTGGGCTTGTATTCCATAAGTCTAGTGATAGTTCACATTATTCCAATCGGCTTGGCTTGGATATTTTCTACCATTCCCATCATATGTATTTCTTTTATGAGTTTTAAGGATTTTTGGTAGCTCTTCTTCTTCTTTACAGAGTATTTTACGTTTGGAGTCTGTTGAGGACTCGGTGAATCTCTTCTCACGCCCTTTCAAGACTCTCAATCGGTATTATTTTCCTTTTCCTTTGTAACCAAGGCCGGTTCGCTTAGTATTGTGCTTTGGATTGAAAGTGTGTGCATCGTTTAGAGTTTTGGATTTTTCGGACTCTTCATGACTTGAAGATCCTTTTTCCAAAATTACTCTTGAGGTTTGACATTGCACAAATGAATTAAATCCTAAGCTGTCTTGTCTCCACATTCTCTTTGACTCATAATAAGATCATCCAATGATTTAGATGCCTTAGTGAATGAGGCAATGACATTTTTGAGGTCATTCTCCCTCTTTTCTATAGCAAAGAATTTACGCTATTAATTTAGCATTTTCACCTTTAAACTCTTATTCTCATCGGCTATTTGACTTAGAGTTCTCGGCTCCTTAGTCGGCTTTGAGTTTTGACTTTTGAGTAAGCTTTTTTCCTCATTCAATAGTGTGTGTGAGGTTTTAATGTGCTCAAAATCTTTCATCATTTTGCCTAATGAATCATAAAGATCGAGTGGGTGATGAAGTGTGTGTGTCATCCACTATCACTAGTGTCGAGCTTGTTGAGTTAGATTGTACCTCATCTTCTTGATCTTGTTCTTTGGCCATTAAGCGGATCAAGGCTTCTTCTTCGAGTCACTTGAGTAGTCGCCACCGCTCTCTCGAGTCACTGTCTCTCTTGACTTGGGTCATGTCTCGTGATCTCTGCACCATCATTGCCTTTTTCTTCTCTTGTCTTCTTTCTCTCAAGACCTTTCTTTCTTTTCTTCTTCGTTTCGTCTTGTTGACTACGGGATATGAGCGATCAATGGCATAGTGACCTGTTTGTCTACAATTCCAACATAGATATTGACCTTTTGCTCACTCTTTCTATTCTTGAGTTGTCGATCCTTTGATACTCAACTTGTTGATGATCTATTCTCTTGGTTGGCCTATCATCCCTTGATTTGGAGGGAGCAGTGTCTTCGGAGGATTCACCCTTTCCTCTCTTGTAGTTCTTGTTAAAGAACTTGTTAAATCTTTTAACCATTAGGGCTATTTCTTCTTGCGGGTCAATTGCCTCTTTGACTTGACTCTCCTTCCATCTTTGACAACTAGAGCAATTTGTTTTGGGTACAAATTGTCTCTTCCTGGTCTTTCCTTCTCGGCTCAAACTCATAGGCTTTGAGGTCCGAGAATAACTCATGGTTGGATGTCTTTGATAGGTCCATGGAATGTCTCGGTGCCATGACCTTCATCTCCCATTCACCGAAGACTTTTCGGGATCTTCATACACATTTCATTCATGTATATTCCTTTCCAAGTGTAGACAAACTCATTTGTGATTTACTAAATCGAGCATCTAGTTGATCCAGGTTTTCTCCTGAGATCATTTTAAAGTTCTCAAATTTTTGTACAACCACCGAAAGTTTGTTTTCTTTGATTTGCTCTAAGCCTTCACAAATCAATGTCGGTTTGTCCCATTTCCTTAGCATTTGTTTTGCAAGATTTCACTTTATTGAACATGGCTTTGTCCAAGGTTTTGTAGAGAATATCCTTGGCCACATTGTCCAGGTTGTATCTTTTTCTGTCATCATTTGTCCACTCGATTCTTGGTTTTTCAACCATGACCGTCTGGTCTTCGCATCTTCTTCCTTCAAATTTGCAACTCTTCGTGCAAAATTTGTGTTCACCTTTAATATTTGCGAGAGGCCCATCTTCTATCACTATCCACATCTCATCATGTAATCTTTGATAGATGAGCACGCATCACAATTTTCCAATCATCAAATTCTTCAATAGTGAACATAGGAATGCGTGTTAGATTTGCTTCCATGATGATAACTTTTAATGATAGAAAAGAGTTTTGAAAGTTTAAGTACTAAAGCGGACTTTTGAAAAGTTTGGAGATCTAGTTCGAAACCGGTGCGGAGGGTTCAATGAACCAACCGCTCGATACCACTTGTAGGTCCCAAGGGGTGTAAGTGTAAGGTTTAGAAGGGGGGTTGAATAAACCTTACCAAATTTTCGATTTAGGCCTTTTAAATCTCTGAGAGTTCTACACAACAGAAAACTGATGGACGATCGAATTAGTCACTCAAGTAGAGTTAATCTCTCAACGATTCAAAGGTACATTAGTAGAGTAACTCACCCGTTGGCTATAATTTGACTTAGTCAGTGGTTTTGTTTTCAATGGAAGACTTAACACCCTTAAGTTTGTTTAAGTAAGTTTTTACGAGTTTGATTTAGTACTTATAGATTATCGGATGGATAGCAAATTTATCGTGAGATATAAGCAATTAAAAGTGCGGATATTTAAATGTTTGTAAAGTAAATGACACAAGAAAGTTTTTATAGAGGTTCGAAGATGGGGTAATTCTTCTACTCCTCTCTTCTCCAACTCTGGAGGAATCCACTAAGTAATGATCGGTTTACAAAGTGGTAACATCCGATATAAGTCTTGATCACAACGGCCGACTTGATCCTTTGGGACTCGATGCCTGAGACGCCTTGATCACTCGGTGGCTTCTCGTGCGACTCGGCTTCTTCACAGTAAGGGCGATTTGCGCTTTGCTACTCTGACTCACTTGCTCAAGCACTTTGGATTTGATCACGAAGCCCTCCAAACGCTTAAGACTTGGTTCACCTTGAACCTTTCTACAATCCTTCTTGGAATGTAGACCCCTAGTTTTCAAATAGTTTCTCTTCAACTGATTGAAGTTCTCTTTCCTTCACGGTAAGTGTTGGATTGATGTTCTTCGAGATGTAGGCTTGAGGATTGAGAATATTTCAATTTTGATAAGCTTGTAAATCTCACGTGTGTGTCATCCACGCATCCTTTCATTTTCTCAATCAAACTCCTCGGCCTTTTATAGTGAACTTTCAAAAATTTGCCCGTTGAAGAGATAGGCTCATTTTTGAAAATCACTTTGCGATCGTTGGTTTGCACTTCTTGGAATTGCCATTTCCTCGTATGAAATGTTTTATCACCTTTTCGAGTTCGACACGGTGTAGTGCTTCCCATTGGTTCATTTCTTTGCACGCTTCGGGGTGAGCACTCCAAGAAAGGTAGTATGAAGATATTACTTGTTTAAGTAAATCTCTTGATTTACGGCAACGGTTCTTTTTCGATTATCTCGACTTGATCGCATTTCCTCGCTTTCCCAGGTGACTTAGAGTCGACTTTCCAATCATTGGATGACTCTTACTTCACCGAGACTTGTCTTCTCTTGAGTTGACTTGACCGATGTTCCACTCTGTGCATCTCACCGCTTCTTCTTGAGTTCTGTCGCTCTTCTTTGTTGTACTCACTGTCTCACGTGAGTTTTCCTTCAAGCCTTGATTGTCTTCTTGCAAGTTGGAGCGTAGGCGACTTAACTCGGCTTTGGCCACTCTAATTGTTACAATACATTTCAAAGCAAGAATTGGGAGCTAACTTTCTATTCTAAGTTTTACATGGCACTCATCAAAATCTAAACAATAAAATTCCTAACAATCTTTTTATCATGCATCTATTTTGAGTATAGCATGTTGTGTTTATTGCTTGACCCAAAATCTTTTAGCGACCTACCCGCTTGACTAACATGGTCATTCTTCTTCTTTGAGAGTTCATTCCTTCTTTCGCAACTCCATTCTTTGTGGAGTCCTTGCTGCAGATAGTTCATGAGCAATAGCATTTTCAATACAATACTGAGTTATTATTCCATTGACAAACTTAGTTCCTCTGTCAGATCTAATTTTGATAATGGTTTGACTCTTCTCATTTTGGATTCTCTTCATCAGCTGTGGTAGTTTCTGCAGGGTTTCTTTCTTCTTACTCATGAATATTGTCCATGTGTATCTTGAGTAATCATCTACTACCACCAATGTGTATTTCTTTTCCGCTTATCTTTGCCGGTTCAACTAGACCAAATAGATCCATATGTAGCAGGTGCAATATTCTAGTTGAAGATGGACATGTCTTTTCTTTGAATGATGATTTGATCTGCTTTCCCATCTAGCATGCATCACATACACTTTCCTTCTTGTATCTTTAGTCGGAAGTCCTTTCACAAGATTTATCCTTGCAAGCTTGTTAATTTTTGAAGTTCCTGACTCAACTTCTTGTGCCACGGCCAACTTGATTCATTTGTGCTCTTTGCTATGAGACATGTGCTTGGTGTTGCGATTGACCAATTCACCACATACATGTTCTTTTATGCGCATCCTTGTAGCATCTTCTTCATTTGATTGATGTTCTTGATTTGGCACACTCCCATATTGAATCCAACATTATAGCCCTTGTCACGAGTTGACTTATGCTTAGTAAGTTGAAATTTAGGCCTTCAACATATGCAACATCCGTAATTTCTAATCCATTTTTTCTTGATGGATCCAATGCCTCTTATTTCTCCTGGAGCTTCATTCCTCCAAATATGACTTTTGCACCTCTAACTTCCATAAATTTTGACATTTTTCTTGTTTCTGTCATGTATCTGGGAATGCCACTATCCATGTACCAGGTTCCTTGGCACTTTCACCGCTCCTTGAACTGCAATCAAGAAATTAGGTTTTAGGTACCCATATTTGTGCAGGTCCCGAGGGGTTAGTATTGTAAGATGATCCAACCAACTTATAGCCAAATGATTTGACTCTAAGAGGTTGCCATCTATCGATGCCATAATCATAATTAACTTTGGCAAATTACTTGGGGTTTTAGGTTCATACATACTTTGTCTCTTTTATCCGTATGCTGTGTATGTGTTTTAGCAATTGCTTTGTTTGGGTAGTTGTGATATCTTTGAGGATAGTGCTTGGGTGCATATGTGTCTTTGATGATAGCTCTTTTGCCTTTGGAATGGCCCTTCCGAGTTCTAGGCCTTTGCCATCTAGGCTTATATTCCATAGGTCTTTCTTTGATAGTTCACATTATTCCAATCGGCTTGGCTTGGATCATTTCTACCATTCCCATCATATGTGTTCTTTTCATAGAACTTAAGGGATTTTGGTAGCTCTGTTTCTTCTTTCTGAGTACTTCCTATTTGGAGTTTCTTTGAGGAACTCGGTTGGATTTCTTCTCAGTTGTGGTTGTGCTTTGGAATGAATGTGTGTGCACTATTTGGAGTTTTGGATTTTTGAGATGCTTCATTACTTGAAGATCCTTTTTCCAAAATCACTCTTGGAACTTGACTTGGCATAGAGGAATTAAATCCTAAGCCTGTCTTATCTCCACATTCTCTTTGGCTCATAATAAGATCATCCAAAGATTTCGATGCCTTAGTAAATGAGGCAATCACATTTTTGAGGTCATTTTCCTCTTTTACAGAAAGCGACTATCTCTCGCTTTATTAGTTTAGCATTTTCCTTTAAACTTTTATTCTTATCAGCTATGTGACTTAGAGTACTCAGCTCCTTAGTCAGCTGTGAGTTTTGGCTTTTGAGTAGGTTGTTTTCCTCATTTAGTAGTGTGTGTGAGGATTTAATGTGTTCAAAGTCTTTCATCATTTTGCCTAATGAATCATAAAGATTAGTGGGTGATGAAGTGTGTGTGTCACAATCACTATCACTGGAATCTGAGTGTGATGAGTTAGAGTGTACCTAATCTTCTTGGTCAGGTTGGTCTTGTTCGTTGGCCATTAGACATGTTAAGGCTTCTTCTTCAGAGTTACTTGAGTAGTCAACTTCACTACTCTCCGAGTCTGCTGTGTCTTTTGACTTGACTGTTTCAGCAGTCTCTGCAGCTAACATTGCCTTTTTCTTTTCTTGTCTTCTTTCTCTGAAGACTTATCTTTCCTCTTCATTCTTGTATTTGTTGACTACAGGATATGGGCAATCAATAGCATAGTGACCAGGTTGCCTGCAGTTCCAGCATAAGTTTTCAACCTTTTGATCAGTTCTTTCCATCCTTGGATTGTCAGCTCTTTGATACTCAACCTTTTGATGCTCTGTTCTTTTGGGTGGCCTATCTTCCCTTGACTTGGAGGGAGTTGAGTGTCTTCTGGAGGATTCACCTTTGCCTCTTTTGTAATTCTTGTTGAAGAATTTGTTAAACCTTTTAACCATCAGGGCAATCTCCTCTTGGTCAATGACTTCCTTGACCTCAGCTCTTTTTCCATCCTTAACTATTAGAGCAGTTGTTTTGGGCACAACTGTCTCCTCTAGGTCTTTTCTTCTCAGCTCAAATTCGTAGGTTTTGAGATCTGGGAATAGCTCATGGTTGGATGTTTTTGATAGGTCCATGGAGTGTCTCAGGGCCATGACTTTCATTTCCCACTCAGCTGGGAGACTTCTTAGAATCTTCATACATATTTTCTTCTGTGTATATTCTTTTCCAAGTGCAGATAGCTCATTGGTAATTTCTGTGAACCGAGCATCCAATTGATCCAAGGTTTCTCCGGCAAGCATTTTAAAATTTTCAAATTTACGTAGACAAAGAACAGATAGTTTATTTTCCTTGATTTGCTCGAGAGCCTTCACAAATCGAGTTAGCTTATCCCGATTTCTTTTGCGATCTTGCGATTTGACTTTGTTGAACATGGCTTTGTCGAGTTTTGTAAAGAATGTCCTTGGCCACGTTGTCCAAGTTATATCTTTTTCTGTCATCATTTGTCCATTCAGCTCTTGGTTTTTCAACCATAGTTGGTCTGGGAGCAACATCCTCTTCTTCTTCTTTCCGCAAATGACCCTCCTTGCTTGCATTGTGTTCACTTTCAAGATTTGCGGGGGCCCATCTTCTATTATAATCCACATTTCATCGTGTAATCTTGATAGATGAGCACATACGAATTTTCCAATCATCAAATTCTTCAATTGTGAATATAGGGATGCTTGTCAAATTTGCTTCCATGATAATAACTTTCTTTGAGTAAAAGAATTTTGAAAGATCAAGTCTAAAAAGCAAGCTTTGAAAGATTGGAGATCTAGTTCGATAAACCGGTCACGAGAAGCTCAATGAACCAACCGCTCACGATACCACTTGTAGGTCCCAGGGGTGTGAGTGTAAGATTTAGAAGGGGTTGAATAAACCTTACCAACTTTTCGATTTAGTCCTTTTAAAACTTTCGAGTTAATACTTCACAAAATTGAGTCCTTGATGGACAACTAAGTTAGTTAATCGTGAGTTAGACACTCAACAGGCTCGACCGAGCCGTTGATAGAATAACTCAAATTTGTTTTATTGAAAACTTAACTTGATCGTGATATGTTTTCAGCGGAAGACTTAACACCCTTGAATTTGGTTTAAGTTTGTTTTAATACTTGGTTTTAGCACTTTGTTGATTATCAATTGGATAGCAAATTTATCGGAGATAATATGCGAGAAATTAAAGTGTTGTAATGTAAATGACACGATAAGTTTTATAGAGGTTCGAAGCTGGGGTAATTCTTCTACTCCTCTCTTCTCCAACTCCTGGAGGAATCCTCTAAGTATTGATCAATGTACAAAGTGGTTATCGGTCCCGGATGCAAGTCTTGATCACACAAACCGACTTGATCCTTTGGGACTCGATCTGAGATGCCTTGGTCACACACCGGCTTCTCGTACAACTCGCTTCTTCACAGGGCAAATTGCCTTGCGACTACAGCCCACTTGCTCAAGCTTCTTGGATTTGATCACGAAGCCCTCCAAAAACTTGAGACTGGTTCGACCTTGAACATTTCTACAATCCTTTGTGGAATGTAGACCCATTGACTCTTCAAATGTTTCCTCTTCAACTGATTGAAGTCGTCTTTCCTTCACAGGTGAGTGTTGGATTGATTTCCTTCGTAGTGTAGGCTTGAGGATTGAGCTTGAATGACTTGAGTAGGTTATAGTTTGAATAATAGCTTGAAAGTTCTAACTAGGTTCACCATTTCTCAAATAGATTCCTCAGCCTTTTATAGTGTTCTTTTGAAAATTTGTCCGTTGAAGAGATAGGTTAATTTTCAAAAGACACTTGTGATCGTTGGCTTGTCTTGTTGCAGTCTTGGAATTGACATTTCCTCGTATGAATGAGTCTTGACTTTTCGTAGTTCGACACAGTGCGAGCTTCCCATTGGTTATTCCTTTTGCACGCTTCGGGATGAGCACTTTAAGAAAGACATTATGGAAGTATTACTTGTTTAGGTAATTTTCTTGACTTACGTACAACGGATCTCTTTGATTATCTCGACTTGACCGCATTTCCTTGACTTCCCCAGGTGACTTGAGTCGGCTTTCAATCATTGGATGACTCATCCGTCACTTCAACTTTGAGACTTGGCTATCTTGAGTTGACTGACCGACACTTCACTCGATTGCACCTTCATCGAGTTCATGTCTTCTCTCTTTGCCACACTCACCGCCTCTCACAATGAGTCTTCCTTCTAGTCTCCATTGACTTCTTGCATATTCCTAAGATAGTGACTTAACTCAAATGACCAAATATCTATTACAATGCAATTTACAACAAAAATGGGGTGCCAACTTTCTATTCTAAGTTTTACATGGCATTCATCAAAATCTAAAAATTAATTTCCCAACATGTTTCTATCAATGTATAGAATTGTGCCAAGTAGACCAATAACTAAGATGAAAACCTAGATGTGGTTAAACGTAAGCTCTTACAAATAATTGAATGCATGTATTTTGCCCACATATTAAGACCCTTTAACGATACTCACCAATATTAATGAATAATGATATATTAATGTTATAATCAAGATACATAATTATTCGTATACGTAATGCCCTCTTCAAATATTATTCCTTTTCTTTTACCATTATTAAATTACTACTCATATAGTCTTCCACGTCAAGTCAGAATTACATCAATATTTTGTATGATGTATTTTATAAATAGTTGAAGGATTGCTAGTTATGTAATCTCCACGCCTTTGTACAATCTTTGACATTTTCATGCCGTTTCTTAAATTAAACGATAATTATAAAAGCTACCCCTGAAATTTAGTAATAATTTTTACGATCACTCTTATTAAAGTTTGTATTTACCTAACACATATTCCCTCTTGAAAGTGTAATTTGTGAGACAGGGGCGGCCTTGGGACGGTGCACGTGGTGCCGCTGCACAGGACCCCCTGCCGGCAAGGGCCCCAATTTTTTTTATTTATTTTATATGTATATTTATTGGATATATTAACCAAAGGTTAAGTGGTGAATTAATGAGTGACTTGGCACAACCGTTGTGGTGCTTTTTATATTCTCATGGTCATGAGTTTAAATCCCAATAAAAGCAAATATTAGTTTGTTTTTTTGCGCCTTTCTATCTAACTATTTGATTTTTTTTGCCTTTTTATGTAACTATTTTTTTTTTGCAAAAAAAACATAAGTGAAGGTTTTCTTTTTTGCCGTTCTATGTAATATTTTTCTCCGGCCTATCTATCTAACTTCTTTTTTTTTTTATCTAACTATACATTTTCTTTTTGAAAAATCAAAAAACATAATTGAAGAATTGAAAGAGTCGCCACCTTTAAGTCCTCATTCCTTTTTTCATATTTCACTTTTTTTTTCTTTTGAAAAACCGAAAAATAGAATTGAAGAATTTATAAATGCAAGAAGATCAATTTTTCATAGCTAATTTATTAGTTTTTTTTGTCTTTTTCTTTATGGTGAATTATATTGAACAATATTTTTCATAATTTATTTTGGTAAGACCGAAATGTTAAAGGTTGAGTATTGTATTTTTGTTATTATATATCTTATTTTTTAATGTTAAAGCAATGAAATTTTATTTGTACCGTTGATTTTATTATTTTTAATTTTTTTATGTAAACACAAGGGCCCTATTTTTTTTATTCGCTCCAGGCCTCTCGAAATTTAGGACCGGCTCTATTGTGAGAGATAAACAAATGTAAAGGAAGTACTTGTAATTTTGAAAGATAATTGGATTCTTTTGTAATTAAGCTGAACCATAAATCAATTTGGTCATAATCAGCCAAAAATTGTGAGTTTATTTTAAATCATAAGTCGGTGGAACTTATACTTGTAAAATTTAAATTCAATTTTATTGTTCACAATATCAGTCTGAAATAAGTGAAAAGATGTCAATGATAATGTATAAAATACAACTTTAGGTCAATTTTATTTTACACGAAAAACTTAGTTTACTATCACTACATATTACATATATGTGTCGCTTTTTACAGTGATAAATTAAAAATAATTCTTACCATTTAATTAAAAATGAGTATCTTTATTTATCACTTTCTTACTATTCTTTTTTGGTTGAGAATTATTTTTTGTTTTATTCGGTAGAATATATATATGGTGATCACTTCTTTGACATTTTTAGTGAAATTTGTGAAAACTAACTAAAACGAAGCAGCTAATTACAATTAAAAGAATAAATTCTTACTACAATTTAGGATCGTTTTTTTATTTATATTTTGAAGCATTTTATTATGGATGAAGCAAATTAACTTCGTCATTATATGTAAAATTAAGAAGTTAGAGCTTTATCAATATTTTTATTATTATTGTTTTTTATAGAGACACACTGGACGACATCGTTCCATTGGTTACTTTTGACAGGCTGATTTAAATGAAAAATAAATTGAGAGGCTGATATGTAAATAAATGCGATGGAAATAGCAACGAACGACCACAGTATGCATTTATTACTTTGTCAAACCAATGGATTAAAGGGGAAATGCAAAATTAGTCATGTATCATATTAGTCCCATAATTTTGAAATCACAATTTTAGTCCATTATGTTTTTTTTTGGTAATTTTAGTCCCGTAAATTTTAGATTTGTTGAATTCTAGTCCTGTAAATTTTAATCGGATCAAATTTGGTCCTAAAAGCTATATTAGTTTTTCACTTATTCCAAAACTATCAATGATAGCCAAAATATTCAATATACCTAAGATCATGTAAAAAATGATATCAGAGTCTATGTTTTATTACTTAAGAGTTGAGTTTATTTAACATTTATATTATATATTGTCTAATTAGAGAAGAATTTTGGAAAGCGGGGTCAAAATCCGAGATACGAGTTCTACATGTATTATTTTCTAATTATGAAAATACAAAAACATGTACAAATTTAACAAAATTGATTATGTTGACTAATTAGACTGAAATTACACAACTAAAAAGTACAAGATTGAAATTGTCAAATCTAAAATTCATATGATTAAAATTGTTATTTTTGCTAATGGGCAAAACTATCACGGACTAAAATTGCAACTTCAAAAGTTCTGACCTAATATTGCTAATACCTCTATGAGTGCGAGCCAATTTTGCATTTTTCCGAAATTAAAAGTGTACTAATAAAAGTGAAACACTACCCAGACTAAGAGTCACATCTCAATTAGGCAATAATATGATGTGTTTATGTTTTCTAAATTAAAAAAACAATTACGAGTCCTATACTATAAATTAGGGGTTATTTAACGATTTTGTGGCAAATGCCATAAAATCTTACAAAGTTGGGGTACATATGGAAAGTGATAAAATTTTGAGTGTAGGCGTAGCTCCTATATAGTAGGCACCCATAAGAAGGCCGCCTACAATATATATATATATATATATATTTTAAATGTGTCGGGTGTAGCAGGCGCTATTTTGAGGCGCCTACAACATATTTTAGTTTTTTTTCTTTTTATAAATATTTAAAATTATTTTTACAAATTTTAAAATAGCAACATACACAATTTTCGGTTATTTTGCTAAAAATAGCAACATACACAATCTTGCAGTGCGTGATGGTTGTTCGGACCGGTGTTTTTGTGTTACAATAGTTTGGCTAGTCTCCTTGGGAGTGGCTCTCCTTGGGCAGAGACGGATCCATAAATTTTCTACAAGGAGGGCGCAAAATTAATACTATAATAAACTACATCAAAAATAATCAATGGGAGCACATTTTGCTTTCTTTTAACCTAATTAATATATATTTCTTAAAAATAAAATTTTATAAGAGAGAATGTGGGTACGTCTCTGTTCTTGGATGGGAGTGTTCGAGTTTGTTTGGATCACTCCTTGACAAGTGTTAGTGCAAGGAAGTTATTTTGCCAGTTGGCAATGGTTGTAAATTTAAGTTTGAGTTTTCTATAAAAGTTCTATCGTTTCGAGGAAAGGAAAAAGAAAGCTAGAAATTGTTAGTCAAATTATCCTTTCCATCTTTTCTTTTTAATCTTTTCTATGGCGGTTTTTAGGTTCTTGATTGACATGTATTTTGCATGTATTTTGAGCTTGATCTTAGCTAAAATGTGTTGATATGCATGCATTATATGAGTAAATAGGGTTTTATTCCTGTTTTGTGGAAAAGGATTACGCTTTGCTCGTTTTGCAGGAATTTATCGTTAATTGTAGCACTTTGGCAACAATTCGGACCACTGCAATCGCCAATATTTGATGTGAAGTACGAAGTTTGGAGTCGAGTCGAGAAGAAGTCAGACGAACCGTGCGAAAAACGGAAGAAAATAGGCGTGTACGCATTGCTACAGGTGAGCACGGGCAGGGCGTGCCCCCTAACACGGCCCGTGCTCAACCTATACTTGAAGACATGAAGTTCGGCTACCAGTACCAGCACGGGCAAACCGTGCCATTTGGCACGGGCTGGGCATGCCATATGGCACGGCCCGTGCTCATTTACGGGAAAAATAGAGTTCGATCCGTTTCAACTAGGTTTCGACCCAAACGAAGTACAAATAGACACGGGGCGACCACAAACGAAGAGACGCTGATTTTTACCTAGAAACCAGAGAAAAGAACAGTTTTCCACCGGAAACTTCGAGAGATAGATCAAGACCGCAACCACACCTTCGAGTATTGAAGATAGATCAAGAGATCGTCATCATCCCCGAGTCACTCATTCCATCGTATCGTTATTTCAATTAGTTATATTTTTTATTATGAAAAGTTTGTTTATGAATTGTTTATCTTCAATGTCTGGCTAAACATCTTGTGATTCCCGGGTTTAGGAGTAGGTTAATGAACACTTTTATTTGATGGTTAATGATAATTGAAGTTAATATTTTCTTCATCTATTCAAGCACTTTGCTTTAATTCCTGTTTTATCAAAAGGCCATTGATTTAAACTTGTTTGATGTATTGATTCATAATTCTAACCGATGAGTTTAAATACTAGATCTTGAGTACTTGACACAAATAGCTTGCATGATTGAGAAGTCTGTGAATATTTGTGAGACCTTATAATCTTTTGAACTATTGGGAGTTGGATATCTAATGTTGAGTAGAGGTGCTAGCATAGATATTCCAATCAATGCTTTTACATACATCTTGAGAAAGAGGGTAAATTACTTTGGTGATTGGTCTATAGAGAAGAATACGCTTAACTTTGGTTTGATTAATCTGATAATAAAATGGGGATATTAACTGAAACCATAACTCAGGAATCCATTCATTCATACTTGATCTTTCAATCGTTCTTTGCTCTGTTATTTTACGATTAATTTCTGCTTTAGTATAAACAAAACCAATCCTTCAAATTTCGATAGTCTAGATAAAAATAAGGCTATTATAATCCAATACTTAGTATATTAATTTATTAGTCCTGTGGATTCGACCTTGCTAACCCTATTCTATAAACTGCACCGTACACTTGCGGTGAAGCTAAAAAATAAGGCGAACAAGTTTTGGAGCCGTTGTTGGGGATTAATCAAATTTTTAGTACTGATATTGCGATAAATAGAACTATTCTTAATCTAAACAATTTTTCTTTTCTTTTTAGTTTGTTGTTTAATTTTACTTTTACTGTGGTTGACTTGTTTTCTTTAGTTGGTTCAGGTAGTGCATGATCACTCGCTCGAAGCAAGGAGAATTAGCACCGTTCATACCGGAGGTTGAGGCTTTTGCTAGGCGGAATAGTACAGCTACCAAATGGGCAGAAAGACAGCAAGAACAGACTATGACAGACGTAGGAGGTAACAACGGAGGAAATAATGAGGGAGAAAACGGAGGTAACAACCGGGCCAATAGGGTCAATGTCGAGTTACCAATACCAGAGGTTCCAGTGGCTCCGGCAGTCCAACAGCAGGCAATTCGCGATTACTTTCGCCCAATCAATCGCAACTATTGTGGAATTTCCAATGTCCCAATTAATGCGAACAATTTCGAGCTGAAGCCAGCACTGATATCGATGGTGCAGCAAAATCAGTTTGGGGGTTTCCCGTCTGTAGATCCCAACTCTCATCTTGCGAATTTCATACAGATTTGCAATACTATCAAGATGAATGGGGTGACTGATGATGCTATACGTCTTCGCCTATTCCCTTTCTCTTTAAGGGATAAGGATAGGAACTGGCTAGGCACCCTAACTCAGGGGAGTGTGAATAACTGGGATGAGCTGGGTCAGAGGTTTTTGTTCAAATATTTCCCACCAAGCAAGACACTACAGCTTAAAAGCGAGATTACTCAATTTAGGCAGTTTGACTCTGAGCCTTTGTACGAGGCCTAGGAGAGATTCCGGGATTTGTTGAGGAGGTGCCCGCAACACGGATTTCCAGAGGATCAACATCTCTGTTTCTTTTACAATGGGTTGATGGGACAGAATAGATCGTTTGTGGATGTTGCAGCAGGGGGCGCGCTACTTGCGAGGTTTCCGGAGGATGCGTTCAACTTATTGGAAGAGATGGCCATGAATAACTATCAATGGCCCTCTGAAAGGACTAATGTGAAAATGGTAGCCGAAGTGTCTGATTTGGACCCAATTAAAGAGTTGACAGCCCAGATGGTCATACTGACGAACCAATTAAGTGCTTTGACAAAGGCAAACGAGGGAAATGCGGGTGCAAGTAATGGGGGAGTTCCTCTAGATCTGATAGAGGAAGCAAATTATGTGAATAACCAGAATTTCAACAATTTCCGGAACAATCAAAATCCCACTCATTACCATCCGGGCTTGAGGAACCACGAGAACTTCTCCTACGCAAACACGAAGAACATGATGCAACCACCACCATGGTTTAATGTGACAAATGGTGTAATTACTGCAAATCCTAAGCCAACCATGGAGGATATGTTCACCTCGTTTCTGGGTGAGACGAGAAATAGGTTCAATAAGGACGAGGCAAAGATAGATAAAATTAAAAACCAAGTCACACAATTGGGATCTCAAGTCGCACAATTGGGTTCTCAAATGAAAAGTATAGAAACCCAAATTGGTCAAATAGCTACAATTATTGATGGGCAGCATCAGAATGGCCAGTTTCCGAGCAACATTGAGGTTAATCCAAAAGAGCAGTGTAAAGTCATTCGTCTGAGGAGTGGAACGGAATATGAGGGGCCGAAAATACCAGAAAATTCTAAAAAATCATAGGATGGCACGGCCCATGCGCCACTGTATGGCCTGCCCGTGTGCCCTGCTGGAACGGCGATCGATGTGCCGGGAGATGCAGAAAATGAGGCAAATGGCGAGGTTGAGGCCGAGGAAGGAGCTGAGGAACATCGTGCTGAACAAAAAGGGGCTGAGAAGCTTAAATCTTCCTCTAACCCTGATATTTCTAAACTTAATGTTTCCCTTCCTTTTCCCCAATGTTTTCAAAAGAAAAAGTTAGACGCGCAATTCGCTAAATTTTTAGATATTTTTAAGAAACTGCATATTAACATTCTTTTTGCAGACGCATTGGAGCAGATGCCCAATTACGCTAAATTCTTGAATGATGTTATGTCTAAGAAGTGGAAGATGACTAGTTTCGAGACAGTCAATCTGATAGAGGAGTGCAGTATAATAATCCAAAGGAAACTACCACAGAAATTGAATAATCCGGGGAGTTTCACTATCCCTTGTGCTATTGGTGATGTTTTCTTTAAGAAAGAACTTTGTGATTTAGGAGCGAGTATTAACTTAATGCCATTGTCTATTTTCAGGCAACTTGGATTAGGAGAGGTGAAGCCGTCTACGGTCACCCTACAACTCGCGGACTGATCACTCACTTATCCAAAGGGGATCATCGAGGACGTACTTGTCAAAGTGGATATATTCATATTCCCTGTGGATTTCTTGGTGCTGAACATGGAGGAGGATAAAGATGTCCCTTTGATACTTGGGCGTCCATTCCTAGCTGCGGTGAAGGCCTTAATAGATGTGCAAAAGGGAGAGCTCACGTTATGGGTTAATGATGAGCATGTTTTATTTACTATCTATAAGGCACTTCAATTTCATGATGGTGTTGAGACTCGTAATTCCATTGACGTAGTTGAATCTTGCATTGATGAGTATGCGGATCATACATTGTTTAGGGATAATTTGGAGTTTGGTTTGACACATTCGTGTTCGACTTCGAACTTGACTATTGATATTGATAACCAAGACTTGTATGATTGCGTTTCTGCTTTGGATAATATGCAGGAACTACCCAGGACCGCAAGAGGCGCGCACACGCAGAAAAACGTACGGGAGTCAGTTTTACAGGGGCGCATGGCCCGTGCTCTTGAGCACGCCCAGGTCGTGCGCGTAGTCGAAGGAAACTCTGATGAAAACGACGACAGCACGGCCCGTGCCTAAGGTCGAAGAAAATCCTAGAGAAGCTGAAGATGGCACGGCCCGTGCCTGTAGTCGAAACAAAAGCTGAAGGATTTGAAGATGGCACGACCCATGCCCATCAGCACGGGCAGCCCGTGCGTCCATCCGACGAGGCCAACTCGAACCTAGAACTCAAGCCCTTGCCCGAGCATCTCAAATATGCATTCCTTGGAGCTAATAACACGAGTCCAGTAATCGTATCATCTCTTTTAACTTCAGTTCAACTCGATAAATTGCTTAGGGTGTTAAGAAAACATAAGTCGGCGATAGGTTGGTCAATCTCTGATCTAAAAGGCATTAGTCCATCGATTATAATGCATAAGATTAGAATGGAAGATGTCTATAAACCTTCGATGCAAAATCAAAGATGATTAAACCCTATAATGCAAGAAGTCGTTAGAAAAGAAGTTTTAAAATGGTTAGATGCTGGAATTATATATGCTATTTCAGAGAGTTTTTGGGTAAGCCCGGTACAAGTGGTGCCGAAGAAAGGGGGATGACGGTAGTGAGAAACGAAAGTGATGAGCTTATTGCGACTAGAGTAGTTACTGGGTGGCGAATTTGTATTGATTATAGGAAGTTAAATGATGCTACTCGCAAAGATCACTTTCCCCTTCCCTTTATTGATATGATGCTTGATCGTTTGGCGGGATATGATTACTATTGTTTTATCGATGGTTATTACGAGTATAACCAGATCATGATTGCCCCGGAAGACCAAGAGAAGATGACATTTACATGCCCCTATGGTACATTTGCATTTCACAGAATGCCATTCGGACTTTGTAACGCGCCCGCTACTTTTCAAAGATACATGATGGCTATATTCCATGATTTCATTGAAAAAATAATGGAGGTTTTTATGGATGACTTTTCTGTGTTTGGAGATTCATATGATCATTACTTGGATAACCTTTCTCTAGTTTTGCAGAGATGTGAGAAGACTGACCTTGTTTTAAATTGGGAAAAGTGCCATTTCATGGTACGAGATGGCATTGTTTTAGGCCACCGAGTCTCTTCTGCAGGTTTGGAAGTTGATAGAGCGAAGGTTGTGGCAATTGAGAAACTCCCACCTCCAACAAACGAGAAGGCCGTTCGAAGCTTTTTGGGGCACGCCGGATTCTACAGAAGGTTTATCCGTGACTTTTCTAAAATCACTAAACCTTTAAGTCAGTTATTAGAAAAATATACTGCTTTCAATTTTTCCGATGATTGTTTGCAGGCTTTTGAGATCCTGAAGAAGGCTTTGGTGACAGCACCAATTCTAGTAGTTTCGGATTGGAGTCAGCCCTTCGAGCTAATGTGTGATGCCAACGACTTCGCAGTTGGGGCTGTTTTGGGTCAGAAAAGAGACAAGATGTTCAGAGCCATCTACTATGCGAGCAGAACTTTAGACAGTGCTCAGCAAAACTACACAACCACTGAGAAGGAAATGCTGACAATCGTGTTTGCATTCGACAAGTTCCAGTCATACTTGATTGGAACTAAGACGATAGTCCACACCGACCATGCGACAATAAAATATCTATTCGACAAGAAGGATGCCAAACCGAGACTGATTCGGTGGATCCTCTTGTTACAAGAATTCGATGTGGAGATTTGAGATAGAAAGGGCTGCGAGAATGTAGTAGCCGATCACTTGTCCAGACTGGAATACAAGAAGGAGGAGAAAGAAGACACGAAAGCAATTAAGGAGGAGTTCCCCGATGAGCAACTTCTGATGCTACAAGCTAAATTCCCATGGTATGCAGATTTTGTTAACTATTTGGTTGCAGGGGTCTTGCCTCCGGACTTGTCATCATATCAAAAGATGAAATTCCTCCATGACGTCAAGTTCTACATGTGGGACGACTCCTTTCTCTTTAAGAGGTGCGCCGACACCATCATTCGATGATGTGTGCCTCAAGAAGAGTGGGAAGAAGTTCTACAACAGTGCCATTCTTCACCTTCCGGGGGACACTTCGGTCCGACTCGTACGGCGGCTAAGGTATTGCAAAGTGGATTATACTGGCCTACGTTATCTAATGATTGCTATCTATTTGTACAACAGTGTGATAGGGGCCAGCGGATGGGGAACATCTCGAGAAGACATGAGATGCCCATGACCAATGTGATGGAGGTTGAACTCTTCGATGTGTGGGGGATTGACTTCATGGCCCATTCCTATCTTCGTCGGGTTATCAATACATTCTACTCGCAGTAGAGTACGTATCTCGATGGGTTCAGGAAATTCTGGCACAGACTAATGATGCACGAGTAGTGCTCAAATTCTTAAAGAAAAATATATTCACTCGGTTTGGAACCCCGAGAGCTTTGATTAGCGACGGGGGGTCACACTTTGTGAATAAATTGATGAGCACTTTACTTGCGAAGTATGGGGTCAAGCACAAGGTGGCATTAGCATACCATCCGCAAGCAAACGGGCAAGCAGAGGTAGCCAGTCGTGAGATTAAGCAGATTTTGGAGAAGACGGTAAATATAAATCGCAAAGATTGGGCCATGAAGCTAGATGACGCATTATGGGCATATCGAACTGCATACAAGACACCCTTGGGCACATCTCTGTATCAGTTAGTATTCGGGAAATCGTGTCACTTACCCGTCGAATTGGAGCATAAGGCATTTTGGTCTGTGAAGAAGTTAAATTTTAACTTCCAAGCAGCGGGTGAGAAAAGGCTCTTGCACTTAAACGAGATGGAGGAATTCCGGGATGAAGCTTATGAAAATTCCCGGATTTACAAGGAGTGAACCAAAAGATGGCACGATCGAATGATAAAGAAGAGAGAGTTTTTACCGGGCGAACAAGTCCTATTATTTAACTCGCGTCTTAAACTCTTTCCGAGAAAACTTAAGTCGAGATAGTTGGGCCATTTGTAATAAAGAAGGTGTTAAATCCTCCGGGAATAGTGGAATTGGTGTGCCGAGATGGAGAGACATTCATGGTAAATGGCCAGAGAATCAAGCATTACTTGAGCCGGGATCAAAAGGAAGAGGTGACACGCCTCACTTTGCTAGAGCCGTGACCGACTAAACAGGCGTCAAGCTATAGACGTTAAATTTAGCGCTTGTTGGGAGGCAACCCAATGGTTTTTCTGTTTTATTTTTTCCCATGTTTTCTTGGTTTGTTTTTTTTCCTTTTCCTAAGTTAGGATTTAATTGCTTTCATAGGTTAGAAGTTTTCCCTATTTTTTCTCAAAAAAAAAATAAAAACTGAAAAAAAAATCAAAGATGAGGTACGGCGGGTAGCAAGGGCAGCCCGTGCCGTCCCGAACCTGGGGAGTTTTTGTTCGGCCCCTATCACGGGCCACCCGTGCCCTTTCCAAACCTTGGGGTCAAACTCTTCGGCCCCTAGCACGGGCCACCCGTGCCGTTTGGCACGACCGTGCTCCTCTGCGCTGGGGCATATATTCAGATAAGCAGAATCGAATTTTTTTCACAACAAAAACCTCCCCCTCTTGCGCGAATCAGCAAAACTCGAGCCCCTTCCAAAATTGTTCGAAATTCTCCTATAATATCACCACAAATCACCTCCCACACTACTTTAAACTCAAATTACACTTGTTGAATTACTTGGAAGCATGGATTTGGGGTAGAAAGCACCTAGGGTTTCAAAAATCCAACTCTCTTCATAGTCTCGGGATTTAAGGTATGAATTGCACTTTTTATGTCAAATTTCTTGAGGATTATGGATTAGGGTTGATATATGATGCTTGCTTGATACTTGTGCCATGATTTTGATTGAAATTTTCTATTAGGCATTTTATCGAACATGTGGTGGGTTGTTGAATTATGATGATTTTGGTTAATTGCTTAATGGATTATACATGTGCTAGATTGTTTAGGGTGTTAGTGGCTAGGATTCTCGGCAATTATATTGGTATTTAAGTTGAAAGCTTAATTGTGGATTAAATTGTCGAAATGAGACATTATATCCTTGTTGAATTGTTGTATGAATTCATTGGTTCTCTTGTTTTACTTGGCACGCATTTTATTCTCACGATTGTTTTGTCGTGTACTAATTCAAACAAATGGCTGAACCACAAAGAGGTCGGGTGGACGTCGAGGAGACCCGCTCGGGAGATTGATCCAAATAGCCCCTAAGCTTATGGACTCACCTTCACCGAGCCAGAATTGATGGAAAAATGGAACCGACTGATTACTCGTACATTCACACCTTCACGCTATGCCGACGATTAGGGGTGTAAAAGAAGCGAATCTTTTTGATTTGATTCGGCATTCGAATTCGTATATTAATATTCGAATTCGAAAAACTAGAATAAGAATTCAAATAAGAATGTTTATTTTGATTCGTATATTATGCGAATACGAATATGAACATTATGATGTTCGATTCGATTATTCGAAAGAATATTCGAATAATATTATATATATATATATATATACTTATATTTATATAAATCACATATATATAATCTTTAAACATTTAGTATATATTTATTTATATAGATTAAAAATATATAATAAATCATATATTGACTTATAAAAGGTCATAAGCCCATATATAATTATTTTCTTTTAGTATATTTTTGATGGAATCAACAATAAAAAAAATAAAAAGATTATTGATGCATTTAGTGATTAATATATTGTTGATGTATTTAACAATTTATTGTTGTAAAATAATCAAATATTTTTAGAAAAAAATATAAATATTGGTTAGGATCTCGAATACGAATATTTAAATTGATTCGTATATATTCGGATATATTTTGAAATAAGAATAAGAATCATTTTTTGTATTCGAGCATTAAAAGAATACGAATAAGAATATTCTCTAAATGAGTCAAATACAAATAGAATATCTAGATATTCGACTCGATTCGATTCGTTTACACCCCTACGAGTGTACCCGAGCTCTCGGGATACATGAGGAGGTGTGGCTAATGTTTAAGCGAGTAGGATGAACCGCCTTCATGCAAGGGCGGTGGCCGACATTCAAAACACTCGCCCTTGAGTTCTTGAGCACAATATACGTTACGGAGACGCGAGTAAGGAATGAACTTCAAAAAATCAGTTTCAAATTGGGCAACATTTGGAGGAACGTCACCATCACCGAACTGAACCAGATTTTTGGGGTACCATCAAACGCCCCGTACCAGCCTGTCGCAAATTACAACTCACGAGAATTTTGGCGAATGTTGACTGAAACCCCAGAAACTGGCCTAATGCAATACGCGGCGCGCTCATCTAAGGCCTCGTCACTCCGAAACCCAGTATTCCGATACATTCAGAAAGTGACGACTTATTTTGTGTTCGCTCGCCACAACAATGGGGGTATGCAAGCGAGAGAGCTATACTTACTTTGGTGTATGCTCACCCGCACCCCTTATAATATGGCGGCAAACTTCGTGGACCATGCCGTTTATATCTCGCAGCAGGACACAGGGATAATCTTAATTGGGGGAATGATCACCCCCATTGCTCGAGATTTTGGGGTTGACATGAGCCACATGGAGCCTATAGATGGCAGTCGCAGCGTCAACATGCAAGCCCTCCGCACCATGGAAGAGGTAGTATATTTTGTTTTGGGGGGGAGAGGTAGTATATTTTGTTTTGATGGGTGTGGCGTTTGCATTCATTTAGTTGCATGTAGAGCATATAGGTTGCATTGCATTAGATGTTTGAAATTTTTATGGTTTTAGCACGTTTATCGCTTTAGCACGTTTATTGCTTTCCTAGTTGTTAGGGTGTGAGTTGACTGCTATTGTGTGTTCGTTGTGTTTTGATTGTGATCTTGATCTTGGGAGCATTTGCGGATTGGTTTATGTTGTTTTGAATTGGATGTTAAGTGTGAGTTGACCGGGTTGAGAATAGTTAATATGGAGCATGGGATTATTGGATCATGGTTAACATACTTTGAATTATACACTTACAAGCCTGTGAGCTTTTGAGCCTTTACTTCATTTATATTATGCAGTCTTGTTTGTGATTGAGCGTATCATTCATGTTGATTTGAATTCTAGAACTTGCTCTGGTATCTTCGTCAAAGTCACATGTTGTATGCATTCATGAAGATGATTTTAGGCCATTTTTGTTAATCCTTTTTGCCTACCTTATGATATTTGACTTCCCTAGTTAGCCAATTTGAGCCTATTGCCTGATTTTTTGATTGCCACATTTCAAGCCTTCGAACCTTATGTGATATATCTGTTACCTTAAACTTAAGTGTATGATGAATAAAGGGTTGAATGAATGGGTATCAAGAAGTTAGAAATGTGTAGATGTTGGGTGCTTGGGGGATAAAAGAAAAAATGAGGAAAAAGTGAAAAATACTCACAAGGAGTCGGAAAAACAAATCGACTGCAAATAAGTGAGTCGGCCAGAAGTGAAAAAGGGCTGGAAAGTATGATGTAAGGCGAAGGGGAATGATGTGTGAAAAAACAAGGGAGAAAGAGAGAAGTGAAAAGATATAAGGCGATTGGGAGTACATAGTTGATTTGTATTAGAAAAATGGTTTGAGAAAAACAATGTGTTTACCAATCTATACGCTCGAGTTGAGTCACTTTATCCATATTTCCCTACCTTAACCAAAGAGCCTTCATTACAACCTTAAATAAAGTCCTTTATGATTTATGAATTGCATACAAACGAGTGGCGGAGATGTGAGACGATTTGCAAGCATATGGTAATTCTTCGACATTGATATGATTTGAGCGAATACATGTCCCTTATCATTCTTGTGAGTAGAGTATACACTTTATCCCTGAGAGGTGTGATTTGAAGTGTTTTTTGAAGAAACGTCCAAACGCGTCTGGAATTTCTAGCATTGGCAGGTTTTAGTATTTTGGTCATAACTTTCTCTACAAAATTGCTATGAAGCTGATTCAAGTGGCTATGGAAAGCTAAGAGAGTGGGCTAAAACTCTAATGAAGACACCAAAAGCAAATTCGGACGTTGAGATGGCGCTACAATGCGAAAAAGAGGCGCTGCAGCGCAACAGCGGAGCCGCGTCGCCCAAAACGGCACCGCAATGCCGGAGTGTTCTACGGCGCTGCTGCAGCTTCCCTCCTTAAGCTTGCAGCGCCCGGCACGTAAAAAGGGCCGTCTGGGTTTGTGTTTGGTGCTGCAACGCCCATTTTCGAGCGCTGCAGGGCCCGTGGGCGGACAAAATAATGAAAGTCCGATTTTTGGATCTAAAAAGAGGGTACTATAAATAGATACATGGGAGGCTTGATCTAGGGGATGGAGGACACTTGGAGATGAAAACCAACACCACCAAGACACAAGGAAAGAGTTGGGGAAGAAGATTGAAGACATTTATTATCTAGAAATAGATAAGATTCTTCTTTAATCTCTTTAATTCCTTCTTTGTTGTTTCTTGCATATCATTTGAGATGCATTCTCATTTGATTATTAATATCTGTATTTTCATCATGAGCTAAACACTATAATTCTAGAGGGATGATGTAATCTATGTTTGAACTGATGTTTTGATATTGTGGTTTGTCAATCTAGATTTCCCAATATATTTGTGCTATTTGGATTTATTGCTTCTAAATTACTTGATCAATAATTTAGAGTGTTTTGTATATTTAATTTTCATCTCCAAGTGTCCTCCATCCCCTAGATCAAGCCTCACATGTATCTATTTATAGTACCCTCTTTTTAGATCCAAAAATCGGACTTTCATTGTTTTGTCCGCCCAGGCCTAAATGCAGCCACAACAAAAAACCAGACGGCACTTTTTTGTGTCGGCGCTGCAGCGCCAAAATCACTCCCAGTCTTTGCGGCGCTGTTTTGAAGCGCGCTATCGGCTCACATTTTTTGTTGTGTAGCGCCATCCAAACGTCCGAATTTGCTTTGGGTATCTTCATTAGAGTTGTAGCCCTCTCTCTTAGCTTTCCATAGCCACTTGAATCAGCTCCATAGCAAGTTTTTAGAGAAAGTTATGACCAAAATACTAAAACCTGCCGATCTTTAGAAATTCCAAACGCGTTTGGACGTTTCTTCAAATCAATCTTTCGTTGTTTGATCATCCTTGCTTCTTTTGACACACGACTCATTAAAATGACTCTAGACTTAATATAATTGGCCCTCAACATGGCTTGGCCTCTCAAATTGGCCTCTCAAAAACAACACAAAACTCAAGTCTAGGAAGCCCAAATCAATGGTATAAAACCAAGTGAACAGGTGTGATTTGAAGTGTTTTACCATGATTTTTATAAACTTGTGCTCCGTGTTAGCTCTTTGAAACTTGGTTGATTTGTGCTTGATGTCTATGGATAGATGACATGAATTGTGATGCGGTGTTCTTGAGTTGCTCTTCTTTACCCTATTTGTGTTGTCTTGTTTATAAAGTGTTGACTGGGACTGTCAACAGTTTAAGTTTGGGGGTTTGATTGACATGTATTTTGAGCTTGATATTAGCTAAAATGTGTTGATATGCATGCATTATATGAGTAAATAGGGTTTTATTCATGTTTTGTGGAAAAGGATTACGCTTTGAGTATTTTGTAGGAATTTATCATTAATTGTAGCGCATTGGCAACAATTCGGAGCGATACAATCGCCAATATTTGATGTGAAGTATGAAGTTTGGAGTCGAGTCGAGAAGAAGTCAGATGAACCGTGCGAAAAACGGAAGAAAATAGCCGTGTACGCATTGCTACAGGTGAGCACGGGCAGGGCGTGCCCCCTAGCACGTCCCGTGCTCAGCCTATACTTGAAGACATGGAGTTCGGCTACCAGCGCGGGCAGCCCGTGCCTCATGCAGAATTTTGACAACTACGTGTGGCACCCAGCACGGCTGTTGGGCGTGCCATATGGCACGGCCCGTGCTCCTTTGCGGGAAAAATAGAGTTCGATCCGTTTCAACTAGGTTTCGACCCAAACAAAGTACAAATAGACACGGGGCAGCCACAAACGAAGAGACGCTGATTTTTACCTAGAAACCAGAGAAAAGAGCAGTTTTCCACCGGAAACTTCGAGAGATAGATCAAGACCGCAACCACACCTTCAAGAATTGAAGATAGATAGAGAGATCGTCATCATCCCCGAGTCACTCATTCCATCGTATCGTTATTTCAATTAGTTAGATTTTTTATTATGAATAATTTGTCTATGAATTATTTATCTTCAATGTCTAGCTAAACATCTTGTGATTCCCGGGTTTGGGAGTAGGTTAATGAACACTTTTATTTGATGATTAATGATAATTAAAGTTAATGTTTTCTTCATCTATTCAAGTACTTTGCTTTAATTTCTGTTTTATCAAAAGGCCATTGATTTAAACTTGTTTGATGTATTGATTCATAATTCTAACAGATGAGTTTCAATACTAGATCTTGAGTACTTGACACAAATTGCTTGCATGATTGAGAAGTCTGTGAATATTTGTGAGACCTTATAATCTTTTGTACTATTGGGAGTTGGATATCTCATGTTGAGTAGAGATACTAGCATAGATATTCCAATCAACGCTTTTACATACATCTTGAGAATGAGGGTAAATTACTTTGGTAATTGGTCTATAGAGAAGAATTAACTTAGGTTTGATTAATCTGATAATAAAAGGGGGATACTAACTGAAACCATAACCCAGGAATCCATTCATTCACACATACTTGATCTTTCAATCGTTTTTTGCTCTGTTATTTTAGGATTAATTTCTGCTTTAGTATCAACAAAACCAATCCTTCAAATTTCAATAGTCTAGATAAAAAATAAGGCTATTATAATCCAATACTTAGTATATTAATTTATTAGTCCATGTGGATTCGACCTTGCTAACCCTATTCTATAAACTGCACCGTACACTTGCGGTGAAGCTAAAAAATAAGGCGAACAGTTCTTGCGCCACAGTCCACCATCCATCAAGGGAATCCAAAGGAAACAGACGCCAAACAAGGGAGAATATTACAGGAAGAAGAGTAATTGTAGAAAACAACTCCAATTTCTAGTTTCTAGTGTTGGAAAATGAATTTTCAAACTTTATTGATTTTTGTGTGAGAATTGGGAATATGTTTGCTTTGTTGTCTGAATTTCTGTTTAGAAATGAGAATATATTTGGTTATAGTTTTTCAAATGTATTTTTTACATAGATTTGCGTGATTGTAGTATATTTTTACCTAGTTTTGTGTGATTGGAATGAAAAATTGTTTGGTTGTGTTTTCAAAAGAATATTTTCCATAAAAAAGTGAAAACTGGAAATGACTTCATTTCTACTGAAAACTTTTGAAATAAACATAAAATCATTTTCCGAATAGTTGGAAAGTGGAAAAATATTGTTAGAAACACAATCATACAAGACCTATATTTTCAACGTTCATGATCATGTGGTAAGACCAAAATTTATTTGAGGTAAACATCTTGATGCAACATAAAGAAGTATAGAAGCCCCGTGGCATAGCTCAATGGTGCAAAGAACCTGGTTAATGTAATGTCCGCTTCATTGGTATCCTCAGCGTGGAGGTTCAATCTGTCTGGTAACGAGTTGGAAGATGAGGATTTCTTGTGTGGTGACTCAATCTAAGACAGCTCAGAACCCTTGCTCCAAGGCTAGCCCTGAGGGGGCGAGGTAGGCGACCGCCAAAAGCCCTCAATTTTTGGGCCCCCCAAATTTATATATAAGTATATACATATATATATATATATATATAATGTATTATATTTTTACATTTTGTAAAAAAAATGGTTGGGCCATAAAAATTTGGTTAGATTGAGACCCATGTAATATTCAATTGAAAATAAAAATTGATTTCCAAATAATAAAAAAAGGAGTAAGAAGATCATCCAATATCTTCTCCAATCTCTAGAATTATCTTCTATTTTTTTTTCTCATACAACTAGACGGAAAAAACATATCTCTCAACAGAAAAAGGTTTTTCAAAACTAAAACTGATAAAGAACTTACGTTCAACTATGTTCCATATGCATTGATGAGATGTTGAAAAAACTTGATTTTTAAGACCTTATTGACTTTGATCTTCAAATGCTAGAAGATCTAAATTTTTTAAGTAATTATTTGAGTTTTTTTTTGTATGTTTGCCGGTGGTGCATTCTTTCAAATTTCAATACTTTGGATGATGAAAATGAAAATTTGTATGTGTAAAAATATTCTTACTTTTATATCTCTATAAAAGCCATTTTTTTCCTTTTTACCATGGGCCTTCTAAAAGGCCAGGGTCGGCCCTGTCTGGCTCGTTAAGGCATATCTAGCGATTCACCTATTCCACAAAGCTCTAGGAGTAGGACAGTGGAGGTCCTCAAGAATGTGGTTCATCCGTTTTTTAAGAAGTATATAAGTTGATTAATGGGGGTGGCCTAATGTTATAGATGGGTTCACGAGATCAAAGTTCTCTAGTTTGAATCCCTACATCTGCAAATTAAGAAATGAACTGTATGGGAGTGATTTTGTTTAATTAGTCCCATGATTTCCTTAACAATATCATTTCCTTTGCAAACAAAAAGGAAGTAAAAAAAAAAGAATGAATATCATTCTTGAAGGCTTTAACTGCCCTTACCTTAGAGTTTTGTGGAGAAGGTGAATTGCGGATGTGTCTCAACAAGTCAGTGTCCTGAACTTAGAAAAAGGAAGTAGAATAGTGCTACGTAAAGTGGCTTCCATTTGATGTCTAGATTTAAGATATTTATTTTTATTTAAAAAAAAAGAAGAAAAGATGAAAAATAAAGCAACATGCATATCTTCGAGTATCTCACACTTCTCTATTTATTATTAAAAGAAAATGGTTCTGTCTAGATTGTCCTCTTCTCGTCTAATATGTCAATTCTTTGTCTAAATCTAAAAAATATAAGAAATGTGTATATTATTAAATTGTTGACCAATGGGATATTAAATAAATAAAGTATATACAAGTTGAACAATTGAGCACTCAACTTGGCTAATATTTAATCCCACTCCTTGATTTCACCTGTGAACTGTGTTTATTAGGTTATTAACAAATAATAGCGTTATGAGCCTTCATCCAAAGCCAAGCCAAAGTATGCAAAACAAAAAAAAATGGATGTGTTTTTTGAAAATAATTTTATTTTAATTTGTTCACCTTAGCTATATTGTAATATGATGCTGATAAAAATCGGTATATCACTCCAACTAAAGGATTTTGATTAGCCCTCCAACTTCTTCTCATGAGCCGATAGTTAGTCGAGTCAGAAACTTGCCTACAACAATTCAATATACGTTAGGCGGGCTCCGGGGTTGTCCTAGGGAGGCCCATCCGACGCATAAGTTAGTATAGGAATAGGAGAATTCCACAGTAAGGTAATCCAGAGCGAGTAGTTCAGATTAATATGGAATACTCACAAATAATGGGGATGTGTCTTTTTATACTTGAGTTGAAAGGATGCATTGGCCTTGTAGGATACAGTAGGCCGCGTGGGCCAGCACGTACCGCATGGGTTGGATAATTATATCTTTGATCCAATAATGATTAATAATATTGGATAATTAATTAAGTAATTTCAGAATTAAATAATGCAAGAAATAATAAAAATGAGAAATATTGGAAAAAGTCAATTTCGTCCCCAATATAAGCACCCGAACTCATGGGTTGTGGAAGGCGGAGAGAGCAGTGCAGGGATTAAAAAATATCATGTTGCTTCACTAATTTGGCTTGGCTTGATGGGTCTCACTCATTCTTGTATCAAGAACAAGTTGGGAAGAGAGTTCTGACCATGACTTCAAGAGGTAAATTTTTGCTCTCTTTATTATTATTTTTTATACTAAATTTGGAATTTATATTTCATTGTTTGGTGGGATACTTAGTCAAAATTTGGTGGAAAGTTGAGAGTGGAGTAAGCACAAACATGGAAGAGTGGAGTGATGAGTGAGATATGACTGACAAGGAGAGCCCCAAGGAGGGCACCCTCAAAGCCGCAGGCTTGAGCCCTCTGGGCCGCTCTTGAGGGTTGTTTCGCGTGTCCTTGTTCGTTCTTCTTCATGCGGGATTTTTTCTTCTATGGGGTTTATGTGCATCTTGAGCCAAGTTTTGGACCTCGGAATTTTTTCTTCCTCGTGTCATGGTCGGGGGATTGCCAACCAATCCATCTCTAGTTCTGTTTGTCCTGCTCCACTCTTGCAGTGAGTCTTGCCTATGGAGTTTAGTAGGCCTCATTTGGCTTGGGAGCTTCAAGTGGTGGGCGACTATGTTGAGTTTCCCTCGGGTTCAGATACAAGTGAGGAGGAAAGTTCAGTGGAATCTGAGGAGGGGATTCCGGATGAGGTCCCTCAGCCAAAGTATCAACCTGGGCTTTCTCCTAGGAGTAGAGCTTTGGATTCAGTGAGATTGGTGAGTAGATACTCTTTATTGCCTTGGGAGGCTGCGTGAGCGCTTGGGGTTGCCTACGGCTTTTCGCATGTTGGTTATGGGGTCTTAGAATCGACTTACTCATGCTCCTGAGGGGTTTATCACTGTGTACTTGCACAGTTCATTAGTTGGGTTCTTCATTCCTCTCGATCCACTTTTTATCAAAATTATTTAGTCCATAGGGTTGTTACCAACCAATTGATTCATTAGGCGCATTCTTGTATCTGGGGCTATGAGCAAGTTAAGCTTGTAAGCTATTGTGAGGGTTTCCACTCCTTGTTTCACCCTAAGAAAACCACTGGAGTGACTTTCTTTTACTTCTTATCTTGCCGACAATGTAAGTTTCTTATGGGGCTTCCTTCTCCCGGTGGACTTTGGAAGGAGGATTCTTTTCGCGAGGGGTTGGGATCTTCTCCATGGCTGGGCTAGTGAGGCATTGACGCCCCGTGGCAGTATTTCATCCCCCCATAAGTTGGTGAGAGTTTATGGGGATAAGGGTTTATTTGAGAATCCTTGCTTAACTTATGCACTTTACTTGTATACTCGTTGTTTTCGGATGCTTTGCCTTGTTTTCCTTTCAGGAAATGAGTGTTTTAACATTGCTGAGTTGATGACCTTCAAGAAGAAGGAGAATGAGAGGAACACGGGAGCTTCTAATGATATGAGAGCTTGTGTGTCCCGGCCAGAGAAGATGGTGAGAGGGGCTTGCACTCTCGCTGCTCGGAGGGCGGGAGGTGCAATGAGTCATGGTTGGATGAGCGCATTGAGGCCGTGTCGGCTGCCCGGTTTTATTCTAGCCCTTTCAATTGGAAGAGGCACCACACAGAGACTTGTGAGGGTTCATTCGGGACTATTGGCCCGTGGGTTTTACTTTCTAGTAGGGTAAACTAGCGCGAGTGGATCCGGTCTTTCTGAACTCATTCATAACCAAGTGGTAAGAATACACTTGGTTGATTCTAGGTGTTGAAGAGTTTGGTGCTCTTCATTGTTGTAAGAAGATTGTGGTGATCTTCATAGGTGGTATTGTAAGAAGAGTGGGGTACTCTTCAAGGTAAAATGTGTAATAGTTTGGTGTCTATTAATAAGCTTTTTCCTTTTCGAAATCCATTCGGACATATCGGATGGTAGATCACGTAGGCCCTAGTGGGTTGAAGCTCTCTAAATCATTGTGTGTTGTTTATATTTTTGCACCTCTACTTCTTCACAATCTTCATATTCGAAAGCGTAAGTCGGGAAAATTTATTCACCCCCCTCTAGATTTTTGTAGCCACTTGGACTAATAGGTGGAGCCCCTCTAGTAGGAGGAGCGAGGAGGAGGCGGCCCTCTATGAGGAGGAAAGGGGTGGCCTCCCACCTCTTGGTGGTCTCTCTTCTCGCTAGTTTCCTGCTCAAGTACTGACGACTTGAGATTTAGTTCCACGGGCTTGAGATCTTATCTGCATCGTGTCTTGGCAGTTCCCACAAACAATGCCAAAATGATACTGCTGAAAATTGGCAGATCACTCCAAGTAAGTGATTCTGATTTACGGTCCAATTTTTTCTCCGGAGCTGGTAATTCTTCGAGTTGGGAAGTTGTCTGCAACAATTCAACAAACTTTAGACGGGCCCCAGAGTTGTCCTAGAGAGGCTCCTACAACGCTTAAGTCAGTACCAGAAGTAGGATAATTCCAAAGGAAATGACAATAATCCAGAGCAAAAAAATCATATTAATGCGGAATACTCACAATTAATGAGGAAAAACCTTTTTTATACCTAGGTTTATGGCCGCATAGGCCTTGTAAGATAAAGTAGGTCGCATGGGCTAAATAATTATATCTATGATTCCAATTAATAATAATAATAATAATAATAATAATAACATTGGATAATTAATTAATAATTTTGGATATAAATAATGCGAGAAATAATAAAAATGAGGAATATTGAAAAAAAGTCAATTTTGTACCCCCAACAGAATATATATTAAGTTTTATATTATGTTTTTCTTTTTAAATATGCATTTGTTCGTTACCCAAATTAATGCATCTATTCCTTAGTAAATGTGCATTAAAAAATATAATATGTATACATACAATGACATCAAAGCAAATAAAATACCAAGTAACATAATAGAATTAATAGAGCAATTTAACAAAGAATACATTAGCCTGAAGTAGGGAAAATTGCAAAATTAGTTCTGTATTTATAGGGATGTTGCAAAATTAGTCCTGTAACTTTTGAAGTTGCAATTTTAATTATGTGCCAATTTTACCCCTTAAGAAAAAATAATTTTAATTATGTAATTTTTAAGATTTGACAACTTTAGTCTTTTATTTTTTACTTGTGGTAATTTCGGTCCTATTATTAAAAATAACCATTTTGACATATTTTTACGTGTTTTGTATTTTCATAATTGAGAAATAATACATATTGAACTCGTATCTCAGATTTTAATCTTGATTCATAAATTTAAAATGCTTATTTCATTAGGAAATCTATAGTATAAATAATAAATAAATTCTACTCAATTAAATAAAATATTGGTTGTGATACGATTTTAAACTTGATCTTAGGTATATTGATTATATTGGCTATCAAGGGCATTTCGGGAATAATTGAAATTTTGAAATAGCCCTTAGGACCAAATTTGAATCAACGTAAAACTTATAGGACCATAAATACATAAATCTAAAACTTACTGGACCAAAATTACAAAAAAGACAAAACATACAGGACTAAAATCGCAATTTCAAAAGTTACAGGACTACTATTGCAATAACCCTATAGATATAGGGCTAATTTTGCTTTTTTCCTGCCTTGTAGTATATTTAACCATTTTGTGCTTGTTTGGAGCACTTATAGAAAAGTTCATTTAGAAAATGGACTTATCTAAAATGGACCTTTTAAAAAGCCTCGCATTCTCACTTCTCTAGAATAGACTCTTTGAAGGAGTGACTTATCCAAAAGTCCATTCCAAAAATTTATTGAAATGGACTTTTAGATCCAAAAGTCCATTTCAAAAGTGCTCCCAAACAAGCACAAAATAATGTAATATTTGCTTTAGCACTTCGATTGGGAGAAAATACATAACACAACTCGAAGAACGGTGAAAAAAACTATTTTTGGTATCTTCTGATTTTCGCCCTTATGGTAAAAAAATAATGGAACCAATTAAGATTAATATCAAAAATAAAACTAACTGATGCAATTGGGTCTAATGCATTTTACACTATTGCCTTGATATGCATAAATACATGACCTAAATTTTAGGATTAAATCTTCACCATCAATTCGTAATTATAAACGCATATATAGGGACAAAGGGTGTCAATTTTGAACTCGACACAAATCTAACAAGAAATTAATTAATGAGTGTGGGTCCAGACTTCATGGATCCGGTCGAAGTCGAATAACCCGTCAATTAAACAGATCGAGTTCGGGTCAACCTGCTATGACCCATTTAACCCGTCTAATCCATTTGTAAATTTAAAAGAAAAACTAAGTAAATAATTAATTATAAGACAAATTAGACAACATGACATGTCTTTAAAACTTAAATGCTAAAATCTCCTTAATTATGTATGTTGTTATTATTTTGCATGTTTTTTGTATGTTGTCCTCAAAATATGATTAGTACATTATGTTATTTATGCAATTATGTTATTTCTTTTGCATGTTGTGAATTGTGATATTTTTTATTGATTGAATAGAGTGTCATTGTGGTTGATTTTAAAAAAATAAAATTTATTAAGTTGGAACTGTTAAATGTACATAAAATAATTTTATTAAATGGGTTAATCAGGTCAGGTCCGAGTTACCTATGAAATAAATATGTCGGAACTATGTTCAAGATCCTGACACAAACAATTAAGCAGGTCGGGTCTTGGGTTGACTTATTATATAGGAAGCACGGACACTTCTCTGAGGATGTCGTACCCATACCAGATACGTATCCGATATGATACTTTACCTGATACTTTATGGATACTCCATGGATATATCTACACATGGAAATAGATAGAATTTATTCTATTGCTCATTTTTTCATCATTTTTTCATGTATCCATGTGAGTTATCACATTTCATATTTGAGCACTTATGAGATTTTGGTTTTTTTTTTTTTTTGTAATTGAAACATTGTTTTTTTAATTATACTTAGTACGTTTGTATTTTCAATAATATAAAATTTTTATATGTATATATATATATATATATATCGTACTCGTATCCTTAAAATTTCAAAATATGTCGTATTTTCGTACCCATGTCATATTGTATCCGTGTCCCGTATCCGTATCAGTGCTTCATAGCTTATTATAACCTGCGAGCCCACAAATCTGGACACAACCCAAAATTCACAACCATATTATCATTCGGCATGGCCGTAAAACTTATTTATTTGTACGAAAATGTTTAAACTGAGTCATTTTTTGTTTGAGCTACAAGTCTATCATTAATATTTTACCAAATCCTAATCAGATTGAGACTTTCTGAGATGGACATATGATTATGAACTATTACCTCAAGTGAATTCAAAAGAAACAATTTGGACCAGACCAAGCTAACGCAGGGTTGTTTGTTTTTCATTTTCAGAAGGAACTTCTTTATTTTTCACTATTTGAAAATAAAAATGCATTTTTTTAATCCGTTGATAACCGAAATACAGTGTGTTCTATTTTTGAAAAAATTAGTTCCAAACTACAAATATTTACTTATTTTCATACTCATTTTCATATACACTAACGTTACACGCCTTTTTACATAAAAAAATATTATTACACAATTACTATTTTTTTAACCATTTAATTTTTATTTCTAAATTATATAAAAATGTAAGTAATCCATACACACAATGACACACACACACGCATATATATATATATAGGATTTGGATCAGGTGAGTCCACATATCTTAGGTGAGTACACGAGACCAAATCTGAGACCTTGATTTAATTTTTAAACGGTTGAGATTAATCAAATTTTACCATTTTTTAACATATAACTTAATAAAAAAATGGTTGTTTTGGTAATTTTAATTTAAATCTGATTTTGGGAGGGAAGTTATTTTTGGGAGTGGGCTATAATTTAGGAACGGTTTTAGGCAACGTGTTTTATCCCAAATCTTGCATATCTTCTCCAATTTGGTAAATGAAGAGTCAGAAGAATTATTCTTCCTGCAAACACCAGAACTTTCTCTGCAACCATCTCCCAAATAATCCCTACCGTGAGAAAACCAATCTCCATGTTCATTCTTCAAGGGTATTTCTCCTAGAAAACCGTCTCCAAACTCATCCCTACCACGAGAAGTCCTTGTTCATCCCTACCGTGAGAAATACCAGTAAAGTGAAAAACCACAAATTGTCGTACAACCTTTCGTTCGGAAATCAAAAACTCAATCTCATCAATCGGTCAAAAATCAAGTAGGAGTTGAACCATATGCACCTACATCACTCAAGGCATCTTCAAATTTCCTCAGAAGAAGCGGCCCAAAAAACCCGGAAAAATTTAATTCTTCATCCCCATTTTTTTTGTATGTTTACCCAGAAAGTTGCTTATGCGTGTCTATAATCTTGCTTATATGTGCCAAAGAATATGCTTATAATTATGAACGTGCTTGCGAATCCAGGAAAATTTAATTCTTCATCCCTATTTTTTATTTGTATGTTTATCCAGAAAGTTGCTTATTCGTGTATATAATCTTGCTTGTTTGTGCCTATGAATATGCTTATAAGTATGAACAAACTTGCGAATGCAAAAAATTCAATTCTTGAAGAGCAGTCGAGTCAAGAGCTGACTTCAGAGTCAGAAAGAGAAAGTAATCAAGGCCCAACAGAAATTTAAGAGATGCAAGGGACAAAAACAGGGACAGCGGGCTCTGAAAAAACGACGAGGCGCAACTATTGATGATGCATAGAAAGTATACAACTACAATATGTTTGGATGAAATGAATGAACAGAGGGAGGCGGGCTTGGGACGGGCGAAGGAGTTTTGCCAAAATGAAATAGGATCATTTCGAAATGTTTGTTGCTTCGTACTTTTGATCAAAGTGTTGATTATTGTAGTGTTTTATAGCCACTTTAAATTTAGTTGGTTTTTGACGTACTTGTAGTTGATGTTGAATGTTTTTTGATTATTGCCGTTGTGTTTGTTCATGGTTGTTATATTTCTGCAAAGCAGAAATCAGTTGCTTATGTAAGCAAAATTCAACTCGTCTATAAGCAGAATTCAACTTTATTGTAAGCAAGAAGTCAATTGTCTTGCACACATTTTTATCTTTTCAAGTATCTTATACTTTTAGCAGTATTCCAATATCTGGTAAGCAAGATTCAAATGCTCTGTAAGCAGAAGTCAATTGACTTGTAAGCAATTATCTTCATGGCAATTTATACTATTAGCAATATCAATTATATTTATTTTTTTCTTTTGGTCGAACAGCATTACAATAGTAACAAATAAGTAAAGTACAAATCATTACAATAAGAAATCATATGCAATTTGTAATATGTGAATAAGTGGTGTTAAAAAAAATAAACAGGCAGTCACAATATTTTTTATCGAGCACATGCCCTTTTTTCATTTGTTAGGAACAATTTTTACGATTGTATCAAACAAATAATTACAAAATTTGAAATAAACATAAACATTAAGCAGTAAAATGTGCTTTAATAAGTAGTATCAAATGCTTTAATAAGCAGCATCAAACATGCACTTCAAAAATAACGTCAATAAGAGTGAATTCTACTTGTCGCACGTTTTGCTATTATGTGAACCTATTTCTCCACATTTCCCACAACATCTCTTCAATTTCCGTTGGGCCTTGATTGCTTTCTCTTTCTGACTCTGAAGTCGTCTCTTGACTCAAATGCTCTTCAAGAATTGAATTTTCTGCATTCGCAAGTTTGTTCATACTTATAAGCATATTCATATGCACAAAAAAGCAAGATTATAGACACGAATAAGCAACTTTCTGGGTAAACATACAAAAAAAACAGGGATGAAGAATTGAATTTTCCTTGGATTCGCAAGTATGTTCATAATTATAAGCATATTCTTTGGCACAAATAAGCAAGATTATAGACACGCATAAGCAACTTTCTGGGTAAACATACAAAAAAAAAAAAAGGGGATGAAGAATTGAATTTTTCTCGGATTCGCAAGTATGTTCATAATTATAAGCATATGTTCATAATTATAAGCATATTCATTGGCACAAATAAGCAAGATTATAGACACGCATATGCAACTTTCTGGGTAAACATAAAAAAATGAAATGATGAATCGAATGATTGTTTTAGAAAAATGCGAATCAAATTTTAATTGGATTAAGTAAAAAATAGACAATATAAACAATCGAAAGGTGAGAAAATTGGTTACCTTGTTGTTCATTAGTGTTGAAGCATTCTTCATAGGTGTATTCCATTTTTTTCTTGCTTGAATTCTCAAAATGTCGATTTTGTGTGTTGTGGGATAAGATTTTCGTTTCACACTCGGTGGAGAAGATGATTATGGCTGGGACGATTTTCCAATAATGATTTGGTGGATTGTGATTGCAAATTTGATGGTAACTCATCCTATTTTAATGGGATTTACTAGATTTAGCCAACAACTCTTTTCTTATGTGGACTGATTTACCCTCACGTTGACTTTATCACATAATTTATCAACATTAATCGGGTTTAATCTCAACCTCAAATTAGTAGATTTGTGGCTTGGATCTGGTCTATGTACTCATGTAATAGAGGGGTCCTATATAACCCTCCCCCTATATATATATATATATATATATATATTAATGTGAAATCTAGTGAAAAAGTCTAATATTTATGCCGAGTTAACACAAAACAAATTTGTACTTGCAAAACATAAACCATTTGATTACAAATTTGTAGAAAAATATGCAACAGATTGAAAGAAAAATCTTCTATTGTTTTCATTGAATTGGAATAAAAGTCTGTACATATCACCAATGTCTATCATCTATTTATATACAACAATGAGCTGGCCGAATCTTGGAGGAAAAGGAATAAAATTTACTGAACAATTTCAGAGCATCTAATCAGTTAATCAACATAATTTTCTACAGTACTTGCACTACAAGAAAACAATCAAATTCCAATGAAATAAAAAATTGTTGGAATTTTAAAAGTTCCAATGGAAATTCTAATGCTACAACATCCTGTTGGAAAATTTCAACAGAAAGTCCAACGATAAGCAAAACCATTTGGTACTGTTGGAATATTTTTTCTTAGGAATTTTCATTGGAATTTTGTCATTCCAACGGCCATTATACCATTGGTGCTTTTTTATTGGAATTTATGTTGGAATCGCTAATTCCAATGGAAATTAGCCAAATACCAACGGATTTTTCCCTTGTTTTTTTGTAGTGTTGCACCCTCCATTTCCATGCAATGCCTTTGTTCTTCATGTGCAGTTGTATTTATGTTTATTTGTTTTTGATTCCTCACTTTTTCTTTTATTTTCTGAGACTCCCCCTCAAGATGATCATAGATATTCAATATGCCCATCTTGGACAATAGAGAATGGAATCTTTCTGCGCTCAATCCTTAAGTGAATAAATCTGCAAGTTGAAATCTTGAAGATATATGTTTTGTCTTGATCTTACCTTCTAGCACCTTTTGTCTTACAAAATGACAGTCAATCTCTACATGATTAGTTCTTTCATGAAAGACATGATTTTTGTAAGATATATGGCTGACTGATTATCACAATAAAGTGTGATAGGATGTTGTGTTTCAACCTTAAAATCTGAAAGCAAATATGTAATCCATGTTATTTCACAACATGTTTGTGCTAAAGCTCTATACTCAGCTTCAGCTGAAGATCTTGAAACAGTGCTTTACTTTTTAGTCCTCCAACTGATCAAGGAATTTCCTAAAAAAATGCAATAGCCAGTTGTTGACTTTCTAGTTTCAGGGTAAGATGCCCAATCAAAATCGCTATAACCTCTTATGATTAATTCTGAGTGAGATGGATAGAATAATCCTTGTCCTATAGAGCCTTCTAAATATCTAAGTACTCTATAGACAGAATCTAGATGAATAGAATCAGGCTTATCCATGAATTGGCTCAGTATATTCACTGCATAAGTGATATCTGGCCTAGTGATAGATAGATAGATTAGTTTTCCAACTAATCTTCTATAACTAGTGATGTCTTTGATGTGATTATCTGATGAATGACACATTTTGTGGTTTTGTTCTATAGGAGTATTATAGGTCTTACACCCTAACATGCCTGTGTCATTGATAATATCTAAAGTATACTTTCTTTGATTTAAGTGAATTCCTTCCTTTGATCTGGCAATGCCAATGCCAAGAAAGAATTTGACTTCTCCTAGATCCATTACTTTGAACTGGGAATGAAGAAATTCTTTAACAGAATTAATGATTTGAACATTGCTACTTCTAATAAGGATATCATCAACATAAACAAGAGAGCAACAAAACCATTATGATCATTCTTTTTGAAGAGAGAATAATCTGATGTAGACTGTTTAAAACCTGCATCAATTATTGTTTTTTTAATCTTTGAGTTCCATTGTCTTGATGCTTGTTTTAAACCATAAAGTGACTTGTGAAGTTTACAAACTAATGTTTGCTGAGATATACTTGATGAGACTCCCCCTTAATAGAAAAATCAGGAAGAAGTGACATGTAAATTTCCTCATTAAGATCTCCATTAAGAAAAACATTATGGATATCCATTTGATGCAGATGCCAATTATGAATAGATGGCAAAGCAAAAAAGATTTCGACAGTAGTGATTTTGACAAAGGACTGAAGGTCTCTTGATAGTCAAAACCTTCTTGTTGAGTGTAACCTCTGGCAACTAGACGAGCTTTATATTTGTGTAACGCCCCACTTTCTATATACGAAAGTGTTTTCTTAAAAAAAACAGAAAATAAAAATAACTTGGGACGCCACGACTAAAAATGGGAGTTTTCAAAAAAATATAAATAATATATTTTTTTTATTAGTATCTTTAAAAAAAACATAAAATTTTAACGGAAAATTTAATGCGGAAGCGATTTAAACAACTAAAAGAAAAATAGTCATTCATTATAATAAGTCAACGGAATTTAACCATAGTCAAACATATTCCAAAGCTACAAAAACTAAATAGCCGGATAATAGTAGTTTAACAAAACATTAAAATCAAAAGTTCAAGTAGACACTAAAATATTCATTCCAAATAAAAGACTTATTTTACTTATTTAAAATGGAGATCAAGCCAGTCATTCCTCCTCGCCTTCGCTGCGCCAAACTCCATCTGAAAAATCATTGGTAATAATGGGGTGAGTAAAAACACTTACTCAGTGGGAAATCATATTTGTTCAAGCTAAATAAAATGCATGTATCACATTAATGAAAAACTTGCCACATATATCATAGCATCATAGCATCATGGCATCATAGAATCATGGCATCATAGAGTTCCTAGAGCATAAAGCTCATGTAACTTGAATCTTGGAGTTCCTAGAGCATATAGCCCATGTAACTTAAATCTTGGAGTTCCTAGAGCAAAAGCTCATGTAACTTGAATCTTAGATCATAGAATCCATTGAGCAAAATTCATAGGATATAGCATGTGCACTTTAAACATTAATGTAAACATTCATAATATTTAACAAGAGCAAATAGTAAAAACTCCCCACCTTGAAAAAGATCCGATGCAAATTTTGTGTTGATATGCCTTGGATTCCTAGATCTCCTTTCTACCCTCGTCTCCTATTACGATGATAAAATAAGTTGTCTTAAAACTTAAACTTTAGAACCTTAAAATTAATAATATTATTATTATGATAAAGTAGATCATGTAAAAATAATATTAATATGAATATTATTTATTATATAAAAATAATATAAATGATATAGATCTAATAAATTGATTAGAAAATATGTATATCAATTAAATCCTTTAAAACTTGAAGACTCTGTGTTTTTGAATTAAAATAAACACACTAATAGTAATAAAATTACTAAACTCAAAACATGTAAACTAAATCATACACACACTAAATCATACACACACGGCACATTCATATATATATATATATATATATATATATGTATATATCTAATTATCTATATAACATAGACACGCACACACGGCACATGCACATATATTTATATATTAAACACACATATATGGATAGATGTTTAAAACACACACATACATATCTAATATGCATACATACATAAATACACTCACACGCACACACTCACATGTTTCACATAAATATAATAGTATACATATTAATATACATAGCATATAAACACACCCATCACCACAATCTGCACACACACACTCACTTAACATAATATATATATATATATATGTATATATATAACCCACTTGTATAATAGAATAATGATGGAAAATAAAAGGAGAATTTGTGGGGAGAGTTAGAGTACTAGACATACACATTTTGGATGGAAAAGAAAGCAGACGGAAAGACAAGTAAAGAAAAGTAGAGATTACATACCTTGGTCTTCAGGTTCAAATGGGATGGTGAGGGTTATTATATAATTAGAGTAGTGATTATAATAGTAATTAGTGAGGTAAAGAAAGTCAGAAGAAAACAAAAAATGTTAGAAAGTTGTTTGTCAGCCGTAATTAATGGGTTGGCTAGTCATAATTATTGTGATACCAATTAATGCACATTAGGTATTATTATTATTATTATTATTATTATTATTATTATTATTATTATTATTATTATTATTATTATTAGTGGGTATTACATCCTCCCCCACTAAAAAAAATTTCGCCCTCGAAATTTCAAAACTACTAACCTTGATTAAGGAAATTTGGATACTTAGTTATGATCTCGTCCTCTCGTTCCCAAGTTGCCTCATTTTTCCCGTGACGACTCCACTGTACCTTAATTAAATTGATATCCTTATTCCTTAACGTATGTGTCTTTCGATCTAATACGGCAACTGGTACTTCTTCGTAAGATAAATCTTTGTTGATTTCCAATTCTGAGTAGTTGACTATGTGACTTGGATCATACACATACTTTCTCAACATCGAAACATGGAAGACATTGTGAACAAAGGCAAGTTCTGGTGGTAGAGCTAGTCTATAAGCCAAATCTCCAACTCGAGCTAAAATCTCAAATGGACCAATATATCTTGGTTGTAGCTTTCCTCTTCTCCCAAATCTACTGATGTGTTTATTCGGTGCGATCTTTAGAAATACCTTATCTCCCACATTGAACTGTAGATCTTTTCTCCTTTTATCGGCATATGATTTTTGTCGATCTTGTGCTACTTTGATTCTTTGTTTGATCTTTTCAATAACTTGCATTTTGTTCAACGATCTCGAGTCCCAAAATTTTTCTCTCACCCATTTCATCCCAACATATAGGCGACCTACATTTTCTTCCGTACAATGCTTCGTTGCCTGATAACTATTATTATAGGCAAATTCCACTAACGGCAGATATACTTCCCAACTTCCTCCAAAGTCCAAAACACATGCTCTCAACATGTCCTCCAAAATTTGAATGGCCCTTTCCAGACCACCATCTGTTTGTGGGTGGTAGCGATCTAAAATTTAATTTAGTACCCATAGCTGATTGTAGACTCCTCCAAAATTTTGATGTAAACCTTGTGTCTCTGTCCGATACTATTGAGACTGGAATACCGTGTAGTCTTACAACCTCCCTAATGTAAACCTGTGCATATTGATCCATGCTATAAGTCATCTTCACAGGTAGGAAATGAGCAGACTTTGTTAATCGGTCAACCACAACCCAAACAGTTTGATTCCCTCTTGTTGACCGAGGTAATCCCGTCACAAAATCCATTGATATGTTTTCCCACTTCCATTCTGGAATCTCAAGCGGTTTAAGAAGTCCAGAGGGTCGCTGATGTTCAACCTTAACTTGCTGACATGTTAAACACTTCTCAACAAAGTTTCCTATACTTCTCTTCATACCCTCCACCAAAAATTTCTCTCAAATCTCGATACATTTTTGTACCTCCTGGGTGAGCAAAAGATATGGAGTACAATGGGCTTCTTCGAGGATTCTTTCCTTAATTCTTCATTCTTTGGCACACATAACCTACCATTGTAAGTTAACGCACCATCAACTGCAATTGAAAACCCCTTAATGCCCCCATCAAGGGCATGATTCCTCATTTTGCACAAAAAGACATCATTGGCTTGTGCTTCTTTTATCCTTTCTCGTAATACTGGTTGTATCACCATAGTTGCCAATATTTCTTCAATTCGTCTAGGTGGTGGCACAACTTCGATTTTTAACTTCGTAAATTCTCTTATTAATTGTGCCTCTTGTGTAAGTAGACTGGTCAATTCCCCTCTTTGTTTTCTGCTCAACGCATCAGCAACTACGTTTGCTTTACCAGGGTGATAATGGATGGTGCAATCATAGTCCTTCACCAATTCCAACCATCTTCTCTGCCTCATATTCAACTCCTTTTGAGTAAAGAAATATTTCAGACTCTTATGATCTGTATAGATCTCACATTTTCCCCCATATAGATAGTGTCGCCAAATCTTCAAGGCATGAACTACTGCGGCTAGTTCTAGGTCATGGGTAGGATAATTCAACTCATGTTGTTTCAGTTGTCTCGAAGCATAGGCAACAACCTTGCCGTGTTGCATCAAGACACAACCCAATCCTTGCTTCGATGCATCACTATAGATGACGAATACATCTGATACCTCTGGAATGGTCAACACGGGTGCTGATGTTAGTCTCCGTTTTAGTTCTTGGAAACTTTCCTCGCACTTTTCTAACCACTGAAACTTTTCGCCCTTCCTTGTCAATTTGGTCATAGGCGCTGCAATCTTTGCAAATCCCTCAATGAATCTTCTATAGTAACCTGCTAACCCTAGAAAGCTACGAACCTCATTTGCATTTGTAGGTGCTTTCCAATCATTCACAGCTTCGACCTTAGCCGGGTCAACTTCTATTCCTTTTGATGTAACAACATGTCCCAAAAATACGACTCGATCTAACCAAAACTCACACTTTTGAATTTTGCATACAATTTCTCCCTGCGAAGTGTTTCCAGTACGATACTCAAATGCTCTTGATGTTGTTTCTCATTCCTTGAATAGACCAATATGTCATCAATGAACACTATGACGAACTGGTCTAAGTACGAATGGAAAACCCGATTCATGAGATCCATGAACACCGCTGGAGCATTGCTTAAACCAAATGGCATCACCACGAATTCATAATGTCCATACCGGGTCCGGAACGCAGTCTTCGGTATGTCATTATCCTTGATCTTTAACTGGTGATAACCGGACCGTAAATCGATTTTCGAAAAGACACTTGCTCCTCTTAATTGATCAAATAGGTCTTCTATTCTTGGTAACGGATATTTATTCTTGATTGTGAGTCGATTAAGCTCTCTGTAATCGATACACATCCTCATTGATCCGTCTTTCTTTTTAACAAATAAGACCCGGCGCTCCCCAAGGTGAGACACTTGGTCGAATAAATTTCTTATCCAATAACTCTTGTAATTGCACCCTTAACTCTTGTAGTTCCTTTGGTGCCATCCTGTAGGGTGCTTTTGATACAGGTGCTGCTCCAGGCACTAAATCTATTGTGAATTCCACTTGTCTATCTGGTGGAACTCCTGGAAGGTCTTCTGGAAACACATCCCCATAGTCCCTTACAATTGGAACATCAGTGAAATTCAACTCCGTAGATTTGGTGTCTTGTATACTCACCAAGTACCCTTGGCAATTCTCTTTCCTCAGCATTTTCATCGCTTTCATAGCTGATACAACTCTAGGTATTGCGCTAGACTTGGCTCCGTAAAAAGTGAATTCATCTCCTCCTGGTAGATGAAACATTATCTCTCTTTTATGACACTCAATACTTGCTCGATGCTTACTGAGCCAATCCATTCCTAAAATTACATCAAAGTCTCTCATGTTTATGATGTGTAAATTTGTTACTACTGATTCTTCCACAAATTTCTATTTTCACGTCCTTAGACAATTCATTGATCATTAATGTCTTTCCGAAGGTATGCTAACTTCAAGGGAATGTTCATTATATCTCTCTTATTTCCAATTTTCTTATGAAACTTAGCGATATAAATGAATTTGTAGCACAGTGTCAAACAATACAAGAGGGGACTTCAAATATTGTCGAAGATACTGTCATCAGTGTTGGGTTCTTGATCGGCCTCTGCTCTGTCGGTGCAAATACTCGCCCTTTCCTCTGCAGTACTTGAGCCTTTTCCCGAGTTCTCTCCCGGATATGTGGAACACTCGTGTGCTTGATGCCCAGTACTGTTTACATCTATAACATTTTCCTTTTCCGAATAGACACTCTCCCCTATGATTTCTTCCACATTCGCACAATGTGGTTTTCCATTCGACTGTTGGGCCCCATATTTATATTCTGTTTGACTTGTTTATTCTCGAACATTACCCTTAAACTGGTTGAGGATTCCAATTTCTCTTCCCTTGAACCTCCACAAACTTCTTGTTTCCGACATCCATGTTTAGGCGAGTGGCGACCGCCTTGTGCCCGTTCTACGACATCCGCATAAGTCATTGCACCTTGCCCTGAGTATACCTCCAACTTCGGGATGCAAACCTCTTTCAAATCTTCTAGCCTTCTTTTGGTCATGTCCACAAGATGTGTGGCATAAGCGAGACAATTGGTTGAACCTTCGCTCATATTCAACCACCGACAATCTTCCTTATTTGAGTTCCAAGAACTCAGCTTCTTTACGGTCTCGGTATGATTGAGGAAAGTATTTGTTCATCACCACATCCTTAAACTCTGTCCAAGTTAGAGAATTGCGTTCTTCCTCAGTTCTTGTTCTCCAATCGCCTCCCACCAAAGTGATCGGATCTTGAAATTGGAACACAACACATGATATCCTTTGAGCATCAGTGCATGCTATGTGTGAAAAGATTCTTTCCAACGAGCGTATCCACTCTTCAACAAATGCAGGGCCGTCACGTCCGTTGAACCTTGGGGGTTGGTAGCGACGAAATTGTTCTACTACTTGATTCATTTGATTGATAGGGACTGTATTGTTTTGGGCCATTTGCCCTTGCTGAGCAAACCCTTGAAGCACAGTGACCAAATTGACAATTAGGTCATGTCCATTTCCATTGCCATTCTCGTCTCCGTTTCCGTTCGTTTGACCTCGTGTTTGAGGAGCCATTGGTTCCTATTAAGAGGATGGTTGTACCTTAGTTGAAATATTCATGAAGATATTATCAATATAATCAATACTCAAATAAAATAAGTAAACATTCATTCATGGTAAACTCTTGAGGTGATAACAATGTTTATCCTTAGAAAAGCAGTAACAGACATCGAAATATATATATATATATTAACTACTAAGTTTTTCGAGTTTGCATAGTCGGAGTTTCTTAAGACGATTTAACTGATTCCGATGTCTTAAAATTAACATCCTCTTCTGGGTCCTCTTCTTCACTCTCCACGTCACTTGGAAAAGGGTCATCATCAAATTTTATCCATTTCCTAAAGCATGCCGCGGAAAACTCCACATAATCTATGATTGCCCCTCTCTTGTTGTCCACCTCCAAGTGTTCTTCGAGTAGCCGACGTGCCTGTCTTTTCCAATAGGGTGGCATGGTGTCAACTAACTTTCGGGCGGCTTCATAGTGAGTAACTCCATTAGGTAAGTTTCTGACATTCTTCCACAATTTCAGCATCGTGGCTATATGTACTCCTAGATCATCATCTTCCTTGGCCTGCTTATACTCCCTATATTCTTGTAGGCGGTTGAAAGGGCCCAAGGGCGGCCCTGTGCACCCTTTTCTAGCACTTGAGAGAATACGCATCTAATACACAACTAAAATGTAAATTATTCATATATCAATTATGCATTATTGTTATCATTGGCATACCCATCAACTACCCTTGCTATCATAATGAACTTGCAATGAAAATAAATTTCATGTAAACTAATGACTGATTTATGAAATAATATGCATATTATGTTATCTTGGCATCATAGAAATCATAGCAATTGTATCATGGAATGACATACGTTAATATGAAAATATGTACCTTTTTGTAGTTGGCGAGCCAGGTAGAGGTGAATGACTTACAACAAAAGATATTGTCCTTATTTATAATTTGTTTTTTTAAACTCAACATATACATAGTTTTTTTTTCGTCTTGGAAATCGGACTCGCTGATACCACACTCGTAACGCCCCACTTTTTATATACGAAAGTGTTTTCTTAAAAAAAACAAAAAATAAAAATAACTTGGGACGCCACGACTAAAAATGGGAGTTTTCAAAAAAATATAAATAATATATTTTTTTTATTAGTATCTTTAAAAAAAACATAAAATTTTAACGGAAAATTTAATGCGGAAGCGATTTAAACAACTAAAAGAAAAATAGTCATTCATTATAATAAGTCAACGGAATTTAACCATAGTCAAACATATTCCAAAGCTACAAAAACTAAATAGTCGGATAATAGTAGTTTAACAAAACATTAAAATCAAAAGTTCAAGTAGACACTAAAATATTCATTCCAAATAAAAGACTTATTTTACTTATTTAAAATGGAGATCAAGCCAGTCATTCCTCCTCGCCTTCGCTGCGCCAAACTCCATCTGAAAAATCATTGGTAATAATGGGGTGAGTAAAAACACTTACTCAGTGGGAAATCATATTTGTTCAAGCTAAATAAAATGCATGTATCACATTAATGAAAAACTTGCCACATATATCATAGCATCATAGCATCATGGCATCATAGAATCATGGCATCATAGAGTTCCTAGAGCATAAAGCTCATGTAACTTGAATCTTGGAGTTCCTAGAGCATATAGCCCATGTAACTTAAATCTTGGAGTTCTAGAGCAAAGCTCATGTAACTTGAATCTTAGATCATAGAATCCATTGAGCAAAATTCATAGGATATAGCATGTGCACTTTAAACATTAATGTAAACATTCATAATATTTAACAAGAGCAAATAGTAAAAACTCCCCACCTTGAAAAAGATCCGATGCAAATTTTGTGTTGATATGCCTTGGATTCCTAGATCTCCTTTCTACCATCGTCTCTCTATTACGATGATAAAATAAGTTGTCTTAAAACTTAAACTTTAGAACCTTAAAATTAATAATATTATTATTATGATAAAGTAGATCATGTAAAAATAATATTAATATGAATATTATTTATTATATAAAAATAATATAAATGATATAGATCTAATAAATTGATTAGAAAATATGTATATCAATTAAATCCTTTAAAACTTGAAGACTCTGTGTTTTTGAATTAAAATAAACACACTAATAGTAATAAAATTACTAAACTCAAAACATGTAAACTAAATCATACACACACTAAATCATACACACACGGCACATTCATATATATATATATGTATATATCTAATTATCTATATAACATAGACACGCACACACGGCACATGCACATATATTTATATATTAAACACACATATATGGATAGATGTTTAAAACACACACATACATATCTAATATGCATACATACATAAATACACTCACACGCACACACTCACATGTTTCACATAAATATAATAGTATACATATTAATATACATAGCATATAAACACACCCATCACCACAATCTGCACACACACACACTCACTTAACATAATATATATATATATATGTATATATATAACCCACTTGTATAATAGAATAATGATGGAAAATAAAAGGAGAATTTGTGGGGAGAGTTAGAGTACTAGACATACACATTTTGGATGGAAAAGAAAGCAGACGGAAAGACAAGTAAAGAAAAGTAGAGATTACATACCTTGGTCTTCAGGTTCAAATGGGATGGTGAGGGTTATTATATAATTAGAGTAATGATTATAATAGTAATTAGTGAGGTAAAGAAAGTCAGAAGAAAACAAAAAATGTTAGAAAGTTGTTTGTCAGCCGTAATTAATGGGTTGGCTAGTCATAATTATTGTGATACCAATTAATGCACATTAGGTATTATTATTATTATTATTATTATTATTATTATTATTATTATTATTATTATTATTATTATTATTATTATTAGTGGGTATTACAATTTGTCTATTGTGCCATCAGCTTTGAGCTTGGTCTTGAAGACATGTTTGCAACCAATGGCTTTCTTACCAGTAGGTAAAGGAACAATACTCCAAGTGCCATTGTTGATCAAGGCTTGAAGTTCTGCAGTGATAGCTTCCTTCCAATGAGGGAATTGAATTGCCTCATGATAAGAAGTAGGGTCAGAAATGGTAGTTAAAGAAGCTGAATGAGCTCTATAAGAAGGAGATAAATGAGAACAAGTATAGTACTTGTGAAGAGGATGATCAATAGAAGAAATGATACTATTGCAACAATAATCCTCCAGATAAGAAGGAGGCCTACGAGGCCTTGGAGTTCTAGGTGTTGGAGAAAGATGCTGAGTAGGAGAAGCAAGATCAGGAGTAGGAAGGTCATTATTGTAGAGAGGTGAGAAAGAATAATCCTCCTGAGGGCTGAGAGGAGCATCAGGAGGGGTGGGAACATCATTAGGATGAGTATTATTTAATGTAGTAGGAGGAGGAGGAAAGTGCTGAAAACAATATGGCATTGAGGGTGGAAGAGGAATGTATTCAGTGTGAGGTTGATTAATTTGAAAGGGAAAAATCGATTCATTAAAATGAACATCTCTAGATGAGAATACAGTTTGACTGTCAAGATCAAACACTCTATATCTTTTGATCCCATTGGGATTTCCTAAAAAAATGCATTTCTTGGCCCTTGGTTCAAATTTGGTTTTATGTGATTTATTATTAGAAGCATAACAAAGGCAACCAAAAACTCTTAAGTAATTGTATGAAGGAGGTTGTTTAAATAGAACTTCAAAGGGTGTTTTATTTTGTAAAATGGGAGCATGAGTCCTATTGATCAAATAAGTAGCAGTTGGTATAACATCTCCCCAGAAAATATAGATAGGTAGACATGCTTGAAATAATAGTGCTCGAGCAATATTGAGAAGAGTTGATGTTTTCTTTCAACTACACCATTTGGTTGAGGTGTGTATGGACATGATTTTTGGTGGATAATGCCTCGAGAATCATAGAACAAAGGCATATGGAATTCAAGACCATTATCACTCCTGATTATCTTGATTTTAATGTTGAATTGAATGAATATCATAATGACAAAATTTTGTAAAATGGATTGCGTTTCTGATTTTGTTTTCATAAGATAAGTCCAAGTTATCTTACTATAATCATCAACTATAGTAAGAAAATAATGATGACCATTAAGAGATGGTTTAGCATAAGGCCCCCATACATCACAATGTATAATAGAGAATGGTGCAGTAGATACTTTTGAATGAACTGGGAATATTGTTCTTCTTTGTTTAGCCAAATGACAAATGCTACAGTCATCTATTACGTGAGGAGTGATTTTGGATCCTAGATTTTCTATGAGCTACATCCTCTGTGTAGATAAATGACCAAGTTTTTGATGCCATAAGCTGGCTTCTTGTGCCTTGGATTGTTCAGCTCCTGGAGCCTTTGATTGAACAGAGAAAACAAAATAAATAAGGGATAATTGGTTGTGAGCCTTCTTGGAAATTTGAAGCAAATATAGGCCTTGAGTGGCTTTAGCATGACCAATCATCATCTTTAAAGAAGGATCCTGAATAAAACAACAATTCTTTGAGAAAGTAATGATAAGAGATGAATTCTGAGTTAATTTATTAACAGATAAAAGATTGAAAGTGAATTGAGGAACACATAAAACATCTCTAAGTATAAGATGTTCTGATAATTTGACAGTACCTTTATATGACATTGACTTAAGAGCCATTTGGTAAAAAACCTGAAGATTATATACTAACAGGTTCTGGAGTAAATAGAGAGGGACAACATATCATGTGATCAGAGGCCCCTGTGTCAATGATCCAGACTGAATTTGATTTAGAAATATTGGTGTTAGTATTTTGAGAAGATGAAATACCTGCCATATTGGAGAAATGATTGGGAGTGGTGGTATTTTCTGCAGAGGATGGCTGAGATACTTCCATAGGATCACCATTAAGTAGAGTCATGAGTTTTTGGACCTGGTCTGGAGTGAATGAAAACAGCTGAGTGTTTAGTGTCTTGAGCCAGAGCACTATTGGCTGAGTGAGCTGAGTGATTGAAGTTATTGGTTTTTCCATTAACACCATTAGCATTTTACCTTTGGTGAATTTGAAGTTAGGTGGAAAACCAATAAGCCTGAAACATTTATCTATGGTATGACTAAGTTTTCCACATTGCTGACACACAACATCAACCTTGTATTTCTTTTTAGATTAAAGAGAGCTTGCAGCAAGAGTGTTGCTCTAATGAGAAGGAATCAAAGAAAACATGGCTTTTCTTTGCCTTTCCTCTTGGAGCAACATAGCATACACAGTGTCCAAAGAAAGAATATGATTCGTGAGCAAGATCTAACCTCTAGTACTTTCACAGGATTCATTGAGCCCCATGAGAAATTTAAAGGTGTAATCAGAAATTTGAGTTCCACAGATGGATTTTCGAGCCTGACAAGTGCAGTGGCCACAAGTGCAGTGTGGAAAAGGCCTATAGTTTCTAAGTTCTTCCCAATTGTGTTGAGAAAGGTAAAATAATCAGAAATGGAGGAAGAGCCTTGAGCAGCAGAGTTTAGCTGATATATCCTTACATTATCAGGTTGGGAATACCTTAATTTGAGAGTATCCCATACCTCCTTAGCAGAGTTCATGTAAATGATTGAGGAAGCAATTTCTTTGCTAATTGAGTTGATAAGCCAGGTGAGAATAAGATTATTACATCGAAGCCAAGGGATGTAAAGAACATCACTAAATCTGGTGTAGGTATGGTTCCATCAAGGAAACCTTGCTTGTTTTTGACTGAGATGCTGAGAGAAAAAGCTCTACTCCAAGCTGTGTAGTTAGTACCATCCAAGGGAGGTTTAATCTCAGTGATATGAGAATTATCAGAAGGAGGATGGAAGAAAGACATGTTTGGATCTTCAGTAGAAAATGGTGCATGAAACCTTGTTGTGACATTTTGAGTGGTGTTACCTTGCTCATTTTTTGTATTCAGAACATGATGAAGAAAAATGATCAAATAGATGAGGGATGATTGACATATTAATTCAAGAAGAAGAAAAGAAAGTAAATGAATCGAAATGATTTCCAGAAAAAATTGGAAAAGAGCAGAATGATGCCTTAGCTCTTGATACCATGTAGAAAAATATGCAGCAGTTTGAAAGAAAAATCTTCCATTGTTTTCATTGAATTGGACTAAAAGTCTGTACATATCACCAATGTCTATCATCTATTTATATACAACAAGGAGCTGGCCGAATCTTGGAGGAATTGGAATAAAATTTACAGAACAATTTCAGAGCATCTAATTAGTTAATCAACAGAATTTTCTACAGTATTTGCACCTTCCATTTCCATGCAATGCCTTTGTTCTTCATGTGCAACTGTATTTCTGTTTATTTGCTTTTGAGTCCCCACTTTTTCTTTTATTTTCTGAGAAAATTTACAATGGTGAAAACAGTCCCTCTAGCATAGCTCAACGGTGCAAAAGACTTGAGTGACGTGATGTTCGCTTCGTTGGCATCCGGATCATGGAGGTTTAAATCGGCCTGGTGACAAGTTGAATAATGAATTCTTGTGTAGTAACTCAGTCTAAGCTTCTAAGGCAACTCAGGCTTATGACTTGTTGAGGCATATACTGCGATTCACCTGCTCCACGAAGTTCTATGGGTGAGACAGTAAGATCCTTAAGGACGAAGTTCATCCTTTTTATTTTTAATTAATGGTGAAAATAAACTTGTAGGGATGTCATTATACCGAAACTTTTTTGCAAAGAGAGGAAAGTAGGGGTAAATTAGGTACTTAAAAATACCTATTAATATACACATGCTAGTAATCAATAAGTACAATAATTGATCAGTCAAACTGACCAAATAATTAACGATCAGCACATCATAAATTTCTAAAGCATGATTTCATGTCAACAAATGAAACAGATATAAGTTATATGTTTTGGGATTTGTTTTAATTTAACTTTATATTTAATACACTAAAAAATCTTCAAAAAAAAGGGGTAGTTTAATGGATTAGAGTTTCTTACTACAAAAAGAGATTTCCACAGTTTCTTATGGCGTGCAGAGCTAAAATACCACAAACCTAATTAGTTATACGGAAAAATATCAGTGTTTAATATATACGAGTATATTATGTGTATTTGTAAAAAGTTATGGTTAAAAAGTCGATAGAAATATAGAATAATAAATGTATAGAATTTCTAGTGTACGGGTAAAATATGAATGTATAAAAATTATTCAGAATTAAAACTATGACTTACTTGACATTATTTTTTATACGAATTGTACTTATATAAAAAATAATTTAAAATAACTTTATATTATTTAATTTGTAACTATGATATAAATTAAATTAAAATTAATTATATAATAATAATTAGTGTATTTACAAAATATTAATGTTTTTATTTAATTATTTATATAATATTAAATATTACTTATAAAAAAATTGGGAAAATTTTCAGATTATTTGGATATTATAAAAAGTATTAAAATTAAGTATTGTTAAAAAGAATTATACGAAATACTGTAATATGTGTATAAGTTGTTTTACTTCAAATGTACGGGGTATCAGACTAACGCTTCAAAATGTGTACGGGAAACATAAGTTTTTTTAATTATTCGTACATATGTGTATTGTACATTGTTCTAAAAATTCCCGCCTAACCTCGATTAATCCCCTAGGTCTTTGGCTTCACTTGTCGGCCTCGTTATTCTTCCACCAGGCCCTGTCCAACCTCGTCCATGTCCCGTTTAGCCCCGGTTAGTCCCCGCCTAGGCGCTACGCCCAATTTGCCATTCGACTAACGCCTAACGCTTTTTAGAACACTGGTATTGTACGAGCATAATAGACATTTTAAGTAGCAGTTGTATGGCTTTTTTTTTTTTTTTTTGAAACAGAAAAGCTGCATTTCATTTAACTTAATGTTACAAATACAGCAGAATTTTCTGGTACAATCTCAGTTGGAAATTCCTCTTCCCAAATCCTCTCAACTCCTACAACGTTTTCAAAATGTGCCATAAAGTGTGCTCTGTTATTTAAAATCCTGGACACGAAATTAAACGACACACCGGATAAGCTATGGACAACAGTAAGTATATCTTCGATGATCATTTCCGCTCCAACCTCTGAGATGATTTTTTGTTAATGCCGTCGATTAGAAGCTTGCTGTCCGAAAAAACCCTCAACTCCCTAATATCGTATTGCATCGCAGTTTTAAAGCCCATAACAATGCTAGACCCTCCGCCATTGTGCTACTCCCTGTTAGGCTCACCTTTGTACACCCAGCCATTTTCAATGAGTTTTCCTGGTTTAAGATGACAAACCCAAACCCCATTGTGCTATCCGGATAGATTGCAGCGTCCGAATACAACTTTAGCTGTGTCGACTCCGTCTCTGAAGTTTCCGTACTGCAAACCTGGTGCCCGTCATGTGGTTCGTTAGTTTCACGTGTGTGTTGGATCTCATGGAAGAGTTTAAGAGCCTTTGTTATAACCTCCTGGAAACAGAATTTGCCCTCGTCAAAAACAAATCTATTTCTTGTATTCCATATTGTCCAAGATAGGACCCCGAAAAGCGCTGTAACCTCCATGGGGCCTTCTGACAACATATTCCATAGCAGAGTTCGGAAGGATGGGACTGATAAGCTTTGTTTATCGAGCCTTAGAGGACAGAAGTACCAAACTGGATTAGTTTTTGCACATTGTAGCATTAGGTGATGTAAGGATGGCTGTTTTGAATTGCTTAATATAATCTGAAACCAAAATATAAAAGAGAAAAATTGAAAATTTCTACAAATAGTAGAACAATGTTGTTGGACTTTGGGTGAAGATAGACAGAAACAGCTTTTACAAGCCAGCCTATTATTTGACTTTGAGCGATGACTGTCAGAAGAAAGGGTCTTGAGGGGTGATGGTAGACCCCATCAAATGATTTTTATTTTATTTTTATTTTTAGAATCACCCACCAAAGTATTTATAATCTACAATCCAATCACAGTAACAAAGGATTTATTTAGATTTATTTAGATAAATAAAAAAACAAAACAATTTGTGGGGATGTGGAAGTCAAATGTAATTTCCTGAGTGTTTGTTTGTTAAGGGGCCCTAAAGGCATGTTTGGGTTTAGTGTGCCATACAATAAACAATTCCAAGAAGAGCCCACTTGTCCCCAATAGAGTCAATGTCAAAGGAGAGTAGAGAGAGAGAGAAAAAACAGTGGGGTAATGGTAATCAATAGAGGTATGTTTTTGGATTCCCAACTGCAGTAATTGTGCATTTGTTGTGGAGGGTCTCTGCTTTTAATTGGCTTACAGGAAAGCAGAGAGAGAGAGAGAGAGAGAGAGAGAGAGAGAGATGCTTTACACAAGAAAGATTGAGAAAAAAATTAGAGCTGATAGCTCAATCAGGTGATTCAAGAAAGGAGGAAAGAGGCTTCTTTATTTGATTTACAAAGCTGTGAACTTGTGAGGTTTTTTTTTTCTTATGTTTATTTTTCCCAACAGTTGTTCTTGAAAATATTCCATCTACTTTCTGCTTTTTGCTGTGCTATTTTGTGGATCTCAGTTTTATTGTATTCTTGGGGTTTTTTCTTGTTTTCCTCCTTACACCTTGTCTTGGGCTTTTTTTTTTTTTTTTCCAAATTTGATGTTCGAAACTTGAATCTTGGGTCTTGAATATCTTCTTTTTTTGCAATTTATATTTTCTCTGCCATACTTGAAATGTAAACTGAGCCTTTGAATTTTTTTGACTTGCCTAAAATCTGCAAGTAATTTACCCATTTCTCTCTCTTATTACTCAGGTCATATTCATAATCTCCAGTTGGGTTGTCATCATCTGAGCTAAATCTCCAAGAAATTTCAAATTTAGGGTTTCTTTCATCTGACCCACCCATTTTTTGCTTTTTATTTCGATTCAAATTATGTTCGTGCTGTTTGAATGTTCGCTTAAAGCAAATGCCCTTGTCTTTTCCCTCCTTAAGATAGGGTGTTTTTGATTTTTGAAAGCAAAGGTTTATTCTGGAGGAAGCTTTTTCTGGCTTTGATTCCTTTTTGCTTTTCGGATTAGGGTTTGAACGGAGCCCCTTTTTCTGGGTTTAGTGAAAAAGAAAAAAAGAAGGCATTTTGCTTTGTTTTCCTTTGGTTGATGGTATTTTCATTATACCAAATTGATTGTAAGGAAAGAAAAAGAAAAGAAATCCTTAATGCATCTCTCACTATGGAAACCATTATCTCACTGTGCTGCTCTAATCTTGGACAAAAAGAGCAGAAGAAAGGATGGGTCCGATTACTCGACCGAAGAAATTAAGGCCAACCCATCAATTCTGAGGAAATTGCAAGAGCACAAGCTAAGAGAGGCTCTTGAAGAAGCCTCTGAAGATGGTTCTCTTATTAAATCCCAAGACATGGACTCTGAGTCCTTAGCCAATCAAGACGAGGGCTTGGGCCGATCCCGATCACTCGCTCGACTAAATGCCCAAAAGGAGTTTCTCAGAGCCACTGCTCTTGCAGCAGAACGCACATTCGAGTCCGAGATTCAATCCCACAGCTCAATGAGGCGTTTTGAAGTTCCTCACAATGTACCCTAAATATCAGTCATCTGAGAGGATTGATCAGCTGAGGTTGAATGAGTATTCGCATCTTTGTGGCGGTGCTTCGAAGGTATGCCTTGATTACTGTGGATTTGGGCTGTTTTCTTTGTTGCAAACTGTTCATTATTGGGAATCGTCTACGTTTAGTTTGTCCGAGATAACTGCTAATTTGAGTAATCATGCTTTGTATGGGGGAGCTGAGAGTGGGACAATAGAACACGATATTAAGACTCGAATAATGGATTATTTGAACATCCCTGAAAACGAATACGGCCTCGTGTTTACCGTTAGCCGTGGGTCCGCCTTTAGATTGCTAGCCGAGTCTTACCCTTTTCATACGAACAAGAGGCTGTTGACCATGTTTGATCACGAGAGCCAATCGGTGAATTGGATGGCTCAGAGTGCTAAAGAGAAAGGTGCTAAGGTTCAGAGCGCCTGGTTTAAATGGCCGACTCTGAAACTCTGTTCGACTGATCTGAGGAAGCAAATTTCGAACAAAAAGAAACGGAAGAAAGATTCAGCGGCTGGTCTTTTTGTTTTCCCTGTTCAGTCGAGAGTCACCGGTGCTAAATACTCGTATCAGTGGATGGCTCTGGCCCAACAGAACAATTGGCATGTTTTGCTTGATGCTGGGGCATTGGGCCCGAAGGACATGGACTCTCTTGGATTGTCTCTTTTCCGGCCCGATTTCATCGTTACGTCGTTCTATAGGGTGTTTGGTTACGACCCGACTGGATTCGGATGCCTTCTGATAAAGAAATCCGTGATGGCGAGTCTTCAGAGTCAGTCGGGTCATGCTGGGTCGGGTATAGTGAAAATAACTCCGGTGTTTCCTATGTACTTGAGTGATTCAATGGATAATATCCCGGGATTTGGCGAAGATGAAGAAGAAGACAACGGAAATGGTGAAGTTAACACTGAAAATCGTCCGGGATCTCAATTGCCTGCGTTTTCTGGTGCTTTCACGTCGGCTCAGGTTAGGGATGTGTTCGAGACTGAGATGGAGCATGATAATAGTTCCGACAAGGATGGGGCGAGCACTATTTTCGAAGAAACTGAAAGTATTTCTGTTGGGGAGATGATGAAAAGCCCGGTTTTTAGTGAAGATGAATCGTCTGATAACTCGCTTTGGATTGATTTGGGCCAGAGTCCATTAGGGTCCGATAACGCGGGTCCGTCTTACAATCATAAGGTATCTTCTCCCCTACCACCAGCTTGGTTTTCTTGCAGGAAAAATAATAATAAGCTGAATTCTCCAAATGCCTCTCGAAATTATCGAGCAGTCCAATGTACGACAAGGAATCGAACCCTAATCGCCATGTGTTATCATTTGATGCTGCCGTTCGAACCGTGTCTCTAGATTTGGAACATTTCAAGGAGATTCCTGAAGAAGAACAATTTTCAGAGAGACATAATCAACATTTTCAAGAAATTGAAGAAGAACCAGAAATCAATAAATCTAGTAGTTCTGCTATTAAGGGCCCCATTTCTGAGATACGCCTCGAGAAAGAGAGCGCGATAAGAAGAGAAACAGAAGGTGAATTCAGGTTACTCGAAAGACGAGAAAGAAGTAGAATTGCTGGCGGCAGATTTTTCGGGATAGAAGAGACTGAGCCAGCTGGAAGCAAGGGGAGAAGGGTGTCTTTCAGCACGGAAGAAAATGGAAGAGGGCAAATTAGTCATTCTCTGGATCACGGAGAATTATCTCCCACTAGTTTAGACGACGATGACGACTACATAAGCAACGGGGAATATGGCGAGCAAGATTCGGAGAGGGGTGAACCTGAGATCATCTGCAGGCATCTAGATCACATAAATACGTTGGGTCTCAACAAGACCACTTGTCGGCTTCGGTTCTTGGTTAATTGGCTTGTGACCTCTTTGCTGCAATTAAGACTGCCTAATTCGAGCGGAAACGAAAGTGTCCCACTAGTCCACATATACGGGCCGAAAATTAAATACGAAAGAGGTGCTGCAGTTGCGTTCAACGTGCGGGACAGAAATAGGGGTCTGATTAGTCCGGAAATCGTTCAAAAATTGGCCGAGTCGCGTGGTATTTCTCTTGGTGTTGGAATATTAAGTCACATACGTATTTTGGACGGGTCTAAACAGCAGTGCGGGTCTTTGAGTCTTAACGATACTACACTTTGCAAGCCGATGGAAAACGGAAAACATGATGGCAAAAGTGGATTCATTAGGGTTGAGGTTGTCACTGCTTCACTCGGATTTTTGACTAATTTCGATGATGTATACAAGTTGTGGGCGTTTGTGGCTAAGTTTCTCGACCCGACTTTTGTGAAAGAGGGTATACTTCCGCCTGTAGCAGAGGAGATCGAAGAATGAAAACGGGAGCTCGTACTAATGCTTCTAGAAGTGTTTGGCATGATTCTTTTTTGCCCCTCATGCATCTTCGCAGCACGCCGGTGAATTTATTCATTCTTGTTTTTGGTTGCTTGGGTTTTATCCTTTCGCCTTTCTGGGGATCCTGTAGAGTTTGGTTTTTTTTAGAAATTTTTATCATTTTCAGGTATTAGTGATGAAGTAAAAGCAGATATTGTTGACCAAAGTGATTTCTGTTGTATAAAAATCATCATGTTTTGCTTGTTTCATGTTACATTGTACTGTAAATTGTTCTTGTTGATTCTTCTGAGCTTCTAGGATTGAAGAAATTGGTGGTGGATACATGAAATGTGAAGATGATTGATATTGTTGAATTTACTCTTTTTGGATTCAGTAGAAGAAACTGTCATCATCTTACAAAAACTTGTTGATCTTTGAGTAACTGTCTTAATCAGTTTTCTATTCATCATGAGGCATGAACCAAGATTAGGTTTGTCTTGATTCATTACCAAGTCCAAAGGATATTATTGTTTTAAATATGATTGAGTCACTTAGAAAATGACTTCCATTGTAAAATGGCAAATTAAAGAACCCATCCACAAATAAATTGATAACCATTGTCTAGTTATAAACTATGAAAAGGAGTGGTGGTTGTGGACAGTGATTTATTATAATAACTCAAGACCCTATCTTAAACAGTAGCAACTAATATAAAGATGTATTTGAAATTCTCCAAGATAACTCTAAAAGTAGTTTCCAATAATTTGAAATCCTTATAGAATGACTTCATCCAAGCAAGCTCATTGGATTTGTTAATATGAATTTAAAATCCTTATCAATCCAATGGAGCCTTAGAGTTTTATTGTATTTGGTGGATCTCATTACAAATACCCCTTTAGGTTTGAACAACTCAATTTTTGTTTAACTAGACTAAACTTCAAGAGTAGTATTTACAGTTATCCTGTATATATCTCTTCATGTGATTTCACTATAGCCCCAGCCAGCCATTTGCTCCAATTTCAGGAACTGCTGATACAAAAACTTGAACTTGAGAAAATCTTGGTTAAGCATCAATTTCTCTTTCTTACTTTATTATTTATAAGCCTAAAAAGACTCAAGAAAAAGACTAAAACAGCCTCTGTTCATATCAAGTTATCAACCTCTTCATCTTTCTAAGGCGCACACACTTTTCATAAAAATCACACCACAAACACACACAAAAAACACAGTTAACTCATGAAAGTAACAACAATTCAGCCACCTTCACATTCGCATCTCTGTTCTACATGGGTTCTTAGATACGACCCCATCAAAATCAAACAACCCATTAAACCAAAAACCTCTCTTAAACCCTTCGCTTTGTCAAAATCCTTGTGTACCTCCTTCAACTTCAACCATGAATATCAAGAGGAAGAAAAGCTGAAACCCCACCACCTCAACGATAAAAACCCTGAAATTTTCGACCTCCCGGTCGTGATACGACACTCTGGGACGGTTTCTAGGTATTTTTGGGATGGAAAGGAGTTAAAATTGGTTTCAATTGATGGAATTGATGCTTTTTTTTCGTTGTCGGATTTTTCTGTCAATTTCGGAGATGGGATGAAGAAATTGGGTAGAGTGTGTTTGGCTGCTGTGAGGAATTTTTTTCTACCGAGGGAAGTGAGTGTGAATTATTTGGAGTATGTGAAATGGAAGTTCTTGCATAGAGTTTTCAGCTCCGCTCTTCAGGTTCTTGCTACTCAGGTACTGCCTTTGATATTCTTCTCCTTTTTTTTTCTATTTTTATTTGTTTTCGGTTTGAGGTTAAGCATTTTCTAGTATGGATTAATGAAAAAGTTCAAGTTTTTAGATTGAATTTGAGAAAATTCACAAAAGGCTCAGCTCTGTCATTTGGGGCTTTAAGGTTAAGGCAAGCTTTAGTTAAATATGTTGACTGATGTGGTAGAGTTCCATTAGTTGAATCTTAATCCTGCTCTTCATGTTCTTACAACCCAAATTCTTACTGTCTAAACTTCTGCACTAACTTCTAGAGTGTTGTAAGTCGTTGGGTTTAGTTGATTTCTGTCAGGGAATTGTATACGTTGTAGTGACTATTTACTGCTCTGTGATTTAGCTCCTGATTTGACTGGTGAAATTTTTAATTCTTGGATTGAACTTTAAGCTACAAGTGCTTGTAGATTAAACTTGTGTATCTCATTATATTTGTTCGTAGATTTCAGAATTTTACTTGCTGGAATAATTTTGTGACTGATGGATTATATGCATGTGATTGTGCGTAGTGTATTCGTGTTGGCATGATTAACTTGTGTCTGTTCAGGTTAGCACTGTTAACTTATTCTTTTAACCTCTTTTCCTTCCAAATTATTTCTTGTATCTTAACTCTGGATTAGCTGTGATGTTTGAATGGTCATATTAGGCAATGTTTCGGGCAATAGGAATTGGCTATTCCCGTTCGCTCCCATCAGCTGCTGCACTAAATTGGGTTTTGAAGGATGGCCTTGGGCGACTGAGCCGGTGTATCTACACTGCTAGCCTTGCTTCAGCTTTTGATACCAATCTCAAGGTACGGTTCTGTCCCTCTAGAAAAGATGGCAATGCATTGTAAGTTGTTGGTAACTATTTTATAATCCTAAGTATTGACTCTCATTCACGAATCTGCCTGCGCCTTCAATAGTGGAATTTCTAGAAACTCCAAAGGTTGTTATTTTTTTAAATTTGAGTATTTAGAGTTTCTTAGATGAACTGATGATTTTTTTTGTTTGTTTTGACTGTAGAGAGTTAGGTTCTCGACATCCGTCCTGTTCAGCTTGAGCATTGGAATCGAGTTATTGACTCCTGTCTTCCCAAAATACTTTCTGCTTCTTGCAACATTAGCCAACATTGCTAAGCAAATAAGCCTTGCTTGCCACTTAGCAACTGGTGTAAGTTTTAGCATATCTGTATCCATATTTTGTACTGTCTTAGCCTTCCTATGATTATTCATCAGTTAAAATATCCTGGAAATTGAATAAGCATTTGATCTTTACATTCGTTCTCCCTTTTGAAACTGTGTTTTGTTTCCATGTTCTTGGTGTGATGATGCCAGCTGTTTGTAAAGCTATGTTTGTGAACATCGTAGAATGACATTTCTAATGATGTCAGTAAATTTGAAGGGATATTTACAAAAATCACCCTGAGGTTTGCCCAGAGGTTTTTGAAAATTACAAAAATCCCCATAAGGTTGATTTTGTATTACATTGTACCTCCTTCATAAGCAAAAACATTTGAAACATCCCCTTGACATTTGTAAAAATATTACAATTACTCCCTTACCTTTAAGATAGAATCAAACATCAGAGTTTTTCTTGTAATTTTGAAACCTCTCTGTGTTTTTTTCTTGTAATTACCCCAACTGTCAGGGTTAAATTTTTGTAATTATCCCTAAATTTGATGCAGCCATGATGCAGTATACCTATCTGCCGCTTACAGAAAGCAATTATCATGAGACTCTTACTGAAAAATCCTGTGCCTAATCTAAATTAAGTTCTAAAGCATCTACATGGCATGCATCTAAATCTATACACATGATTTAGCTGCTTCAGTTACTGTAATTTCTGACACTTAAGTATGCCAACTATTTTCTTTCCTGTGTATTCTATGGCAACTAGTTCTGTATATGGTGATGGAAAATTCAATCTATCATGTTGTCAGTCTGCTGTTCACAGAAGCTTTGCCATCTCGGACAATCTTGGTGAAGTATCTGCAAAAGCTCAGGTACATTATGAGATTATTGAAAGATTTCAAGTATCATAACCACTATTATTCATTCTTAATTTTGTTTCCTGGTTCGAGTTTCAGATTCAAACAGTGTGCTTTGATAATGTTGGTCTTCTGCTTGCTGCTACCTTCAACATTTTGTTTAGAAACAATCAAAGGCGACTGATCCTGTCCTCGTATTCACATTCACTGCCAACATCCTTGCATTTTCTATTATTCTTCGATTTATTGTAAATATATGCAGTTCTGCTCCAACAATGTGTGCTTACTGTATGTCCTTGTATAGAAATGTAACATGTAATTATATGTGAATTCTGCTATGATTTTGTTGGGAGGAATGAAATAGACTGTTATGATTCTTTCGAGCATAACTGATGAAAATTAGGGTTTATTGTCAGGTACAATAGGCTTGATGATTATTGGACTTTGATTTATGATTCTAACTTCTATTTGCTGTGAAAGATTGTTGGCAGCTCTACCATTTGTTGTATACCCAATCTTCTCTGCTATTGACCTTTTCGGGATTTATCAAGGGCTAAAGCATGTTCATTTGCAAACATTAACTAAGGTTTGTCTTTTATATTACAGTAATGTTTTACTTTTTTGAAACTCAAGATCATGTTTGTTCTTGTATAGTTTGGTTCGTTTTTATACATTTAGAGTAATTCATATACTTCACCATCATTTGTATATAGATATTCCTCCATCTATGTTGATACTCTACAGTCTCTTGGTTTCCCATGAATAATTAGTTTGCTAGCAGGCACGTAGAAAATGGTATGCTGATTTGTACATGAATGGCTGGATATCATACTTTCACAACCTGTATCCAATTTATCTCTTTGAAGTTTGATATCCTATAAAACAGAGCAATTTGGTTTGTGGCATTGATTGATGGTTTTTAGTTCGCCACCTTAATTTATAGGTATATACGAAAACAAACCTGAAGTTTGGGCTAATTACAAAAAAACCCAGATCTGTTTCAAAATTACAAAAAAAAAAAAAAACTCTGGTTAGTTTCTGTCTTAAATTTAGGGTGTCGGGGGTTTGGTGAAATGTTTTTTGCTTATGATGGGGAAAAAATGAAAGACAGAATCAAACCTCAAGGGTGTTTTTGCAATTTTCAAAAATCTTTGGGTCTTTTTGTAATTAGCCCATACCTCAGGTGTTTTGTTGTAATTATCCCTAATTTTTATTGCGTTTTCAACTTAGAACCGCCTTCGTGATCTGCTGGTGAAGACATGGGATTCTATGACCTACCTCACATCATTCTATCCTGAAACTGCTTTACTTCATTTATTTCTTAACGTGGTTACATATATTGTTTTACAATTAAAAACCTCTTTTTCTTTAATATCTTTCTGTCCAGGATAGGCTTGAGTTGATAATAAACATCTGGATTCAGCTAGGATATATCCCTTCACCTGCTGAAGTGAGTACAAAGGAAGGGATTGATTTCTCATGGAACAAAGGTAAAACATTTCTCCGCATTTAACCACGTAATTATGTGAGTTTTCCATTTGAACTGCCTTAGAATCAAATACAGCGTCTAAGTGATTTTTTTGATTAGGCAGTGAACTGCTGCCCATTAGAATGGGATGCTTAAATACCAAGAGAAAATTGCCAAAGCTATCACTGATGACGTTAAAGTGTTTAAAAGACGAGGATTCCTACTTCATTTGCATGGAGAGGTTAAGTAGTGGATCCGGAATAAGGGATGTAAGGCTTTCACAGTTTCATCTTTACTTGTAATTCTATTTCTTGGAGTTTTGCCGCCAGTTTTCTATGGTTCGGCTCTTATTATGCTGAATTTTCTTCGGCAATTGCAGCATGGAATTCTTCTCTCTCTGCGGGAAGGGGCTGGAACTTCAGATGTTATCATGGGTTTATTGCAGGTATGTTGTCTTATTGATCTCTATTTTCATGAAAGCAAAAAATTGGAAACTACGAAAATGCCCTTGAGTTTCAGTCTAATTACTGAAAATACACAACATTCTTTTAAAATTACAAATTACACCCTTAAGAAGGGGGTATTTGTTAAATAATTACAAATCTCAAGAGGGTTTTGTAGTAGCTTAAGGGGGTATTTGTAATGTAATTAGGCTTAATCTCATGAGTAATTTTTTTAACTTACCCGAAAATTTATTTGAATAAAATACATTTTCAAAACAGGACGGAACTCGTGCTCTGTTAGCTTATGCATAATTCCTGTATGCTCGTGATTTTATAGGCTTGTTACGTTCGCAACGCCCTCCTACTCGATATGATCAGTTGGGAGAATCGTCTAGAAGCTTCTGACTCCTCAAAATCAGTTCTTAATGAATGGTTTATATTGATGGAAGAAAGCAAGAAATCTGCGCAAGTCGATCTCGGTCCGTTTATTGACAAGATGTCGGGATTAGGGTGGTCTTGCAGAAACGTTCTTTTGAGCACACAGGAGCAGGCAAGATATAGTTTTGTGGCTGACTGAGGTTGGTTGAGGTGTTGTAATTTGGCTATTACAATTTCTTACACACCAATAGAAGGCAAGGATAGGAGTTTACTTTTATAAATATAATTTTTCAGTTCTTCCCAAAAAAAAAATCATTTGTGAAAAATGAAGAAAAGGGCAAGTTTTCTTCACACAACAAGCACTTTTTTTTTTTTTTTAAGTCCTGTCACCTGTGTGAATTTTGTATAACATCATCAAAACCAGATGTTTATTTGTAGTTTAATGAATAATTAATTTTTGCTTGATCTAGTGCCATGATCCGATATCTCAACTCTCAAGTATATTGATGGTAAATTCTGGTTTTCATACTAGCACGTGAATATAACTTGATTTCTTGTCTTGATTTTTCATTTCACGCCCTAAAAACTTGGCATTGACAGAAACATAAAGTTGAAACTACTAATTCCCCAATTCAAAACTTTCAACGAAAAATTATATTCTAGTAACAGACAGAACAGTATCCAGCTCTTACAACAACCAAAAAAAAAAAAAAACTAAGTCTTATCCACCATATGGGGTCGGTTATATGAATCCTATTACGCAATCGTTTATGGTCAAAAGTCAAAATTTCAGTCAGTAATTATGCGGTAGTAGTATTTGATTGGTACCTTAATTAATACTTAAATTCACAACTGATTGATTTATTGTAAATTTTGAATATCTAGTGCATGTTTGGGAACACTTTTAAGTTTAAATGCATTTGTAGGACGGACTTTTTAGGGAGTTTGTTGCAAAAAAATTATAAAAAAATTGTTTCTAAGCTTCTAGTGGAAAAAATAATTATGATTCTCAGATGTTTTTTTTTTCTCTACCTAGAAGCTGAGAATTGCTTCTTTTTTTTAGAGTTTAGAAATACTTCCTCAATATGGATTTTATCAAAAAGTGCTTATGCATAAGTTAAGTGTTCGGTAAAAAGTATATTTTAATACCCATTTTGTAAAAAATGGTAAAAAGGATATCCAAATGTCACAGATTGTTTGTGTAATGTTAAATGTGTGATAAAAATATATTTTAATACCCATATTGTAGATGGACATCCAAAAGTCACGTACTTGTACTTTTCCAATACTCTCTAAATGCACTATCAAAATTCTAATGGCAATCCTTCCACAAATATATATATATATATATATATATATATATATATATATATAGGAATATGATCAAATGAGACCACATAATTAGAATGAGACAATATGGACTAATCCTAGCCACAAATCTTAAATTTTAGATGGTTGGGATTTTTCCATTTTAATAATCATTTTTGTTTTATTTTAAAGCTGAAAAGGGCAGGATTGTCATTATACAATTGCATAATATCATTTTAATTTGGTAACTTTGAAACATCCAAGGGTTCAGGACCCGATCCAATATGACGTCCACCGTTACGTTCATCCTCATCGTCCGATGCGCCCTCGCCCTTCCCGGGCGGCCCACGCGCCTCCCTGATCACGGCTCCGCAGTAGTACAGTGTGGTCGTCGTGTTCTGGTACTTGAGCCACCGTCTGCGGCGGGTTTTGGTGATGATTCTTTGATTAAGTAAATGCATTGGTGGTGGAGCGATCGGCGGAAGGGGTGAGCAGTCGGACTTGATCTGATGTCTCCACCATTATTGAGTTTAATTATAGTTTAAGCTCATGAGGTGGGCAAACAGTGGACGGTGGTGGTATTTAAGCTCATGAGTATAATTAAACTCATGTGGTGGGAAAACAGTGGACGGTGGTGGTAACTGCTCCAGTTCAAGAGATATTTTTTGGGGTTTTAGAATAAAGGACATGATTGGAGGATTGGTGAAGAAGACGATGCTGATGTGGAGAAACCCAGGGCCTACGAGGAAACAATTAGGATTAATGTACACTTAGATGTTTTTCGATGTATAATTATATGTGTTTTGTTGTATAAGTAGTTAATTTTTTATGTATGTATTTATGTTGTTGTGTACTTATGTTTTTTGATGTATACTTATATGTGTTTTGTTGTATACTTATATGTATTTTGTTATATACTTATATTTTTTGTTTGACCATTTTAGTATGCAGTAAAATTATGTTAAATATACATCAAAATAGTGTTAAGTATACATCAAATATATGCTAAATATACAACACAATAATTAGCATGATTCTCTCTCTCTATAATTGATTCCTTAATTAACGGTCCCCACATGTTTTTGTTTGACCATTGTAACATACAGTAAAATTATGTTAAACATACAACAAAATAGTGTTAAGTATACAACAAATCATTGATAAGTGTACATCATACTGTATGGCAGAGCACATGAGTGATTTTCTCTCTCCAGCGCGATTTTCTCGCGATTTTCTCTCCCCTAATAACTGATTCCGTATTTGGATGGTCGGTCCCCCACATGTTTGTTTTGACAATTATACCCTTATTTTGCCTTAATTAAATGTTTAATGTAATTTTAACCACTATTTATCTTAGCCATTGATATAGATAATGGAGGGTTGGGATGAATCCACATTGTCTCACTTTAATATGTGGTCTCATTGGATCCTCCCCTATATATATATATATATATATATATATATATATATATATAATGGCAAATATTTTTTTTTCTCCAAATGGAATTATATACCTAAAAGTCCATCTGGAATGAGTTCCAAACATCCTTCTAATATCTAATGATCCATGGTCTTCAAATAGCTTATGTTACAGACTTACAGTTCTACTACACATCAGTTCAGATCTCTTTCCAATGGTGTTTTATTTGATGTATTAATACACATGGTGAATGCTATAAAAATAACGACACCTAATACATAAGGGTGGTAAATCGTGTTATCGTGTCGTGTTTCATGTCGACACGATAACGACACGACACGATAAGAATCTGCTCCGACACGGGAACACGAAAATTTTCGTGTCAACACAACATGATAGTGACATGTTAAGTAAAAAACAAAAAGAAAATATTTTATATGTTTATACAAGATAACAAATTACACGATATTACACGGTATTACACGAAAATACATGATACAAACATACAAAATATCAGGTTATCGTGCCACTATCGTATCACTAACAGGTAAACGTGCCATTATCGTGTTTGTGTCGTGTCATTATCGTGTTACTAACACGTAAACGTGTCATTATTGTGTCCTTACCGTGTTCGTGTCGTGTCACTATCGTGTTCATGTCCTTATCGTGTAAACACGTAAAAACACGAACACGATAAGACTAAACACTAACCCACTATTTTCGTATCGTTTTCGTGTTGTGCTATCGTATTGTGTCAAAAATTGTCACCCCTACGAATACATAAGCTAGTATTGTACATCGCCATGCAAAAATACTTGGCTAGTAATTCGTGAACTTGATTCACAAATATATACAATTTGGATCTTCTATATAATTTTCTACTCTTATTCTCATGTAACGACTATGTTATCTATGCGTCTCTATCTTGGACTTGCGAATATTCACTATCTGAATCTTAAAACCAAAACTGTTCAGAAATCTTGCAACTTATTTCATCAACTGATCTCAATGATATCTCAAACAAAAAAATTCATTTGCTGTAACAATTTTACATACCAGAGTAACACAAACATAATATCAATTATTATATATATACAGATTACAGATCTACTTTGTGTAATACCAAAGTAGCACGTAATGGACGGGCATAATTAAATTCGCCCATTTCATCTCAGTATATTATGTTATGTTGGATATAGCTACTCTTACTATGCCTATAGTCGGGTCTATATGTTGTTAGATAAAGTTGTCATTTCCTTTTTAGCACTTTAGCAGTTATGTTTTCATTTTCTCTATAAATACAGAACACTGTAGCTCACATTCATATATGGAAATTTACAGATTTGAGTTCTCAGTTTAGCTCTCATGCAGATTCTCATAATTCTTCATGGTATCCAGAGCGTAGGTTACTCTCGTATTCTCTGCGATTGAAGCTCGATCTTCTCAAAGAACTTCATTAATGGCGACAATCACAAATTACCGAATACTCGAGAATACTCTCAAGCATTTCGCGAGGATGATCCATTCGAGCTTCATGGATCGGATCATCCTGGTCTCGTACTCGTTTCAAACATTTTGAATGGTAACAATTTTTTATCCTGGAGCAGATCGATGATGATAGCTTTGTCACCTAAAGCGGCTTCGGATTTATCAATGGGAAGATAACGCAACCAGAGAGGATTCACCTAAATTTGAGCACTCGGAAGAAAGTTGATTCCATGGTGGTGAGTGGATTCTCAACACCATATCTCGTGATATCGTTGATGCTTTTATATATGCGGACTCACGCACGAACTCTTTGGGAGGACATTGGACAACGCTTTGGAGAGTCCAATGGACCTATGATCTATCGATTCGAGAAAGAAATTGCTACTGCGAATCAAGGTAATCGATCTATAGTTGTTTATTTCACAAAATTGAAGAGGCTTTGGGATGAATATAGTTGCCTTGAAATCTACCTCCCCCGTGCGGATGGCAAAATTACAAAGATAATGAGATGAACACAAGGCTTATGCGATTCTCATGGGATTAAATGACTCCTATGAGCATGTTCGCATCAAATACTTCTCATGGATCCTCTACCATCGGTAAATCGAGCTTACTCTATGATTTTACGCATCGAAAAACAGAGGAGTGTACAGGTTGCTTTTCCTGTTGTACACGAAGATATCGCTATGGCAGCAAACTCTACTGGAAGTCATGGCAGAGGTCGGGGATTTCATCCAGGAATGAGAGGCAGAGGTGGTAAAGGATATATACCAAGGAGATCAAAAGAAGAAAAGGCAAAGTTAATTTGTGATCATTGTCGAATTCCTGGTCATGAGGCACATGAATGCTTTAAGCTACACGGCTATCCAGATTGGTATAAAACATATAAGGAACAACGTGATCGTTCTATGGCAAATATGGTAGACACTGGTCATACTCACAACACCAGAGTGGGAGCCACAGATAAGAATAATGATGCCGGCTCTCCGGATATCTCAGGACTTATACAAAATGAGATTGCCAAGTTTCTAGCAACACAACTTCCTGTGGGTGGTACTAATGGAGCTGAATCACAGGTGGATTTTGCACATTGTGTAGGGCATGCAGATACCTCACATTTTGCTTTATCCAGCTTTGATAGTGTGAAGGATGGGGAATGGATATTAGACAGTGGTGCTAGTAGGCATATGTGTGCAAATGTGGAATGTATGATTCATCTTTCTCCTCTTATCACTCCTGTTTCCATATATCTGCCAGATGGCTCTAAGAAGAGTGTGACACACTCAGGGAGTGTGGTTCTGTCCCCTTTACTTACTCTTACAGATGTTCTTTTGGTTCCTTCCTTTAAATACAATCTCTTATCTATTTCTCAACTTCTTCAAACCTCTAATCTGAAGTGTGTCTTCTTTCCTACTCATTGCATTATGCAGGACCTATGGACTGATAAAGTGCTTGGCATGGGGAAGGCTATTGGCAGGATCTATGTTCTTCCTGTTCATCATATTTGTTCTTCTGTTAACAAAGTTTCTTCAACTTCACTTACTTGTAATTCTGTTTTGCATTCTTGGCATGTAAAACTGGGCCATGCCTCTAGTTCTGTTTTGGCACATCTTGATTTTCTTCCTTCCTCTTGTACTGAAATAACTGATTTGAAACATTGTGACATTTGTTATAAAGCTAAACAGCCTAGGCTGTCCTTTCCTTTAAGTGAGTCATGTTCTTCTTCCATTTTTGATTTGGTACATGTGGATGTGTGGGGGCCCTATGCTGGGCAATCTTATTTCCATACACCTTATTTTATGACTGTGGTGGATGATCATAGTAGAGCCACTTGGATTTTTCTTATGTCTCATAAAAGTCAAGTTCCAAAATTACTTGATAACTTTTTTAGAATGGTGGTTACTCAGTTTGGAAAGAAAGTAAAGGAGTTAAGGAGTGATAATGGGGGAGAATTTTTGGGGAGAGAATGTCAGGATTTGTTACAGAAGTGTGGCATTCTTCACCAGAGGGTGTGTGTCTACACACCTCAGCAGAATGGGATAGTGGAGAGGAAGCACAGACATTTACTTGAGATTGCTAGGGCTTTGATGTTGCAATCATGTCTGCCCTCTAAATTCTGGATGTTTTCCATTCTTACTGCTGCTTTTATCATTAACAGACTTCCTACCAGGATATTGCAGTGGAAGTCACCTTGTGAGGTGTTGTATGGTACCAAACCTGACTATGGAAGGCTGAAACCTTTTGGATGCTTGTGTTATGCCACTAATCTGGCACCTCATAAGGACAAGTTTGATTCTAGGGCACATAAATGTGTCTTTCTGGGGTATGAATATGGCACAAAGGGCTATAAGTCAGACAATTTGATACTAATAAGATTCAAGTGTCCAGGATGTTAAATTTGTTGAGGATCGTTCCTTATAGCTTGTTGCATTCCCATTCTTCTCGTGTCTCCTCCCGCTCCACTCTTTAACATTCCCATTCTTTGAGTGTGATGACTTTCACATTTCCTCCTCCTCATCATCTCCTTCTTCTATCTCCACTTCTGCTCCGCCTCGGAAGAAGTACCAGCCTACTAAGCCTCCCCGCATGGCTCAATGATTTTGTCACAAATGTCGCTTCATGTGATTTGCCCCATGCCATAGTAACTGAGTCAGTGCCATCTTCACCAGGTATTACATATCCCATTTCCACTTTTCCCTATCAAGTGTCTTCTTCTTTTAGTCCATCATACATTTCTTTTTTGGCTAATGTCACTACATTGAAAGAGCCACACACATATCTTTGAAGCACTAAGCACTCTGAATGGAGGAAGGCTATGGATGCTGAGTTAAGGGCTTTAGAGCTAAACAACACTTGGATATTGACTTCTCTCCCACAAGGGAAGAAGACTATTGGATGTAAGTGGGTATATAAGATCAAGATGAATTCAGATGGGACAATTGACAGATATAAGGCTCGTCTTGTGGCAAAGGGGTATGATCAAGTCTATGGAGAGTCCTATTGGGATAGTTTTTCTCCTGTAGCAAAGCAAGTTACTGTCAGAATGATCATTGCTTTGGCTACAAAGAAACAGTGGATTTTGGCCCAGCTTGACATCAATAATGCCTTCCTCCATGGCTTCTTGGAAGAAGACATTTATATGGATCCTCCTGAAGGATACACTGAGGCTTTACCAGGGCAGGTTTGCCACTTAAAGAAGAGTTTGTATGGCTTAAAACAGGCCTCCAGACAGTGGAATGCTGAGTTTTGTGCAAAATTGATTGGGTTTGGTTTCTATCAGTCACCTAATGATCATTGCTTGTTCATTAAATCATCTGCTGATTCCTTTCTGGCACTCATCATATATGTGGATGATGTGCTGGTAACTGGTTCTAGTCCCTCAGAAATTGATGAATTAAAGGCTTATTTACATCAGATGTTTACTATTAAGGATCTTGGGCATGCAAAATATTTTTTGGGGTTGGAGATTGCAAGGAGTTCTTCTGGAACTTATGTGCACCAGAGGAAATATGTGTTGGATATACTTAAGGATGTTGGTCTCTTGATCGTAAGCACTGCCAAAGACACCCCTTCCTCAAGGTTGAGATCAAGGCTAAGGATGGGATTGCTCTGTCTCGATCCCAATTCTTATAGGAGATTGATAGGAGATTGCTATATCTGAATATGAGCAGACCAGATGTGGCACATTCTATTCAGCAGTTGAGCCAATTTATTAATGATCCCTATTCTTCTCACTGGGATGCTGCAATGCATGTGTTGAGATATTTGAAGGGTACACCTTCTAAGGGACTTTTCTATACTGCAGAAGAATCTTATGATTTTCAGGCTTATTGTGATGCGGATCGGGCCACTTGTCTTGACAAAGGGAGATCCTCGACGGGTATTGTGTATTTTTGGTGGGGCTCTTGTCTCTTGGAGGACCAAGAAACAAAGTTATCATGTCTAAGTCCTCTGCCGGAGGCAGTCTGAGATCAATGAGTCAAGCAAAGGTGTGAGTTACTTTGGTTGACATATCTTGCAAATCGATTTGCATGTGCCTTATTCTCTCCCTATTCCTCTTTGGTGTGACAACCAGTGCTTACATTGTTGCTAATCCAGTGTTTCATGAGCGGACCAAGCATGTGGAGATTGACTGCCACATTGTGCGTAATAAGTTCAAGGAAGGATTTGTGGTTCCACAAAAGATTTCTACCCGGTTGCAGCTGGCGGACTTGTTTACCAAGTCATTGGGAGTTGGTGTGTTTGTTTCCTTGCTGTCCAAGTTGGGAATGCAAGATTTACACAACATTCCCACTTGAGGGGGGAGTGTTGGATATAGCTACTCTTACTATGCCTATAGTCGGGTCTATATGTTGTTAGATAAAGTTGTCATTTCCTTTTTAGCACTTTAGCAGTTATGTTTTCATTTTCTCTATAAATACAGAACACTGTAGCTCACATTCATATATGGAAATTTACAGATTTGAGTTCTCAGTTTAGCTCTCATGCAGATTCTCATAATTCTTCAACAGTATCAGAATCTGAATGTATAAAAGAATGTTTATGTATACTACAAATACAAATTCCAGTTTTCCCTAGTAAGTTAATGTAATATAGCATATAACCAGGGACCGGAAAATAAATTTCTCCCCAAAATCACCATTCACTTACCCCTCTTTAATTAGTACTTTCTCATTTCGCCAGGAGCCAAAGAGAAATCCGCCCACGAATTGCAATCCTGCACCTTCTGCGGCGGCGGCGGTCCCGGCGGCGGAGGTTGCATCGCCGCCGCCTGTTCCGATACCCTCCATATCTTCACCGATTTGTCTATGCTGCCGCTGTACACCATATATTGTCTATCGCCGCCGCCCAAATCCGCTCCCCTCTCCTCTTCGACGGCCAAGCATTTGACGGGCCCACCGTGCCCAATCAACACCGATAAGAGAATATGCGCGCCGCCTTCTCTTCTCCACACGCAGATATTCGTATCAGCCGATCCACTGAGCGCTAAATTCCCCGCCGTGGCCAAGCACAGAACCGCAAGCTTGTGGCCCCTCAAAACGCCGCCGTGTGAAAGGATTTTGTCGCGTTCCCAGAAATTAACCAGCCCGTCGGATGAGCCGCAGTACAGAAATGTAGAAGAAGGATCCACGGCCAGAGAGGTAACCGCCGATTCCTGCTTTAATAATGTTTGCGATAGAAAATGTTTTGTGCCTTTTCCTTGAATTTGTCTTTTCCATACTTTAACGCTTCCGTCGGCGGATCCGGTGAAAACCTGGCCGTCGAAGGCGGCGATGATGGAGTTCACGGCGTCGTCGTGTGCTTTCACCGATTCGAGGCATTTCGAGTCGGAAACCCTCCAGACTTTGAATGTTTTGTCCCATGAACCAGAGTATAGAAGCGATTTGTCCTCGCTGAGGCTGAGACATGAAATTGCATCAACGTGTTTGATAGAAGTCCTGAAAGAACTTTTTATTTTAGCTTTAAACGTAGGCATTGTCCCAATGCGCTTGTGTTGGCTCGGATCCTTTCTCGACGCTCTCCAGATCCGAATCTTCCCATCCTGATGCCCGGAGATAATTCGATCGCCCGCGATTATAATCGCCTTAACCAAACCGGAACTAGATTTGAATCCCGAGAATTCTTTCTGGTTTTTCCACACCCTGATGTTCTTGCTCTCCGAACCCGTGTACAGCAAATCCCCTGAAGCTGCTAACGAATAAATGTGGCCTTCCTCGCGGACGAGGGACCCTCTCAGGCCGGTGTAGGCGTAATTTTCGGGCGCCACGTGGGACGACCATGGGGATTTTGATAATGGGGAGGCGGAAACGTCCCATGGCGGTGTGGAGGCCGTGGTGTTGGAGGGCCGTGGGCTGACAATTACAGGGCTGGCCTCCTGCGTGTTGCTGAAGCGAAAGGAGTATTCTCCTGATCCATTGGATTGCAAAATGTTGTTGAATGTTTGTCTTCTTAGGTCGTTTGAATCTGCCACATTGTTGTTATGATTATTGCCTGTGCTTGAATTCTTCATCAGATAAAACGATATTCAGGGATTTCTTTGATTTTGTGTATGCTGATGATTTATTGAAGAGAGGATTGAGGAATGAAGAGGAAGATTGAATTATGTGTGAGAGAGAGAGAACTGAGAAGACACAAATTAAAGGGTGGCTGATATTAGAGCTCCTCATGCAAACAGAAGTACCACCTTTTAATATTTGCAGTTTTTAAATATTTTTTATGGTATAATTACAAAAACTACCTTAAAGTTTGGGGAAATTACAATAAAACTCGGAGAAGTTTCAAAATTACAAAAATAAATCCTCAGGTTTGTTCTTTTTTATTGAAGCCTTGAAGGAGTAGTTGTAATATTTTTACAATTGTAAAGTAGGGGTGGCCACGGTTCCGAAACAGCTGGTTTCGGTTCTAAACCGCCGGTTCCGATTCCTTATTTTGGAGAAACAGAGTCGGAACCGATGATTCCAGTCCGGTTTGGAACCCGGTTCCTCAACGGTTCCGGTTCCGGTTTTAACTTGAACCGTTTGTTTATCTTTTGATATTTTTTTATTTTTTTTAAAATGGTTTGTCAATTTCGATTACCAAAAAAAAAAGGAAAAAGAAAGAAAAAGATTTGGACTTAATATTCAATTGAGTTTTGAGCTTATTAAAAAAAATTCTATTGAGTTTTGTACTTAATATTAATAATAATTTTATATGTCTATATATATACTATTAAAGCATAAAGAATCAAAGTTCATGTAGCATAAACATTTCGTATATCATATTTTACCAAATAAAAATAAAAAATATTAGTTTTAACCTTGAAACCGCCTGTTCCACCACGGTTCCTTTGACGGTTCTTACCAACGCTTAAAACCGCCTGCCCACTTCCGCGGTTTTTAGACCAAGGAACCGAACCGCTACATGGTTCCTTAGCTTTTTGGAACCGCAGATGACCACGGTTCCGGCTCCAGTTTGAAACCCGATTTCGGTTCCATTTGGTCACCCCTAATGTAAAGGGCCAAAGGGGTGTGTTTGGAATGTTTTTGCTTATGAAGGGATAAAGTGATAATACAAAATCAAACCTTAAAAAGTTTCTTGTAAATTATAAAGATCTCTGGGTTATTTTCTACTTAACTCAAACCTCAAAGGTAATTTTTGTAATTATCCCTTTAATATTTTTATTGGCTTTTATATATTTAAAGAAATATTTATGCAGATATACACGTACTATAATTTTTTTTTTCTCGAGTACAATGGGGGAATTGGGGAGGGGATACATATACTCGTATGGAATTGAATTCGGGTCATTCGTCCTTACAACACACATCTCAACCACTGGAGCACAAGATTGATCCCCACGTACTATAAAATTATTTCATTGGAAGATACAAAAAATAAAATGAATAAATCCGAATTGAAATGTTCAAAACCAATTTCAAAGGCAGTTTTAAGACTAGTTTGGTCTTTTTTGTTCTTTATTCTGGTATTATGTTCAAAGGAAATACCAACAATAATTTAAAATAAAAGAATGTATTTATATTGATTCAGAATTTATAATTACACTTGGTTAAAATTTATTTAATATCTTCAAATGCAACAAATGATGTAATTGCAATTTTCCTTTTAAGACAAGAAAAGGACGTCTTCCTTTCAGCTGCATTTCGATTTGATTACTTGCATCATCTTAATGAAAAACCTTTTAATGAACAACTTTTTTGGCAAAATACTTGAAATGTTATAATTTCAGGATTAGAGCAAAACCGAAAGGTCTGTAAATTACCATGTGTAGAAAAATTAGACTTTGGCGTTTGGGTGACGCTTCGGTTTTGTTAGATCATTATGTAAAGTAGAATGTCAAAAACTCGAAAAAAAAAAAAAATTGTTAGATCAGGAGAATGTGGACCGTCCTTTCATTGCCGAAATTAATGGTAAAAACATGCGGTGTTAGACAAGAGAAGACTGGGAAGACTTTTTAAGTTTAGCATGCACAGTGTCACGGGCCTAAATGCATTTCTGGCCCCACATGATGATGCGTCTGTGCCTGACCACCCGCCAAGCCTATCCTCCTGACAACCACCTGGTTTCGCCGCTTTGCTCATCGAGAATCTCCAAAGATCCGACCCAGGTTTGGGTAGGGATGACCAATTCCTTCTTCACCGCTCAAGTCCATGACTAGCGACAAGCTCCCCGAACTTAACCGGGTAGGCAGCCCGAACATCCGGGGTCATGTATACGCATACCCACAAACCACCGATCAAGCCACATACGGTCATTCACAAAGACAATCCATCAAGAGTCATAGCGAAAAACACCCCAATGTCACGGGCGTGACATCCTCCCCCACCCAAGATGGTGTACGCCCGTCGTACACGGTCTACTCCACCCGGCGTGCATCAACGGCGCCCGGGCAGCCCACGTGTGCCCTCGCACACCAATCGCACTCGGAGACCAGAGAGGATTCTCCTGCATGATCGCCACCCAACATGTTCCGCTCCCCTCCTACTCTACCACCCTCTTGGTAAGAGCGCTTGGCGCAACCACGGAATACAAATGCCGGGACGGCTCTGATACCACTTGTCACGGGCCTAGCCATTTCGGCCCCCACACGATGCCCGCGCGGCGTCCCGGACCACCCGGGGCCAGCCTATCCTCGGGACAACCACTGGTTTCGCCGCCTTGGGCTCATCAGAATGCGGCTCCAAAGATCCACCGCCGGGGTAGGATGGCCAATTCCCTTCTTCACCGTCAAGTCGTGACTAGCGACAAGCTCCCCGAACTTAACCGGGTAGCTGCTGAACATCCGGGCGGTCATGTACACGTACCCACAAACCACCGATCAAGCCACATACAAATCATTAACAAAGACAATCCATCAAAAGAGTCATAGCGAAAGACACCCCAATGTCACGGGGCGTGACAACAGACTATATTGAACTATTCAACCTTATCAAATCATTAATTCTATTTGACAAAAACTCTGGGCCTGTTAGACGGGTCTAACCCGCGACCCGGAGTTATTTTGGTAATTTCCGCCGCCAATGGCATTTTTGTAATTTTCAATTGTATTAGTTGTTACACTGAAATGTATTACTTATTGCTCTCAATTGTATTAGTTGTTACACTGAAAAATATTAGTCAAAAACATTTTTTACCATGAAATTGTCCCTTTTAATTATAAAACAGAGAATTACTACGAAGTTATAAAATCTAATACATGTTTTTAATACATCTAATACATTAGAACGCAACGTGTAATACATTTCTACAAAGTTGTCTCTTTTAATTATAAAATGTATTAACAATCCTTCTGAAACGTATTAGTCGTCCTTCTAAAAAGTATTAGTAGTTCTTCTTAAATGTATTAGTAATTTCCTGAAGAGTTGTTTTAGTATTTCTCCTAAATATACTCCCGAAATGTATTAACAATCCATCGAAAAAGTATTAGTAGTTCCTCGAAAAAGTTTTAGTAGTTCCTCGAAAAAGTATTAGTAGTTCCTTGAAATAAATTAAATTTTTCTCCCGAAATGTATTAATAGTCCTTCTGAAAAGTATTAGTCGTCCTTCTACAAAGTATTAGCAGTTCTTCTGAAATGTATTAATAGTTCCCCTGAATATAATTAATTTTTTCTCCAGAAATGTATTAGTTGTCCATCGGAAAAGTATTAGTAGTTTCTCGAAAAAATATTAGTAATTTGCTAAAGAGTATTTTAGTAGTGCTCCTGCAACGTATTAGTTTTTCTTATAAAATGTATTAGTATTTCTACATAAAAGTATTAGCTGATACTAAGACTTGTATCATTTAGTGCAATATTCATTCTTCATATCACCTGAAGAAAAAAACAGAGCATCATCACCACGAGCCATCACTTCCAACTCTAACTAGTGAAGCTTGCAAACACTTGATTGGTCATTTTATGTGCTTTTACTTCACAAATCTTCATCCAACTATCAAAATCCTTATTTCTCAACCATCCCATTATAAATCCATCTGAACCGCCTCCGTAAACTAATCTCCCATCCTCAGAAATCACAACAGAATTCAATGAAATACCCTTATTACCCTCCAAAATTCCCTCAAGACAATGCACATTATTTTTCCTTGTTTTCCCCACACCTTAATTTTCCCATCTCGCATGATGAGTAAACGATCCTGCGTTTTTCGCGACGAGCCCGTTTATCGCATCATCATGGGCCTTGATGGATTCCAAACACTTGAAATCAGACATTCTCCAAATGAAATGTATTAGTGGGGAATGTGGGCTTGCGCGCACTGGTTGTGGTTGGAGGAGGAAGAAGAAGAAGAAGAAGTTGGGAAATTAGGGCTCCAATCCGAATGAGCTTTTTGCTGTATTTTTTTTTTTTTTTGCGCGGATCCGAGTCAGCGAAATGGGTAGGATATGTTGACCCGTCTAACGGAATCCGTTAGACGGTCTGACAGGAGACTAGCTCATTCTATTTATTGGCTTTCATAGTGGTCAATCTTTACTACATTCGTATTCCTTCCCTTTATGCTTAAAAGAAAATACTCCCTTCCTCCCAATTATATAGTTCAATTTGAACTTTCATACACATTAATAAAAAATATTGGAAATTACGAATATGTAAAAAAAAAAATACTTGATTTGTCCTCATTTAATGAATAATGTAAATTACAAAATGCATATTAAATAGGGTTATAATAGTAAAAGAATAGAAAAAATACTATTAAATATGGAAAATGGACTATATATTTGGGACATCCCAAAAAAGAATAATGGACTATATAATTGAGACGGAGGGAGTATATATATATATATATATTCTTTCCGTTTCAACTCATATTTTTCTTAAATGTGACAAACACATCGTTCATGCAAACGGTGTAAGTTTTTGACACGACGGTCAACAAAAATCACTTATAGCAATCAGTCCATTCCAGAATAATGCACATTGAAATCAATGAGTGCTATAAAAAAGTGTTCGAGCCAGCATAACAAAAACTATTGCTTTTGAAAAAAGTGATATATTATAGTAGAATAAACGTAAATGAGAATTATAAATTAATAGTGCTTGCAAATAGACTTTAGAAATTTGATTAATTAATTGAAAGTAAATTAAACTTCTATAAATTAATAATCCTACGACTGTTAATATTTATTAACTTAACGAGATACAAATTAGCAAATTATTAATTTTGCTTGCTGTGCCCAAGTCGGGACCGACCAAAAGTATTATTTAAACAAGATTATTAATTAATTAAGTATTAAATTATTGAAGTTATACTATGTTTGGAAAAGAAATTGTAAAAGTACTTAAAAGTAGGAATAGCAATGGAGCGGGACGGGTATCTAGTGTTAGTCCAAGTGGCTACGATAATCTAGAGGGGGGGGTGAATAGATTATCTCGGTTTTTCAGATTTTTGCCCTCTTTTTCGAATAATCAACCAAAGACGAATGTAAATGCGAAATAAAACAACACTCGTCGATTTAAAGAGGTTCAACCCACCTAGGGCCTAATCCTCTACCACCCCAAAGATCTCCTGGATGGATTTCAAAAAGAAAGAAAAGATTTTATTAATTTACCAAAAATTAATACAACACCTGAGGATTACCACAATCCTCCTTCACTATTTTGAGGATTACCACAATCCTCTTACACCACCTTGAGGATTACCACAACCCTCTTACAACACCTCGAGGATTACCACAACCCTCTTACAACACCTTCAAGATTACCACAACCTTCAAACACCTATCACCTAGATCACCCAAAGTGTATTCTTACCACAAGAATACTCACAAGGATGTCTTGTGTTGAATGATGACCAAAATCAAGATTACAACTCAATAATGATTGATACAATATGAGTGCAAGTGTAATCAAGAATTGAAAGCCTAGACCTCAAATTTGTGCAAGTGAAAGTGCTAAGGCTAATACAACAAGATATATGAAAGTGTTTGCTTTGTTTGCTTTTTCGCTTGTATTGAGTGTTATATCTTGTTGCTTGAATGAAGCCTCTATTTATAGGAGAGGTCTTGGCTTTGATTTCCGTGACATTGGCTCCTCCTTGGGGAGTGATTTGGCGCAAAAGAAACCATTTAAAATCATCAATATAGTCATTAGAAATCAATCCCACAAAATAGGGAAAAGTCATTCAAAACGCACCGGATAGTTTCTTTGTCAAACATGGGTTCGACCGTCACAGAGATAAAGATTGAAATTGAATTCGTGAATTTTTACACAGGGGGACCGGTCGAAGGGGGTGACCGGCCGTCGCTCACCGCGTGACTCGGCTGGTTGCCGGGACATTTTTACGAAACAGAGAAGTCCTGGAACAAAAATCCAACTTGCAGTGTGTCGCCCGCTTTGGCCGACCGGCCGACCACACCGGCCGCCCACCTCGGTCGACCGGCCGCCACGCTTTTTTTTTTTCTTACGCCCCATTTTCTCGCTTCAAAGCTCAACTCAGTGTACGGGTTGCCCTATAGGGCGACCGGCCGAGCTGAAACAAAAGTGTTGTCCAATTTTAAATCGAATATTAACTTCAAGAAATACTCCAAAAAATAGTAAAAACATTTTAGAACGATCGGAAGTATTGGGACAACATTTAGGGACATTGTTTTGGTATAAAAACTCATTTGAACAAAATCATCAAAATCATGATAAAAACATTTATCTAACAAACTCCCCCTTTTGATGATTACAAACCAAAACAATTTTCAAGAGGACGATTTCAAAAACAAAATAATTTTCCTACAATGAGTAAACTATCCGTTTAAAAACATTTTACAAAAAGCTCCCTATCAACAAGATATTAAGAAGAAATATTGCATAAGCTAGAAGACAAGCTTTTACAAAATAAACACTAACTCCATGAGCTAAGAAGCTCCCCGTCACAAATACTAAATATCCATGCAAACAAGTCCATAAAACAACTATTGGACTAAGTTTTCATCACAACTTACGGCCTAAACAAGCCATAGCTTATAGCTTCTATTTCGAGCTTTTATTAGCTTCTTTGAGCTAACGAGCCAATTTCCTGTTTCTCCCCTTTGGAATCATCAAAAAGAATGTTAGGATGATAGAAACATCATAGAAGTATATCAAAGTGCGCCAAAGAAATGGTGTTTCAACCATTGAGTAATTTAGGCTTAAAAACCAAGGAAAATGGGAGAAATATATCATGAAGAGTTCATACGCTCGTTTTATTTCCCAAAACATGATCTCAATGAGTATAGAAGACTTTTGGAAGCGAGAGAATCATGTAGAAGTTGAAATTTTCATTGAAACATCGTGATCGAACACATTGTGGGCGTGAAAATAAAAAGAGTTGTATAAAGCCCTTGTAAATGAATCAAGCCAAAAATTTTTATCACCAAATCATACCAATCATCATACAATACAAAGATAACAACTAAGTTCATCATGATCATAAAATAATTTCATCAAGTAATATACAAGAAAGGCCATAAACTCAAGGGTTCAACCCAATTGAGCAAAGTAAGGAAAATTTTTACCATTTGATCGAAAAAGATGAGCAATGATGATGATAAACATGCTATATAAGGTCCAAGATATAAATGGAATGCATAAAAATCAATTTTGAGTGACAATAGTGTGCATTTGGCAAAGGGGACGAAAAATGGCCAACATGAGTGAACATGACTAATGTCAAGACAGAATGATTTTAAACCAAAAAATGGCTTAGTGGCGACCTGGTCGTGGTTGAGGGCGACGGCCGACGTTGAGGGCGACCGGTGCCCTCAACCTCTTCACCACCATGTTTGACAAATTTTTCAAAATCCGAATTTTCAACCAAAAATCCGATTTTTCGCCCCTAAGTTTTAAAAAACATGCAAAATGCAAACGTAGACCTCATTCAATATGCATTATGCCTAACCGAGCTCGTATTGACGCAAAAGTCTCGGAAGTTAGCGGTTTGTAAAAATGTCCGCTAATTGATCTTGAGATGGCACAAATGATATCTCAATTTTTCGCTTTGAAACACAATCCCTTAGAAAATGATGTCGAATCTCAATATGTTTAGTACGATTATGATGAACCGGTTTTGAGCAATATTTATAGCGGATACATTATCACAAAAGATAGGTACGTTTTCAAAAGAGCATTTGTAATCCGCTAAGGTTTGTTTCATCCAAAGAAGTTGGGTACAACAAAATGCGGCGAAATATATTCGCCGCCGTTGAAAGAGAAACACGCTTTTGCTTCTTTGAAAACCAAGAAACTAGGCAATCGCTTAAAATTGACATGATCCTAAGTACTTTTCCGATCATCAATATTACCCGCATAGTCCGAATCACTATAACCTTTAAGAGAAAAGATTTCATTCTTTGGATAAAATAAACCATATTGAATAGTGCCTTTCAAATATCGAAAAATCCGCTTAACTAAGACTCATATGAGATTCTTTTCGATTGCTTTGAAAACGAGCACATAGGCATACGGCATGAAGAATGTCCTGTCTACTAGCGGTTAAATAAAGTAAACTACCAATCATACCTCGATACTTGGATTCATCAACCGCTTGCCTTTTTCATCTTTGTCAATTTTGACATTGGTTGCCATAGAGTCGAGACGGTTCTTCCTTCTTCAATGCCAAACTTCTTCAAAAGTTCTTTTGTATACTTTGATTGTGAAATATAGATACCTTCTTGGCATTGCTTAATTTGAAGTCCAAGGAAGAAGTTTAGCTCCCCCATCATACTCATCTCGAATTCACCTTGCATTAACTTGGAGAATTTCTTGCACAAAGATTCATTAGTAGCACCAAAGATAATATCATCAACATAAATTTGCACAAGTAAACAATCTTGCCCTTTTTCAAAAACAAAGAGTGTAGTATCAACTTTACCTCTTGTAAAACCATTTTGCAAAAGAAAAGAGCTAAGTCTATCATACCATGCACGGGGTGCTTGTTTTAAATCATACAAAGCCTTTTAAGTTTATAAACATCATTAGGCCTAGAAAAATTTTCAAACCCCTGAGGTTGTTTTACATAGACTTCTTCTTGAATAATACCATTTAGGAAAGCGGATTTAACATCCATTTGGTAAAGTTTGAAATTTTTGAAACAAGAATAGGCAAGTAAAATACGAATAGCTTCTAAACGTGCTACGGAGCAAAAGTTTCATCATAGTCAATACCTTCTTCTTGACAATACCTTGAGCTACTAACATTTGCCTTATTTCGAACAATGTTGCCTTGATCATCGAGTTTGTTCCTAATACCCATTTAGTACCAATAATTGTTTGAGATGGAGGACAAGGTACTAATTCCCATACATCATTTCTTTCAAATTGATTCAACTCCTCTTGCATTTCCAAAACCAATCTTCATCCTCAATAGCTTCCTTAGCATTTTTAGGCTCTTTTTTGAGATATAAGAGCTTTCTCGGCAAAATTTCTTTGAGTCATTACTTTATCAAGGGGATCACCAATAATAAGATCTTTTGGGTGATCTCCTTAAATTTCAATGCTACGGAAGATTCAAGTATCACCCCTATCTTCGAGGAACATTTGAACTTGAAGGTTGATCATATGAAATAGAAGGTTTATCATTATGAGCATCACTTTGAACAATAGGTTCAACAATATCCTCTTCATCACTATCGTCATTGGGTATTCTTTCAACACCCGAGGCTTCATTAAATTTGACATGAATAGATTCTTCAACAACCATGCTAGACTTGTTGTAAACTCGATATGCTTTGCTCTTGGTTGAATACCCCATAAATATTCCTTCATCGGCCTTAGATCTAGTTTGTCCAATTGATCCTTAGTATTCAAAATAAAGCACTTACATCCAAATATTTTGAAATAACTAATATTTGGAGTTCTTCCTTTCCAAAGCTCATATGGAGTTTTATTCATTTTAGACGAATATAAACTCGGTTAATGACATAGCAAGCGATACTTACGGCTTCGCCCAAAAATACTTTGGAAGTGAAAATTCATTGAGCATGGATCGACTCATTTCTTGTAATGTTCGATTTTTCCGTTCGCTACTCCATTTTGTTGAGGTGTCCTTGAGCCGAGAAATTATGAGCATATCCTTTGGTTTCACAAAATACTCTAAATTCACCGTCAAATTCTCCACCTCGATCGCTTCAATAGACTTGATAGTATCTTCTTTTTCATTCTCAATAAGTCTACACAACTTAACAAACTCATTAACGGCATCGTTTTTATTGGTAAGAAAAAGAGCCCAAGTATATCTCGAATAATCATCGACTATAACAAAGGTGTAATGTTTTCCATTTAGACTAGTCACACCAATATCCCCATACAAATCAAGATGAAGCAATTGTAGGGGTTTGGTAGTGGAAATTTCATTTTTGGGCTTAAAACTACTCTTAACTAATTTGTTCTTTTTGACAAGTGTCACATAAGCCAAGATTTTCAAAATTCAATTTGGGTAGTCCTTTTACATGTTGGTTTTTGTAAATATTTTTCAAATTCTTGTATCCAACATGTCCGAGTCGCCTATGCCATAAACTTGTTAAATCATTATTGGCGACAAGACAAAAACATTTTGACTAACCAAATCACTAGTACAAATTTTGTAAAGATTGCCTTTTCTATTTGCTTCACAAATAATATTACCATTTTTAAGAATAAGGCATTTTTCTTTATTAAAAGAAACATCATAATTTGAATCACAAAGTTGGCTAACACTTATCAAATTAAACTTAAGCCCTTCTACTAAAAGAACATTACAAAGAGAGAAAGAAGAGTTACCAATTTCTCCATTTCCAAGAATTTTTCCTTTGCCATTGCCGAACATGACCATACCTCTTCTTCGAGCTTGATGTTGGTAAAAAGCTCTCTCCTCCCGTCATATGGCGTGAACATCCGCCGTCCACGAGCCATTTCGAATCCTCCATGGTTGTTATAGCCCCTATTACCTACAAAATCATTTCTTTTAGGTACCCTATAATTTTGGGGTCCATGGGGGTTAGTCTTGAGACTTTTGGGTCTCCAAACATGTCTTGAGCTATTTCTCAATTTGCAATTATTAGCATAATGTCCAACTTTGCCACAATAAAAACAAGTAGGAGTATTATAATTATTAGCACGTACAAAAGCTCGGACCTTGGTTATTTTTCTTAAAAACACTTTGAAATGGCTTATAACCAAGTCCCGATTTGGAATGCTCACTTCTTTGTGCATCTAAAATTTTTGTGACTTTATCTGTACTTATGTTAAAACGATGCACGTCATTTTTCAAACATTCAATATCTTTTGTGAGCGATTCCTTTTCGGTTTCAAGAGAATGAATTCTAGTAAGAGTAAGAGCATGAGCTTTGTCTAAAGATTCATAAGAGGTAAATAATTTTTCCTTTTCAACCTTAATCTCCTTATGCTCCTTTTTCAAATTTTTGTATTTAACGATTAAATTTTGAAACTCAATTTGCAATTCATCAAAATCACATTGCAAGTCATCAACTATGGAGGAAGTAGAAGAATTTGAGTGTACCTCATTGTTTTCATCGCCTATAGCCATGAGACCGTGTTCGGTTTCTCCTTCCTCATCGGTTGTTTCGAGTAGTTCATCCCATGTTTTGACTTCCGCATTTAGAGCCTTCTTTTTGTAAAAGGCTTCCTTTCTTTTGCTCCTCTTCATCGAGCTTTGGGCAATCGGCAATGAAGTGCCCGGTTTTCCGCATTTAAAGCAAGCATTATCTCTCGGTTTTCTTGCTTTATTTTTATTCACGAATTTTGCAAATTTTCGAACAAGTGCGGCCGTCTCCTCATCATCATCATCATTATCATAGTATGCATTATTAGAAGAAGAAGCAAGACCTTTAGGAATAATTTGCATACCCGATTGATTTGTGGATGATTTGGAATTTTTCCTCTCCTCGAGATAGACTTCATAGATGAGTAGGTTTCAATAAGCTCATCAAACTTGAGTGTCTCAAGATTTTGTGCCTCCGTGATTGCCGTTACTTTTTCGGACCATGAGCCGGGAAGTGCATTTAGTACCTTGGTCACCTTGTCTTCTTCGGAGATGACTTTCCCGAGGGCCACAAGAGGATTGACAATATTGTCAAGCCTTTCCACCATTTTGAGATGCTTTCGCCATCATACATGTTAAAGTTTTCAAGTCTTTAACAAGCATGGTCTTTCTTGCTTGCTTGACTTTCTTAGTCCCTTCATAGATTGTCTCCAATTTTTCCCAAACCTCATGTGCCGACCTTATGCCTCGTATGCGATTGTACTCGGTGGCGGTAAGTGAGCAATGCAAAATATTTAAGGCCTTACCGTTTAGAGAAAAAGCTTCTTATCATTTTCATCGAACTCCTTGAAAGGTTTAGGAGTCGAGGTGCCATCCTCCATTTTTTTTTTGTTGGTTGATCAACTCCTTCAATAACCACATTCCATATGTCAAATCCGCACTTTGTAGAAAGACTCCATACGGTCTTTCCAAAAAGCGTAGTTGTTGGCGTCGAACAATGGTGGCTTGTTGGTGGAGGCGCCTGGTGAGATAAGCGTCATTCGTAGCCATGGATCTATCCTCTTTACTCGGAACGAGCTAGCCAAAGAGTTTGGCTTTGATACCACTTGTTAGTCCAAGTGGCTACGATAATCTGTAGAGGGGGTGAATAGATTATCTCGGTTTTTCGATTTTTGCCCTCTTTTTCGAATAATCAACCAAAGACGAAATGTAAATGCGGAAATAAAACAACACTCGTCGATTTAAAGAGGTTCAACCCACCTAGGGCCTAATCCTCTACCACCCCAAGATCTCCGGGATGGATTTCAAAAAGAAAGAAAAGATTTTATTAATTTACCAAAAATTAATACAACACCTTGAGGATTACCACAATCCTCCTTCACTATTTTGAAGATTACCACAATCCTCTTACACCACCTCGAGGATTACCACAACCTCTTACAACACCTCGAGGATTACCACAACCCTCTTACAACACCTTTGAAGATTACCACAACCTTCAAACACCTATCACCTAGATCACCCAAGTGTATTCTTACCACAAGAATACTCACAAGGATGTCTTGTGTTGAATGATGACCAAAATCAAGATTACAACTCAATAATGATTGATACAATATGAGTGCAAGTGTAATCAAGAATTGAAAGCCTAGACCTCAAATTTGTGCAAGTGAAAGTGCTAAGCTAATACAACAAGATATATGAAAGTGTTTGCTTTGTTTGCTCTTTGCTTGTATTGAGTGTTATATCTTGTTGCTTGAATGAAGCCTCTATTTATAGGAGAGGTCTTGGCTTTGATTTCCGTGATTCGCTCCTCCTCGGGGAGTGATTTGTCGCAAAAGAAACCATTTAAAATCATCAATATAGTCATTAGAAATCAATCCCACAAAATAGGGAAAAGTCATGCAAAACGCAACGGATAGTTTGTCAAAACATGGGGTTCGACCAGTGTCCACAAGAGAGATAAGATTGAAATTGAATTCTCGTGAATTTTTACACAGGGGGGACCGGTCGAAGGGGGTGCGGCCGGCCGCCACCAAAGACTTGCCAGCGTTTTTGACGTTTTTACGAAAACAGAGAAGTCCGGAACAAAAATCCAACTTGCAGTGCAAAGTCGCCGGCCGGCCGACCGGCCGACCACACCGGCCGCCCACCTGTCGACCGTCATGCTTCTTTTTTTTTCTTACGTCCCATTTTCTCGCTTTCAAAGCTCAACTCAGTACGGGTTGCCCTATAGGGCGACCGGTCGAGTTCTGAAACAAAAGTGTTGTCCAATTTTAAATCGAATATTAACTTCAAGAAATACTCCAAAAATAGTAAAAACATTTTAGAACGATCGAAGTATTGGGACAACATTTAGGGACATTGTTTTGGTATAAAAACTCATTTGAACAAAATCATCAAAATCATGATAAAAACATTTATCTAACATCTAGACCCAGACCCCCCTGCCCCTAGAACGGGGCGGGGCAACCCACTGCAGGTCACGAGGCGAAGCGGGCCAACCTATCTTGACCCAAATTAAATGAAATTAAATACAAAAAAATTGAAAAAAAAAAAAAGGAATATATACATTTATAAAAGTTGTCATTATCAATTTATAAATACTAGATATAATATTATATTAAATACATAAAAATTATATTATAATAAATATTATATATGCAAAATATATATTAAATGTATTAGAAAAAATAAATTTGCTTAGGCGGGACGGGGTAGAATTGATACCCAAGCCTGCCTGCCTTGCCGCGGGTCACAGGGTGAGGCAACCCAAATGGGTCGAGCCAGGGCAAGTCAACACGGGTCAAGCCAAAAATTATCATCCCTACTTAAAAGTCAAATCAAAAGCAGAATCAGAACTTCTCCCTCTGCTTTTAGATTCTGATTAAATCAAGGAAATTCATAAGTAAAAGTTAACATTTGCAAACACTAAAAATGATTTTTTTTTACTCAGAATTTGAGAACCACTTTTTTTAGTGATTGCAAACACTCCCGATTGCACAATACCAGGATTATCTTATCTAAAATATGAATTATCTGATACACTATGTTAGAAAGAGAAGACTATGCATGCACGAACACACCAAAAAAAAAAAATTCAGTGCACAACTATCTCTGTCCCAAATTGTTGCATCGAGTCCGAATAAATCTCATCCCATCCAAAAGGATCATATATATGAAAGGCAAAGGTAGAATAAGAAAATGAAAAAAATCCAATCGGAAAAGCACCCTCATGTTGCACCATCCCTAAGATCAACCAAACGAATTCTAACGATTAGCCAACAAATACTGCTAGAAAACCAGCTTAGAAGATCGGCAAGTGCGTGTTGTGCTCATATTAAGCGTCTTTTTGGGTTCAAAAGTTCAGGACATCCTACGTGCTGGGTTGAATACACCAGCAGGATAGCATCGAGCTATGCTGATTCACAGTGTGTCATATAAAGCAGCTACGATTTCTTATAAGAATTTAATCCTTATAGTTACATTCACGTAAGACCACTGAATTTGTGAAGTGTCAGTGAAGTACATGTTTAGGTTGCCAAAAATGCAATTGATTTATATCAAAAATACCATGTTGAGTGCTTCAAGTAGTCCAGTTGGACTTTTGCATCCGATGTTTACTTTAGCAAGCCAGATTTTGATAGAAGGCGCAATGCTTGGTTTGGATTGTTCAAAACTGCAGAGGATCTTGAAACCTGCATTTTTCGCTTCTTCAAAAATTCCAGTGAACTCTGTACACATTGAGCAGGTGATATGTCCTTCAAAATAACAGGTTCTAACCTGTCAGCAGAAAAAAGTAGCATTCGGGTTTATCTTATAAGATAATTTTCGTTTCAAAATTGTCTGCTGAATGATACTCTTGTCTGCTAAAAATCATGTACATGTATATATATATATATATATATATATATATAGAGAGAGAGAGAGAGAGAGAGACTAACCCAGATTTTTTCGGCCTTCTCTTTTTTGAGGCAGGCTTCTTATCGACTTTCTCATCCTCAGAGTCAGATGTGAAAACTTTTCTGCAGATGAAGTATGCCTCTGAGTTATGAGCTCAAACAATCATACCAACATTATGCTGGCATATAAACATGCACCAAGGGGGAAAAAAAATGCTAAATAACCAAACATACTTTTCGCGAGCTGCAAGAAGTTTGACAATGTCATCCGGTAGCATTCCTTTGTTACCCTGAGGGTCTTCAAGTGTTTCAGTTTCTGGTTCTTCTTTGGTGGTTTCTTCTTTGGGTAATGACCGTGGGGTCAATTTTTGTGCCCACTGTCGGCGACGTTCTTTCACCTCACGAACTACCCTAAAAGAGTTTCATCTTTCGTTACAGACTATATGGGTCCTCAACAATATGTAAGAGCAGTAAGAATTCAAAAGTAGCAGACAATGTTTTACAGAGAATCGATGATTTGTGTGTATTGAAGCAAATTTTCAAATGCAATATCTGAAATAGATTCCAAAACTTCTGACAGAATAATACTTTCAAATAATTTTCGAAACATCTTCAGATAATTTAAACTATCCATGATAACAACCACAGATATAAAGAAATCCATCTGTTTCGGTCACAAGCATGGCAAATCTAACCAAGAAATAGTAGCAAAGAACTCACTATTAACAATCAATGGTGATACAACAAGCAACAAATGAAATACAAGCAGCTTATATCTACACAATCACCTATATATCTGAATCAGATGAATGAGTAAATAGTGAATAGGGCAAAGTAAAATTATGAATTCTTATATCCTCATTTTGAAAAAATGAGATTGACAAAAAATCACGGCAACTGAGTCACTGACTTACAATACCAGAATGTAAATCAATATATGAATGTCCAAAGCTTCAACGATAATCTTCTAATGGGTATGAGTATGACATGTGCCATCCAAATTTACAGTTCCCCTTCTACAACTGTATTAGAAGCTCATTCAATCAAAATTGATACCCCTACAACTTTCCCACTATCTATAAAACTATATTTCTCCCAGACTTTCCAGGGATAAAATGAAATAAATAAAATCAAAAATCAAGCTTCAATCTACAACCAACAGAGCTTGTGATATAACTACAGAAACAATGAGTAAAGCAGAAACTTTGCTTTTAGTCCAAACAACAATATAAATTAAAAAAAAAGGTACCTGGCCTTATTCTCTCTTTGGACTTTCCTTATCTCTTCGTCTTGTTGCATCCCCTGAAAAATCTTAGAGAAATTAGAACTACAATTTCAAACTTTCAACAGAAAAATGGTTTCGCAGCTAAAAAAAAAAAAAAAAAGAACCTGCTGGACGGTAATCTCCTCGGGAGCATCGGAGTCGCTGTCCATTTCTTTCTCCGACATATATTCTGAAACCAGAAACAATCTGGCTTTGTCTTCAATTGAGATTAGAAGAAGAATGAATTTCAGGGTTTTAGGGTTAGGGCTCTACCGAGTAAGATACTATGCGGCCAGGTGCACCGTTAAGATCGAAACAGTGGGGTTAATATGGTCATTGGCAAAACATACAAAGAAAAGTTGAAAAGAGAAAAAGATCACAATTGGGCCTTTTAGTAGACTACTTGTGGGCATTGATTTAAGTAATCTGATTTAAGGTCCAATTCAACTGAGAATGTCAATGGCCCATTGCATTTATGACATATCTCATGCATAAAGTGCCCAAAATTTAATATCAACCTCAACACATATTATAATGTTATATTTTGTACTTTATGAAATTATCAAATGCATTTTAGTTTTTTCTTACTAAAATGTAAAGTTGCAATATTAGAATAATCACTCAGTTGTTAATGGAGTAAAATAAATAATCATGTATTAGAAGAAAAACTAGAACAACACCCGTGTGTTAAATGGATTTTGACAAAAGATAATTTTGGTATTGCAAATTTGTTTGTGATAGTCAGTGACGGATGCACGTCACCTGCTATGGGGAAACGTGCCCTCATAGTTTTTTTTGTCTTTCTAATATTTAGTAATTTATTTTATAAATTGTATATTAGTTATGTTTAAAAAATTAAAGTGTGCCATACTAATTATTTTTAATGTACTGTTTTTACCAATTATTTATTTTTAAAAGTAATTAATTAAGAAAATAATGTGTGCTCACTATTTTTTAATAAATTGTGAAGATGGTTGGAGGGAATGAGAAACTCAAACACTCAGGGTCGAACTCTAATCAATATCCTTGCAAAGGGTAAAAAAATATCACTTGAGCTATAAGTTCATAGTATATGTGCTCCAATAATAATTTTTTATGTAGTTTATAAATGTCATTGTTTTGTGCCCCTATTGTGAAAAATTCTTGGATCGATCCCTGGTGATAGTTATAGGAGATTCAAAATACTAATTAGAAATAAAATTTAAAAATTAGAAAAATATCACACAAATCATTCACTTAAAATTATAAAAAAGATCTTTGTAATTAAACTACACTAAAACTTTGTTTTTGATAAATCATGTGTAATACACGGGTGGCTTTCGAAAATATGAAAAATATGTATTTGGAAAAGGAACAAATCTTGATTTCTTTTTCTTTATTCTTTTAAAGTTTTCTAAATTATATCTTACAAAATGGAGTGAAATGAAAATTAAGTATTTCTCAATATATCTTCCTATATATATGTATATATATATGTATATATATATAGGATATGGATCAAATAGGTCCTCCTACTTGGGGTGAATTCATGGGGACATATCCTAACCATAGATCAACAATTTTGGGTGGTCCAGATTTCTAGGGTTTTTTATGTTTATTTTTTTGTTTCAACAATTAAAAAGGGTAGGGTGGTAATTTGGCACTTTAGAATCAGTTACTAAGATTTCATTCCTTCTTTCACGCGATTTCACCCACTCTTCACGCATACTCTCTCTCCAGCGTTTCAGTTTCAAAAAAAAATCTTTGTTGCTTATGTAATATAGGGTTGTTGCTTATGACTTGTTTATGTAGTTAATGTATCTGTGATGCATGTGTAGTGTATATTCATTGCTTATATAGTATATGCTTATCGCTTATGTAGTATGGGTTTGTTGCTTATGACTTGCTTATGTAGTTAATATATTCGTGGTGCATACGTAGTGTATATTTGTTGCTTATCTAATATAGACTTGCTGCTTATGTAATATGAGTTTGTTGCTTATGACTTGCTTATGTAGTTAATGTATCCGTGGTGCATACATAGTGTATATTCGTTGCTTAGGTAATATAGGTTTGTTGCTTATGTAGTATGGGTTTGTTACTATGACTTGCTAATGTATTTGTGGTGCATACGTAGTGTATATTTATTGCTTATGTAGTATGTGATTGTTGCTTATGTAGTATGGATTTATTGCTTATGAGTGCTTATGTAGTTAATGGTATATAAAAACACAATGACACATCTACACAAGCAACAAATTACAGCATCATAAGCAAACTTCGAACTGAAGTCAAGCTCTAGCAACTATGGCAAATTGTCTGCAACTTTTTTCATACAATAGTGCGTTGAAGAAGAAGGATGAATGATTTCTCACAGTAGTGAGTTGAAGAAGAAGGAGGATGATTAAGGAAGATGAGATTTGTTCACGTTGAATTTGATGTGAGATTTGGATAGATTGTGTGATCATAATGTGAACAGAATCCCATAAATATTGGGTAATTTTGTAGGATGACTAATTTACCCCTTTCTCTAATTACTAACATTTAATCTGAATTTTTAGCTAAAATCACAACCATTGAAAAATCTAGATATGTGGCTAGGATTGGTCCCTATGGATTTACGCTATGAGATGGTCTCATGTAACCCTCTCCCTAGATATATACATATATATATGTATATATATATATATATATTACATGCCTATTGTATATGAATTAATATCTCCAAGTAGTTATAGACTCAACTACTTTCCAAGTAGTTTTTACAAGTTTTTTATATGAGGCTACGGGAAAAAAAATATTTTATATAGATAGAATCTTTGATTTTACTTTTTTTAGATAAGACTGTCGAATTATTTCTTACCTAAAATTAAAATCTTTGGTTTTTAGATTATTTGTTATCTTTTAGATTATAATAAACTATACAAATCAAAGCAAGTTGAATCCAAATTTAAATGAATTCATACATATGGGTCGGTTTAGGATCTGTCTCACGTAAATAAGTTCGTGAGACCATCTCCCATGAGTTTTTGTCTAAACTATATATATATATATAATATTTAATTTACGAAAAAAAGGATTACATAGATATAATCCTTGATTTTTGGATTATTTGTTATCTCTTATATTATATATGGAAAATATGGAGAATATGGAGAATATATATATAGATAGATATGGATCAAATAGGTCCTCCTACTTGGGGTGAGTCCATGAGGACACATTCTAACCATAGATTAATAATTTTGGGTGGTCTAGATTTTTAGGGGGTTTTTATGTTTATTTTTTTGTTTCAGCAACTAAGAAGGGTAGGGTGATCATTTTGCATTATAGAATCAGTTATTGAGATTTCATTCCCTCTTTCACGCGATTTCACCCACTTTTCACGCACACTCTCTCTCCAAATAAGTTTCGATTTCAAAAATTTCTCTGTTGCTTATGTAGTATAGAGTTGTTGTTTATGACTTGTTTGTGTAGTTAATGTATCTGTGATGCATGTGTAGTGTATATTCATTGCTTATGTAGTATATGCTTATCGCTTATGTAGCATGGGTTTGTTGTATATGACTTGCTTATGTAGTTAATGTATTCGTGGTGCATACGTAGTGTATATTCGTTGCTTATGTAATATAGACTTGTTGCTTTTGTAGTATGAGTTTGTTGTTTATGACTTGCTTATGTAGTTAATGTATCCGTGGTGCATACGTAATGTATATTCGTTGCTTATGTAGTATAGGCTTGTTGTTTATGTAGTATGGGTTTGTTGCTATGACTTGCTAATGTATTCGTGGTGCATACGTAGTGTATATTTGTTGCTTATGTAGTATAAGATTGTTGCTTATGTAGTATAAGTTTGTTGCTTATGACTTGATTATGTAGTTAATGGTATATAAAAGCACCATGACACATCTACAGAAGCAACAAATTACATCTTCATAAGCAAACTTCAAACTAAAGTCGAGCTCTAACAACTATGGCGAATTGTTTGCACCTTTTTTCACACAATAGTGCATTGAAGAAGAATGATGAATGATTTCTCACAGTCGTGCGTTGAAGAAGAAGATGGATGATTGTTCACGTTGATTTGCTATGAGATTTGGAAGGATTGCATGTGTTCTATACAAGCAAAGGTTACTGAGATTTGTTCGACTAAGAAGGTGACTGAGATTTGTTCAAAGAAGAAGGTGACTGAGATTTGTTCGAAGAAGAAGGAGAATGAGATTGTTCACGTTGAATTTGATGTGAGATTTGGAGAGATTGTGTGATCATAATGTGAACAGAATCCCATGAATATTGGGTAATTTTGTAGGATTACTAATTTACCCCTCCCTCTATTTTCCAGCATTTAATTTGTAATTTTAGCTCTAAAATCACAACCATTAGAAAATCTATATATGTGGCTAGGATTGGTCCCTATGGACTTACCCTATGAGGTGGTCTCATATAACCCTCTCCATATATATATATATATATATATATATATATATCAGACAAAAACTTGGGTTAGACCGTCTAACGGGTCTTTTCCGTTAGACGGGTTCAATCCGACCTAGGTTTTATTGTAATATCATGCACCGGTGGTATTTTTGTAATATTCTGGGGCGGTATCATAGGATCTGTAGACCGGTGATATTTTTGTAATATTAGGGGCTGTTAAAAGTATTAGTTTTTCTTCTTAAAAGTATTAGTCATAGTGCCATACATCTGAATAGTATTAGTAGTATAACTGAAAAGTATTATTAATCCTCTTGAACAATATTTTTAGTAGCCCTCATAAAAGTATAGATTTTTTCCCTCAAAAATATTAGTAATCCACCTAAAATGTATTAATTGTCCCCTTGAAAAGTATTAGACAATGACGTACTATTAGACAACCCTAAAAAGTATTAGTTTTTTCCGTGAAAAGTATTAGCAATCCCTCAAAAATTTATTAGTAATTCCCTGGAAAAGTATTAGTAACCTATTGAACAATTTTTTGAGTAATCCTCATGAAAAATATTGATTTTTTCCAGCAAAAGTATCAGTCCCCTAAAATATAATAATAATATTATTGAAAAATATTAGGTTTTTCGATTAAAGGCATTTTAGTTTTTTCCTGAAAAGTATTAGTATTCCTACGAAAAAGTATTAGTAGCCATTCTAAAAAGTATTAGCAGCGGTCAACAAATGTTATTATTGTGTTGTTAGTGGTTGTGCGGGTCAATAGGTGAATTGACCACGGGTTGTGTATTTGGATCCGTCTAACGGATCTAATCTGTTTAGACGGTCTGACATGAGACCTACGAAAAAGTATTAGTAGCCCTTCTAAAAGGTATTAGTAGCAGTCAACGGATGTTATTATTGTGGTGTTAGTAGTTGTGCGGGTCAATGGGTGAATTGACCACGGGTCGGGTATTTGGATCCGTCTAGCGGATCTAATCCGTTAGACGGTCTAAGAGGAGACTTACAATGACTTACAATGAGTTATATGAGACCATTGCATAGGGTGAGTCCATAGGGATCCCAACCATAGATCTATTTTTTTGAATGACCTATATTTAAAAAGCCTAACAATGATTTATTACCTAATTAACATATAATAAGAGTAAATTAGCTCAAAACAAATCGACCATTACCATAAATATAGGCGGCTGTTACATTGAGTTTTCAGAAGATCTTATCCATGATCTCCTACAATTTATAAAATTAACTCACGGAAAAACGGATCAATTCCATTGTGATCTCCTAACATACTGCAATAAATTTATATTACGTATGCAACACAGTCACATTAAATAAGCAATACAGTTTATATTACATAAGCAATATAAACACATTAAATAAGCAACAAAATTATACTACATATGCAACACACTCACTTTAATATGAATATACATAACATAATGCAACAAATTTATATTACAAATGCAAAATAATCGCATTAAATAAGCAACACAAAGTTATATTATAATTTGACTTATCCATTTTTTAAACAAAAAATTACTCAAAGGTAACATCACCAAAGAAAAAGAAGATATGTGTTCTTGGGTAAGTCAATCGTCAATTAACGATAATAAAAATGAGGAGTAATTTTCGGTAAACTTACCTTTTTGACTTATTTAGACATAAACGAAAATACTGAACTACCCTTACTATCAACTACAATAATTATAAAATTGAAAATAAGATTTAATCTGAACTATTTAAAAATTCAAGCCAACGATCATGATTTGTCCTTATGTACTCATCCTAATAAAATCACAGAAGTTGTTGACCCATCTTACACGTCACTGAATTTAAGCCCCTCCATTTGCATTGTTAATGAACCATAAATTTAAATAACCCTAACGACTTTCTATCATTTCTAATTTTTATTGTCAAATATATGACATACCTTTATTATTTCTCTTAAATCTGAAATGAAATGTTCCGTGCTGTATAGTGTGTACTATAAAATCCAATTTCGTATTCTTTTCATCATTTGTATTATTCATAAAACTTTTGGATTTTTAATAGTATTTGAATAATATCATTAAATTTATTGAATTATTTGTATTGCAAAAAAATAAGTAATTAACTTGATTCATCAACGTCCAACCAGCACTTTAAGCAGATTCCGATTCAGGGACCGTTGAAATAGTACTACTACTAATTGTTTGGACAGTAAATAGTGGGGTAATAATTAAATACATTGATATATAAATATAATATAAATATAAATAAATAAAGACTATAAAAGAATGAAAAAATTGTAAAGTTAGACAGCAGGCAGGCACATGGAGAAACTATCGGCCTGGCCCAGTAAGGCCACCATATAAGTTAGGCCCAAGTGTCAATGTAGTGAGCTGGTGGATTTCTGTCTAACAAGTTGATTTCGTGTCAGTCTAACTGTGTTTTGACCCGAAAATCTAATCTTTTAATAAAGCAATTAGAAATTTTGCTCAAAGAAGAAAAAGGAAAATTCAAGCAATTGATTTACTACTTCAAAAAACAAAAATCTGGCCATGGACCATGGTTACACATTTTACAACCCCCTCTCCCATAACAAGGCATTGCAATAAATTCGAAATTTGAGAATCATTTGTAACTTACTAAAATTTACAACTTGAAATAATTTGAAAATAATAGACAAATTTATCATTATATTCATGTTTAACTCAAAACCATATTGAATTCTAAAATTTATTATATTACAAAAATAATGTACTTATGCGTGAAATTTGTGTAAATTATAATGTCAAGTAAACTTTTATATATGTACTGAAAATTAAACAGATAGCAACTTATTACATTAATGTAATTTTATTAAAATAAAAACAAAATTATAAATAAATTGTTTTGTTAATATAAGATCAATAGATTTTATCTAACTATATTTATAAAATAATATATTAGTTTGACCCGAAATCTCCACTTCCAATCTCCGTCTTGCTCTGCCGAACCAACCTTAACCTAAACACAGAGGGTTAGAAAGAAGGCCGGAGGTTTTCTCCAGCGTACCTCCTCTGACGCTCAAGTCAAGTTCTTCAGAGAAAGACAACAAAGACAACATGTAAGTAAAATATATATGGTTTTTATATGTAACCCATACATGTTGAAAGGATATTTATATGGTAATTAGGGCTAGGGTTTCTGTGATTCCCGGAAACTATTTTGGAGAATTTAGGATTTGTTACGCTGGTTTATATCAGAGATTTGTTATTAAATCTTATCCATTAAAATAGCTTAGGCCGATCTAATGATCTAGACCGAGCTTTCATCTTTAGTAAGACGTACTGAGCTCAACTAAATGCCCCGGACCAACGAACCTCTATGAGAATGCCTTGATTGGCTTTCACTAAGCCCATTAGCTTGGGAATCTCCATCAGAGATCAATTTGACTTATATTATGCCGAATCAATCAGTTCCCCCACTATAGTTGAGCTGCTCAAGAAGGTCAGGTATAATGTTAGTTGTGGACATAAACTAAACTGGTTACCACCTTCTCAAACACTCGAAATTTCCACCTCTCTGAATTACGTGCAACCATCATCATTACTCTATTTATTTGATGGCTCTTATTCTTCCCAAGGCTAATCTTAGTCACCAATTTTCCTCTTATCAACGACTAGATATGATTTCACACGGATCCTGACTTAACTTTGACTCTATATTAGGAAAGGGACTTCTTTCCTCTTTCACTTATACTTTCTTGATTTCTTCTTTCCCTTTAAAGCGATTTTCGGGGTCCGCCATAGACGATTTCTGACAACATTCTGGCGAGCTACATCTCCAAGATTCCAATGTATTACTCTTCTCTCTTCTTTAGTTAAGCTCCCATCCTTTCACTATGTACTTTTCTCGACCTTTTCTTCTCATTCTTTTATTGTTACTTTCTCTTTTTCACTGAAAAAAATGTCTTTGTATCCTATGCAAAACTCTTCTCCCACCCCTACTGAGACCCTTTAGGTGACTCAACTACAAATTCTTATAATAACTAGTCTAACATAGAAATAAGGGAACTCAACTCGACCCCTTAGAATGGTCCCTTAATCCTTATGTTTATTTGCTCGCAACCTTAACTTTCTTCGCACTAATATAAGTATTCCCCCTTTGTATAGATTAGATCTCCCAAACAGTTCTGATAGGCCAAACGGACCTCCACCAGGTTTTAGAGCCTTCTTCTCGGGGCAGATTGATGGTCTGACGTTTCCTATTCACGCTTTCATAGCCGAACTTTCCATTGTATACCGAGTTCCTTTGAACCAAATGTCCCCCAACTCTTTTAGGTTAATGGTTGGATTTATCATGGTGACCCAATATTTGAACATTATCAGAATAACCGAGCTCTTTTATTCTTTTTTAAATAAAAGTGAACCCAACTTGTCCATAACATGCTCATAGCCTTTGATGTAAGAATATGCCTGAGGAATTACTTGGCCAGTGCACAACTCAAGGACAAAATAACTTTGATGAGAAATGGATCAAGAGGAATGGTGAAACTACCAGACAAACTGTACAAGTACACAATGATAAATCCAGGAGGAAGATGAGTAATCCTATTCATCGGCCTCGGTGCCAACATTTGAAAAGTCGCGGGTAACCCCAAGTGTTCCCGTAACCACCAAAGGCAAGAGGAAGTAACTCGAATCACCAATCTCTCTGAATCCAAATCTCTACATCTAGGAAAATGCCTATGCTGGAACTTGAGCTAAAGGGACTCCTCCGAATTATCCTCATCACTTAGATCCAAACCAATGGGAACTAAACACGTTCGCCCACCACCTGAAGCTCTGGTTCCAAAGGAGGAATACCAAACTCCATAGGCGAAAACAGAGTCGGATAGATAGAAAATGAACTGGCCAATAAATCTCAGGCCATAGAATGAGGAGGACTGACCACCAAGGTATGAGATGCAACTTGAAATGCTCAACAAGCCTAGAGAGGTGATAAGTGTCTTTTATGCATGTTTTACTTGTTTATTTACGTATGATTTATGTTGTGTTATTGTTAGTTTCGTAGGTTTTTAATTACACATGGTTCATATTACTGTGAGGTGATTTTATTAGTGTAGATTGATTATTCGGAGCTATTTTGGGTGAATTTTAAATAATTGATTCATGTCAAAGCATACCACGGGGTTTAAGGATGCAAAAATACTCGAAATCCCAACCTAAACTTGTCATTTCGGGGCCTTTTAGGCCCAACACGGCCAGGGTGTGCCGGGCAACACGTTCGTGTTCAAACAGGACGAAAATCATGAATTTGAGGGTTTGGACAGACCCTGACACGGCCAAGTCGTGCTGTCCAACATGGTCGTATCCAGCTAAACAAAGAAGATACAATACAGCACGGTCATGCCGTGTTACGCTACATGGACGTGTTTGGATCACTTTCTAGCATCAATTTCTGGCGAAATTTGTGGAAAACTTAACAACCAAGCTTTTTGACCACTTTTGTGCACCTTTAACACCCCATTTGTTGCACAAAAACCTCACATTCCCAACATAATTGCATAAAGACAAATATCCAACAACCTAACTCATAAGTGGAGCATTAAACTACCAAAAGATGACATTATTAATGAATACTTTTAGCAAAATAATGTCAATAAAAGCCCAATGATGGGGTTGAGGATTTGACATTCATTATTAATGTTCATCAATCAATCATTATTCAGATTCAATTAATTCACATACCTAAAAATTTAAATTTTATAGAGCAACTTACATATTGTGAAAACAGAGGGAAAATAGAATTGGGGTTGATGAGCTTGGAAGAGGAGGCTTGGAGCATCATCTTTGGAGACAATCAAGAAAGAAGTCCATTTGAGCTTTGAGAATAGATAAGTACACCATGTCTATAACATTTGAATCCCTTTGTAGCTTATTCTTTTGTCAAAATCATGTGTAGTTAAATCTTTAGTGTTTGAATATAATGAACTCTAGAATGGAGTTGTGATTATGGCTTGTATGTTTTGAATATAATCTTCATGTTTTGTGCGATTCACTTATATTATACTTCATTCATTCGATTTAATAATTCTGGTATATTGATTTGAATTTTATTCCTCATTGGGTAATCAAGAGATTTATGGTGAGAAATAACCAATTTAAGTAAAATGAGTTGCATGCAATCCTAGATATATGACGACATAAATATTCTGGATTAGGATCAAACCTAATATTTAGGGGATTTTTACTAGAAAAAGATTTCGGTTAATCAACTTGAGATTGAGAGTTTTTCACCTTGAAAGATAGTTTAAATTAAATTGAGAATTTTACATGAAACATGAGATTATGTTAAAAAGGGATGGTAATTGCTTAAGGGTTCATGGTTGCATTTATTTTTGTTAAACTCACAAAAATATTCTAGAGGAATTTACATTCGAACACATTTTTATCTCTTGATCCCTTATTTTCAATTTTCCTTTATTCAATCATTTGTAATTTGTTGATTAATTAGATTCTTTGTTTTCTTCATTTTACAAAACAAACATCTGAAAATTGATAGATTAGATAACGAAAAGACGGTAATTACTTGTACTTATAATCCTCAAGGGAATGACACTCGGTACTCGTAAACTAAACTATAAAACGATAGGGGCACTTGCCTAAGATTTTTAGAATAGCATCCGAGCCATCAAGAGGAATAAATCATGCGTGAATAAGTATGAACCTGGTGTAGGTCCCAAGGGGTGTGAGTAAGGTTTAGAAGGGGGGTTGAAGAAACCTTACCACATTTTCGATTTTAGTCCTTTTAAAATAATACAGAGTTAAATACACAGCTAAGTCCTTGAGGGACAACTAGGTTAGTTAACCAAATGAGAGTTAGCCACTCAACACTCGATTGAGCCGTTGATAGAATATCTCACTGTTTAGTCTAAAACCTTAACTTGGCCGTGTGATAAGATTTTCTAAGACTTAACACCCATGAATTTGGTTTAAGATTGTTTTAACACTTGGTTTTAGCACTTTGTTAATTATCGGTTGGATAGCAAATTATCAAGATATAAAATGATATGCACGAAATTAAATGTCTTTGAAATGTAAATGACACAATAATTTTTATAGAGGTTCAAGATAGGGTAATTCTTCTACTCCTCTCTTCTCCAACTCTTGGAGGAATCTACTAAGTATTGATCGAGTACGAGTGGTTATCGGTCCGTATACAAGTCTTGATCACACAAATGACTTGATCCTTTGGGACTCGGTCCGAGATGCCTTGGTCACACAAATAGCTTCTCGTCCGACTCGGCCTTCTTCACGGGCGGGCCGCTTTGCTACTTGACTCTTGCTCAAGCTTCTTGGATATGATCACGAAGCCTTCCAATAACTTGAGACTGGTTCGACCTTGAACCTTTCTACAATCCTCCTTGGAATGTAGACCCCTTTTGATTCTTCAAAAGTTTCATCTTCAACAGTTTGAAGTTGTCTTTCCTTCATAGCTTGGTGTTGGATCGATTTCCTTCAAAATTTAGGCTTGTGGATTTGCTTAAATAACTTGAGAATATTTTGCAGGTTACAGTACGAATAGTTGCTTGATAGTTCGTGGTTCAGGTATTCAAGGTCTTTCTTTTCTCAAAGTGATTCCTCAGCCTTTTATAGTGAACTTTTGAAAATATGCCCGTTGAAGAGATAGGCTGATTTCAAAAGTCACTTGTGTTTGTTGGCTTGTCTTGTTGCAGTCCTTGATATTAACATTTCCTCGTATTGAATGAGCATTTAACTTTTCAGAGTCTGACACAAGGTGCAGTGCTTCCCATTGGTTTATTCCTTTTGCACGCTTCCGGGACTGAGCACTTTAAGACATGGCAGCATGGAAGTATTACTTGTTTAGGTAATATTCTTGACTTACATACAACGGATTCTTTTCAGTTAACTCCTCTTTGCAGCTGCCTTTTCCCCAGGTGACTTGAGTCTGCTTCAATGATTGAAAGACTCATCTGTCACTTCAACTTGACTTGGCTTCTTGAGTTGACTTACTGACACTTCACACAGCTATATCTTAGCTGATACTCCTTCAGTCGAGTTCTTGACTCCTCCTCCTTGCCATACTCAGCTGTTCCACAGTGGAGTCTTTATTTTAGTCTTCAGTTGACTTCTTGTATATCCAGGCATAGCTGACTTGACTCAGCTCGTACAACCCTATCTATTACAATGCAAATTACAAGAAAAAAATGGGGTGCCAACTTTCTAGTCTAAGTTTTACATGGCATTCATCAAAATCTAAACAATAAATTTCCCAACAATTTTCCCTTTTTTGATGTTGCCAAAACTTAATTTATATATACAAAATGTAAATGGCAAAGATACATACAGACAATGTAGAAACAGAGAATGTATGCGTAGAATCAATCTTTTTATTAATCATAACATTCTTGTCCTTTACACAACTGTTTACAATGTGTATCAGAGCGAACATACCATTCTATTTCTACGCAAAAAATAGAAATTACAAAGTTTTTCATAGAATGTACAGAAGACTTACATACATATGTATTTACAATAGTAAAATACATGAAGGGGTGGACAACACACTTCATCGCCTTCGCTGCCTCCTTCTTTCTTCTTCATCTCTTTCGTCCCTCTTCTCTCTTTCTCTTCTTCCCATCTTCAGCTGCTTTCTTTTTCTCATAGGCTCTTCTAGCAGTTTCATCTTTTCTCTTTCTTTCTTGCCTTTCTTCCCACAGCTGAGTTTGTCTTCTATTTTCTTCTTCGATTCTCTTTACATACTCAACATTTTTCCTCTCCACTTCCAGATTTGCTATGGCATCATATCCAGCCCAATAGATCCCTCCTTTCTTCCCTGGATCTATGTATTCAATATTTTTGGGTAGAGGTCTAGGTTTGAAACCTTTTCCTCCACTTCTTATTCCTCTTCCTCTGGACGTGTATTGTACTGGAGCCTTCTTATTTCCAGCAGAGTGATCATAGTAGTCTCATCACTGTCAGCGCTTTTTCGCATGACCTTGAGGCCTTTTTCCCAATACAAGTCCCAAGCTTGGGCCATTGACATGCCTTTGAAGTATCCTTCGGATTCGAGCGTTTTGAATTCATCAACTGATCTAGTCTTGTTTCCGATGTCTGAAATGGCATCAGTGTCTCTTCCTGCTGGAATGCCTCCATATTGTTTCAATATGTCCATCACACGGGCATCCATTTTTCCTTCGACCTCATTTATCCCTGCTTCTACTATTTTTCTCTTCTCGGACATAGGTACATCAGAGTGTTGGAGCGGCAGAGTCACTGGAAGTTTGGTGATTATGTCAGCTGTGACAAGTCCTTGTTGAGAGGTTCTAGCAACCATTAGAGTCATATCCTTTGAACCTTCCCCCTCAACTGCTTTTCCCTTATCTTTCATCTAATCTTCAGCTGCTTTTTTTGTTTCTCAACAAATCGCGTCCTTTTTCTCAATCAATTACCCTTTCAACGCCTTTTAGGTATTCCTCTTCCCCTTTTGGCATCATCAAAGGAGATAGGAACCCCGGGAATGCATCACCAAAGATGAAGTCCATCTGGATAATCAAGTTTGCTTTGAGTCTCACAAGTGAGTATGTCTTTGTTCGAATTCTCGAGCGAGTGGCTTTGGATTCGCCGCCACCACTTCATTTTAACCATAAGAAGCCGAACTTTTCATTCATATTCTCCTCCACGCGCGAGGTTCTTTTTCGATGAAATTCTCGCAGCGGTTCCATTTCAGCAGGTGTGGGAGGCATGCATTCTATCAATATTTTCTTGCATCCTCCTCTTCATGTCGCATTATCAAAGACTCCGCATCAACATTTTGTTATACAATGCTTTGAAATATTTGACTGTTCTAGACGCATTGTATCTGCTGTGTTGATTCCATTCCCCGAGTCTAACCACTATTCTACGTAGGTCGGCCGTAAGATTGGCATCTCGATTATCCAGCCACATATCCATGGTGGCCTGGTGCCTTTCCATCTTCTCAATATCTCAAAAAGATTGTCTTGAAGACCTCTCGAACCTCGCTTGTCACATCTGTCTCGGGTTGTCGCCAAGCAAAGATCAAAGTCAAAGTCTACTGGGATGATGGTATCTGTGGGAATAACTGGATCAGGTCTGACGTTGAAGCGTCTCTGCTCTCGAGTTGTTTCTTCATTAAGTTCAGACAACTCAATTGAGAAAGGGAAAGTATCTTCAAATGCATCATCACAGACATATGGTATAACTTCCACCGTTACTCGTTCCTGTGATGTGCCCGGTTGAGTTGAATCTGGCGTTGGGAGCGTTGGGCAGATGAGCTCGCGTTTTTTTTTTTTTTACCGGTCTCTAGTGGTATTGACCTAGCTAGCCGAGCCTCAAATTTTATCGAATGTGCCTTCTTCTTGGTCTTAGTCGGTTTATCCTTTTGAGTTAACTGTTCCTCGACCTTATCAATAGCATCTTCGGAAGATGATGAGACTTGAAGGGGTGGTTCATCATCAAATTTGAATATTTGTCGAGCGACGCTTGAGGTCCGCTTGCTCGTCTTCGTCACCGAGTCTTTTAGATTTGCGGGAGGGGAGGACTCCATCTTCACTTTCTCGATCCCGGAAAGGTTATGTCGAGGTTGTCTTGGGAATCATGAAGGGAACTTATCTCCTTCTCAGAATCATCAATGTGGATAGGATGGATGTTCTGTGTTTCTGCCTCTTTACCTCGGGAAGTCTCAACCTCCCGTAGGCCTTCATTACCTCATACAGTCTCAACTGCAGTAAGGCCTTGGACATTCCCTTCCGGCTGCACTCACTGTCTTAGGGTCTTCTACGGTGGCATCCACCGAGTCTCAACTCCATGGATTGCACTTTCATTGCCCAGAGTGTTAACTCCCGGGGCAGAACCATCTTGTGCCTCGACTGCATCAGCAGCGTCATCAGCCTGCAGAACAGTTGGCACTTCAGCTGAGACAGACTCAACTGTCCGAGCTTCTTCTGTGACAACTTGCTGTGTTTCTTTTTCTTGTTTCTTCTCCACTTTGCCTCATAGATTCATGGTGGAGTCCTCTGCAACATCCTCCGACCTAGCTGCAGTGGAGAGAGTTTCCCTCTCAGCTGGCACACCAGCTGAGTGACTTGTGATGGGGTCACTCTTCTCCAGACTCCCGGTTGTGTCTTTTGAGTGTTCAACCGTGGGGGCAGGTGGTAAGACACCTTCAGCAGGGGTTGGCCCGACTTGGGTCCCCAAGTTCCCAGTTTCATCGCCAGGTCTTCATCCTCTGAGTGAGCTGGGGAAGTGGTTGCAGCAATGACAGTGAAAATCTGCTGTACCACTCCCAATGGATCAATCTCCAGCTGAGATTTGGAAGACTCTCCAGGTCCTTCCATCAGCTGTTGCTCATGAATTATCCTGGATTCCCTCGTGGCTTGCTGCATTTCCAACTCCTCAGTAGCAGCAGCTGGGTCCAAGTCCTCATCACTTCCTGAGAAGACATCGAAGTGAGGATGAGTATGATCAGTGGTTCCAGTGAAATGACAAATATTGGCCTTCTCACGGGCTTAAGCTTCCTCTGCTAATCTCTCATTCTCCTTCTTTTTGAAGATTTGCAAGATGCCGAGGCAGTTCTCTTCATCCAGTGCCTGGACCACTATGGTCAACCCGAGAAAATTCATCAGTTCTTCTTCTTCTTCTATGAATTCAGGTCTCTCGAATTGTTCCCTCGAGCGACTCAACTTCCATTTCCTCCATTCTCACAGAAGATTTTGGATGTCTAGATATGGTGGAGATAGCATAATCACATCATTGTCATCATCTTCTTGCTATCCTCCTTTCTCTCGGAATGGAGGGTAGCGAGCTTACGCTTCTTCACCCTCGGCCGTCATCACGGGTGGAGATGCGATCTATCGACAGACATTCACTCTCTCACCGCTTGTTCTCGCTTGTTCTGCTCCACAATCGGGTCTTCGACTTGCCTCTGCTGACGGCCTCGAGAGACTTGGTTGTTTCATCAATAACTTCTGAGATCGCACTTCTCCAACAGCCTCGAGATCTTTTTCTAGCTGAGTTGCAGACTCAGCTGTCTTCTCAAGTTCAGAACGCTTGGTGAGTCTTCTTCTTTTGGTCCTTACCAGAGGAATTTCTAGTTCGGATATGGTTTCCTCAGATTCCTGGGCGGTGGGGGCCGGTGCATCCTTCTTCGTCTGAGGAGCTGCCTTTCTTGGCTTGGCAGTCCTCTTTTTCTTCATGGCTGGAGAAGGTATTTGAGGTTCCTTCTCCACCCTACTGCAGGGCGGAGACACGATCGAGGGGGCAGTGCAATTTTCTTTTTGTCTTCTGGGACAATCGGCTTTTTCGCAAATTTGCGAGGCAACTTTCTTCTTCGGAGGGGAAGTAGCAGTTGTTTCTTCGGGATCAGTTGATTCCCCCTTGCTGGTATCTGCCCGCTTGGCGTAGGCTCTCCTTTGGGCTCCTGAAAGGTTTGCCCGGAACATCTTCTTATTGGCATGGAACGACTTTCCATGTCGGAGTGGAACACCCTTCACCTCCACCAACCGTCCAACTACAAGGCCGTAGCCCAAGGATCCGCCGAATGGCCCATCGTCCTTGAAGGACTTATTTCCAACATTCTGGCAGAGTCTGCTGTAGACGAATTCTGCCCAATTGGCCTTCTTCTCCTCCATGATCGCAGCCATGACGATCAGCTTCATTTTGGATAGCTGATTGAAGCTTCCAAACTGCATATCCACACATTTCGCGACGATATCCATCAATTTGTGATAATCGTCCTTCAACAGCTTTTCTTATCACCGTAAAACTACCTTCGCAAAGACATTCGTGTCCGCCACTTCCTTCCATGCGGCCAAGTTTACACCACCAAATATTTCCTACTCTTCCAACGGCAAAGAAACAATGCTCCACTAAATCTTCAGCAGTGATTGTAAAATCCTTTCCGTGAACAGAGGACTTGATGCTCTCATCGTGAACTTCAGCGTTCACGTAGAATTGTGTTACCTCTTCAACATAAGTCATCTGAAACTCCATCGTGAGAAAGGGTTTCAGTCCAGATTTCTCGATTTTGTCGACTATCTTCTTCACAAGGGTTTCATTGGAACCCTGTTTAACAATCCCTTCGAAATCCACTGTAGAACCAGTGTGGATTTGCTTCCCTAGCTTGGTGAAATCGTAGGTTGATGCCATTTTTCTGAGTTTTTAACAAACAAACTTTGACGAACTTGCTATGAAGATTTGGTAGAGTTTTGAGAAAAATGCTTTCTTTGCTTTTGGAGAGATGAACAATTTTGAGTAATGTGAGAGATAAACTGAATAAAATGGTATATATGGGTTATGTACGGACGTGCTTTTGGTTTTTGAAATTTGATCAAGATCGACGACTCAGATTTAGCACGCCGATTAGCATTTAATTGCCCGCATTTAATGCGGCAACATTTATATCCAATCATATGCTTTGTCGTGCAGCTTTTGAATGTACCTGTCATTATTACGCTGACGTCATCCTTAAAAATATTCCCGCTTATTAAAATGACTGCGTTTTTGTCACTTAGCTCATAAATGACTCAGCTTACTTCTTAGCTGACTCAACTCTTCTTCTCTCTATTCACATAGCGATTCAGCTGTCAGCTAACTCGATACAGCTGACTTTCCGATACGGCTGATTCACTTGGCTATTTATAAGATCTGTTTCGTTTTCATCTTATCATGTTTCATCTCTTCTCATTGAGTCTTCTGAGTGTCAACTTAGTTCAATTAACCCTAGCTCATGCTTAAGCTCTTCAAATCTTGATTCACATAATGGCTTTGTGAATATGTCAGCTAACTGTTTATCAGTTGAGATGTATTCTAGGGTAATGTCTTTCTTTTCAACATGTTCTCTTGTGAAATGATATCTGACATCAATGTGCTTTGTTCTAGAATGCAACACGGGATTCTGAGTGATTGCAATAGCACTTGTGTTATCACACATAATTGGAATCTCTTTCTCTTCAATTTCATAATCTCTCAACCCTCTTTGTCTCATCCATAAGACTTGGGCACAACAAATGCCCGCAACTATGTATGTACTTTCGGCCAATTTGTGGATATGGCTATTGAGTTTTGCTTGCTAAACCAGAAACCATCTGTTCCAAGCATCGACATGTACCGAAGTACTTTTCCTGTCAACTCTACATCCAGCATAGTTAGAGTCTGAATAACTAATATGTTTGAATCCACCTTCCTTTGGATACCATAGGCCAACTTCTTGGCATCCCTTCAAATATCTTAGGATTCTCTTAGCTGCGATCATGTGACTTTCTTTTGGAGCAGATTGGAATCTTGCACATACACCTACAACAAAGGTGATGTTCCGCCCACTTGCTCGAGATGAAGCGATGATCCAATTAGTGCTCAGTATCCGGTTTGATCCACAAAGCTTACCATCTGCATCCATATCCATCTTAACTGATGTATTCAATGGTATTTTCACAGAAGATTTCTCTTCCATATCAAATTTCTTCATTTAATCTTTGGTATACTTTGTCTGACTTATGAAGGTTCCATTCTTCACCGTTTAACTTGAAGTCCTAGAAAGAATGCCAGTTCACCCATCATGCTCATCTCAAATTTGCCTTGCATGAGGTTTGAGAACTTATCACACAAACTCTTTGTTTATGGATCCAAAAATGATATCATCCACATATATTTGAACAAGCGATACTCTCCTCATCTTGAATTAAAGAGTATTCTCATTCCACTTTGCCTTTGGTGAATCCATTATCTCATCGAAAATTGAGATAATGTATCATACCATGCTCTAGGTGCTTGTTTCAATCCATATAGAGCTTTCGAGCTTGTACACCTTATCTCCAAGAGTCTTCTCGCTCAAAACCTGGAGGTTGCTCAACATAGACTTCTTCTTCCAATCCATTTAAGAATGCACTTTTCACATCCATTTGATATACAAAGAAGTTCTTGTGTGCAACATAGGCAAGAAACATCCTTATTGCTTCTAATCTTGCAACAGAGCAAATGTTTCATCAAAATATATTCCTTCTTCTTGGCAATACCCTTTGGCTACCAATATTGCTTTGTTCCTTACCACGTAACCTTCCTCATTCATCTTGTTTCGAATACCCATTTTGTGCCAATAACATTTTGATGGGTTGGTCTCTGCATCAGCCTCCCATACTTTATTTCTTTCAAATTGATTCACTCTTCTTGCATGGCTTGAATCCAATGAGTGTCATCCAATGCTTGGGACACATCTTTTGGCTCTATTTGGGAAATAAAACAAGTGAACATAGCTTCTTGTTGAGCTCGATCTGGTTCTTACACCATCTCCTACATCTCCAATGACTAGCTCGTGGGTGGTCTCTTAGCCATCTCACATCAAAGTTGGAGTAAGTCGACTGGGTTCGATCGTCTTGCTGTGTTGTCTTGAGCAACTCTCTCATTATCGCTTAGCCGCAGATTTTCCAAATTGTCTTTGAGATTCAAATTGTTTCACCTTCATCTTAATTGATTACTCCACCTTCAGGCTTCAACATATGGACTCTTTTCTCGCATAGTTAGTCGATAATTCAAATTATCGCCTAACTCAATGTCTTCTCCATTTACATTAGGTTCATCAAAAACCACATGGATAGACTCTTCTCATGACCATTATCCTCTTGTTCAAAGACTCTATAGGCTTTACTTTCATCCGAGTATCCCAAAAATACCTTCATCGCCTTTAGCATCAAAAGCCTTTAGATTATCCTTGCCATTGTTGTGGATGAAGCATTTGCATCCAAATATTCTGAAATACCCAACATTTGGCTTTCTCCCTGTCCATATTTCATAGGGAGTGTTTGTCAGCTGTCTATTAATCATGCATCTATTTTGAGTATAGCATGCAGTGTTTATAGCTTCAACCCAAATTTGTTTTGGCAATCCAGCTTCAGCTAACATGGTTCTTGCAGCTTCCTTGAGAGTTCTGTTCCTTCTTTCAGCTACTCCATTCTGCTCTGGAGTTCTTGCTGCAGATAATTCATGAGCAATACCATTTTCAACACAATACTGAGTAATTATCCCATTAATAAACTCAGTTCCTCTGTCTGATCTTATCTTTACAATGGTTTGACTCTTCTCATTTTGAACTCTTTTCATCAGTTGAGGTAACTTTTGCAAAGTTTCCTTCTTTTTGCACATAAAGATTGTCCGTGTATATCTTGAATAATCATCCACCACCACTAGGGTGTACTTCTTTCCACTTATGCTAGCTGGCTCAACTGGACCAAATAGATCCATATGCAACAGATGCAATATCCTTGTTGAAGATGGACTAGACTTTTCTTTGAATGATGATTTGATCGATTTCCCATCCGGCATGCATCACAAACACTTTCATTCTTGTACACCGATCGTCCGTAGTCCTTCTACAAGATTACTCCTTGCAAGCTTGTTGATTGTCTTGAAATTCAAAGTGACTTCGGCTTTTGTGCCACGACCCACTTGATTAAATCTCAGACTCTTTGCTAGCAGACAAGTGCTTGGTGTGGCGAATGACCAATCTACCACGTCACATGTTCTTTTGTGCGATCCTTGCAACACTACTTCGTTTGATTCATGTCTTTGATTTGGCGCATTCCCATATTGAATCCAACATTATAGCCTTTGTCACGAGTTGGCTGATGCTTAACAAGTTGAAGTTGAGGCCTTCGGCATAAGCAACATCTGTGATTTCTAATCCATTTTTCTTGATGGATCTAGTGCCTCTTATTTTCCCTGGAGCTTCATTTCCTCCAAATATGACTTTTGCGCCTCTAATCTCCTTGAATTTTGATAGATTTTTCTTGTTTCCTGTCATGTGTCTGGAACAGCCACTATCCATGTACCAGGTTCCTTGGCACTCTGCTGTTCCTTGAACCTGCAATCAAGGAAATTAGTTTTTAGGTGCCCATGCTTGTCTGGGTCCTGAGGAGTTAGTACAGTAAGATGATCCAACCAACCTATAACCAAATGATTTGACTCTAAGAGGTTGCCATCTATCTGTGCCATAATTATAATTCACCTTGGCAAATTGCTTCGGGGCTTTAGGTTCATACAACTGTCTCTTTTATATGTATGCATGTGTGTGTGTTTTAGCAATTTCCTTTCTTGGGTAGTTGTGATATTTCTGAGTGTAGTGCTTGGGTGCATATGTGTACAAATGATTGCTCTTTTGCCTTTGGAATGACCTTTGTTGAGTTCTAGGCCTTTGCCATTTTGGCATGTATTCCATAGGTCTTTGCTGATATTTCACATTAATCCAATCAGCTTGACTTGGGTAGTTTCTACCATTCCCATCATTTGTGTACCTTTGATAGAACTTCTGGGGATTCTGGTAGCTTTGTTTCTTCTTTACAAAGTACTCCCTGTTTGGAGTTTGCTGAGAAACTGGCCGATTTCTTCTCGCTGTCCTCTCAAAGACACTCAACTCGGCCGCTTTTCCTTTTCCTTTATAACCAAGGCCAGTTTGTTTGTGATTGTGCTTTGGAATGAATGTGTGTGCAATATTTGGTGTCTTAGATTTTTGAGATGCTTCATTACTTAAAGATCCCTTTTCCAAAATCACTCTGGGAGTTTAACTGTGCACAAAGGAATTGAATCATATGTTTGTCTTGTCTCCACACTCTTTTTGGCTCATAATAAGGTCATTCAATGATTTAGATGCCTTTGTGAATGAAGCAATCACATTTTTAAGATCATTTTCCCTCTTTTCTATAGCAGTTATCTCTGCTATTAGTTTAGCATTCTCAGCCTTAAGCTCTTTGTTCTCATCAGCTATGTGACTTAGAGTACTCAGCTCCTTAGTCAGCTGTGAGTTTTGGCTTTTGAGCTGGCTGTTTTCCTCATTTAATAGTGTGTGTGAGGACTTAATGTGCTCAAAGTCTTTCATCATTTTGCCTAATGAATTATAAAGATCAGTGGGTGGTGAAGTGTGTGTGTCACAATCACTATCACTAGAATCTGAGTGAGATGAGTTAGAGTGTACCTCATCTTCTTGGTCAGGTTGGTCTTGTTTTTTGGCCATTAGATAGATTAAGGCTTCTTCTTCAGAGTCACTTGAGTAGTCGGCCACTACTCTCGAATCTCGCTTTTTTGACTTAGTTGTTTCAAATTTTAGCCAGAGCCAATATTGCCTTTTTCTTTTCTTGTCTTCTTTCTCTGAAGACTCTTCTTTCTTCTTCATTCATGTATTTATTGACTACATGATATGGACATTCAATAGCAAAGTGTCCTGGTTGTCTGCAATTCCAACACAGGTTTTCAACTTTTTGGTCACTCTTTCATTTCTTGGGTTGTCGGCTCTTTGATATTCGACCTTTTGATACTCGACTCTCTTTTTGGTGGCCTATCTTCCCTTGATTTGGAGGGAGTTGAATGTCTTCGACGATTCGCCTTTATTTCTTTTGTAATTCTTGTTGAAGAACTTGTTGAATCTTTTAACCATCGCAAATCTCCTCCTGGTCAATGATTTCTTTGGTCTCAGTTCTCTTCCCATCCTTAACTATAAGTGCAATCATTGTTTTGGTACAAACTGCTTTTGGGTACAACTGTCTCCTCCTGATCCTTTCTTCCCAGCTCAAACTCATAAGCTTTGAGGTCTGAGAACAGTTCATGATTGGATATTTTTGATAGGTCCATCGAGTGCCTTAGAGCCATGGTTTTCATTTCCCATTCAAATTTGAGGCTCTTTAGTATTTTCACACACATTTCCTTTTGTGTGTATTCCTTTCCCAAGTCTTTGAGAGCTCATTTGTAATTTCATGAATCTAGCATCCAAATGATCCATTGTTTCACCGCAAGCATTTTAAAGTTTTCAAATTTTTGAACTACAACATATAATTTGTTTTCTTTAATTTGCTCTGATCCTTCACAAATTAAAGTTAATTTATCCCAGATTTCTTTGGCTGTCTTGCAAGATTTGACTTTGTTAAATATGGCTTTGTCCAAAGTCTTGTAAAGTATATCCTTGGCCATATTATCTAGGTTGTATCTTTTTTTCTCACATCATTTGTCCATTCACTCTTGGTTTTTTTACCATAGTTGGTCTAGGAAAAGCAACCTCTTCTCCTTCATTTGCGTGACTCTCCTTGTAGTTGTGTTCACCTTCATTATTTGCATGGCCCATCCTCTATCACTATCCATATTTCATCATGTAAAGCTGATAGATGAGCCTGCATACATATTTTCAGTCATCAAATTCTTCAATGGTGAACATAGGAATGCGTGTCAAATTTGCTTCCATGATAATAACTTTGCAAAAATAATGGCTTTTAAAAGAACAAGTGTTAAGAACTTCTTTGAAAGATTGGAGATCTAGTTCGAAGAACCCGATGAAGGCTCAATGAACCAACCGCTCTGATACCACTTGTAGGTCCCAAGGGATGTGAGTAAGGTTTAGAAAGCGGGGTTGAATAAATCTTACCACCTTTTCGATTTTAGTCCTTTTAAAATAATACAGAGTTAAATACACAGCTAAGTCCTTGAGGGACAAATAGGTTAGTTAACCAAATAGAGTTAGCCACTCAACACTGGACTCGATTGAGTTGTTGATAGAATAACTCAGCTGTTTAGTCTAAACCTTAACTTGGTTGTGATAAGATTTTCAGCGGAATACTTAACACCCTTGAATTTGGTTTAAGATTGTTTTAACACTTGGTTTTAGCACTTTGTTAATTATCGATTGGATAGCAAATTATCAAATGAGATATAAAATGATATGCATAAATTAAATGTCAAAATGTAAATGACACAATAATTTTTATAGAGGTTCGAAGATGGGGTAATTCTTCTACTCCTCTCTTCTCCAACTCCTAGAGGAATCCACTAAGTATTGATCAGAGTACAGAGTGGTTATCAGTCCAGATACAAGTCTTGATCACACAAATGACTTGATCCTTTGGGACTCGATCCGGAGATGCTTTGGTCACACAAATTGGCTTCTCGTCCGACTAGGCCTTCTTCACGGGGGCCGACTTGCTACTTCAGCTCAAGCTTCTTGGATTTGATCATGAAGCCCTCCAATAACTTGAGACTAGTTCGACCTTGAACCTTTCTACAATCCTCCTTGGAATGTAGACCCCTCTTGATTCTTCAAAGTTTCCTCTTCAACAGTTTGAAGTTGTCTTTCCTTCACAGCTTGGTGTTGGATCGATTTTCTTCGAAATTTAGGCTTGAGGATTTGCTTGAATAACTTGAGAATATTTTGCAGGTTACAAGATTTAATAATTGCTTGATAGTTCGTGGTTCAGGTATTCAGGGTCTTTCTTTTCTCAAAGTGATTCGTCAGCCTTTTATAGTGAACTTTTAAAAATCTGCCCGTTGAAGAGATAGGCTGATTTCAAAAGTCATTTGTGTTCATTGGCTTGTCTTGTTGCAGTCCTTGATATTGACATTTCCTCGTATTGAATGAGCATTCAGCTTTTTAGAGTCTGACACTGTTAGTCCAAGTGGCTACGATAATCTAGAGGGGGGGTGAATAGATTATCTCGGTTTTTCAGATTTTGCCCTCTTTTTCGAATAATCAACCAAAGACGAGAATGTAAATGCGGAAATAAAACAACACTCGTCGATTTAAAGAGGTTCAACCCACCTAGGGCCTAATCCTCTACCACCCCAAAGTATCTCCTGGATGGATTTCAAAAAGAAAGAAAAGATTTTATTAATTTACCAAAAATTAATACAACACCTCGAGGATTACCACAACCCTCCTTCACCACTTTGAGGATTACCACAATCCTCTTACACCACCTTGAGGATTACCACAACCCTCTTACAACACCTTGAGGATTACCACAACCCTCTTACAACACCTTTGAAGGTTACCACAACCTTCAAACACCTATCACCTAGGTCACCCAAGTGTATTCTTACCACAAGAATACTCACAAGGATGTCTTGTGTTGAATGATGACCAAAATCAAGATTACAACTCAATAATGATTGATACAATATGAGTACAGGTGTAATCAAGAATTGAAAGCCTAGACCTCAAAATTGTGCAAGTGAAAGTGCTAAGGCTAATACAACAAGATATATGAAAGTGTTTGCTTGTTTGCTCTTTGCTTGTATAGAGTGTTGTGTCTTGTTGTTTGAATGAAGCCTCTATTTATAGGAGAGGTCTTGGCTTTGATTTCCGGACATTGGCTCCTCCTTGGGGAGTGATTTGCAAAAGAAACCATTTAAAATCATCAATATAGCTGTTAGAAATCAATCCCACAAAATAGGGAAAAGGCATGCAAAAACGCACGGATAGTTTCTTTGTCAAACATGGGTTCGACCGGTCGCGCGGAGATAAGATAGAAATTGAATTCTGCGAATTTTTACACAGGGGACGGTCGAAGGGGGTGCGACCGTCGCCTCACCGTGACCGTTGCCCTTGACGCGTTTACGAAACAGAGAAGTCGGAACAAAAATCCAACTTGCAGTGCATAAAGCCCGCCACGGCCGACCGGCCGACCACACCGGTCGCCCACCTGGTCGACCGGCCGCTCGCCCTTTTTTTTTTCTTACGTCCCATTTTCTCGTTTCAAAACTCAACTCAGTGCGGGTTGCCCTATAGGGAGCGGCACTGGTCGAGCTGAAACAAAAGTGTTGTCCAATTTTAAATCGAAAATAAACTCCAAGAAATACTCCGAAAAATAGTAAAAACATTTTAGATCGATCGGAGTATTGGGACAACATTTAGGGACATTGTTTTGGTATAAAAACCCATTTGAACAAAATCATCAAAATCATGATAAAAACATTTATCTAACAAACTCCCCTTTTTGATGATTACAAACCAAAACAATTTTCAAGAGGACGATTTCGAAAAACAAAATAATTTTCCGGTTTAAGAGTAAACTATCCGTTAAAAACATTTTACAAAAAGCTCCCCTATCAACAAGCATATTAAGAAGAAATATTGCATAAGCTAGAAGCACAAGCTTTTACAAAATAAACACTAACTCCATGAGCTTAGAAGCTCCCCCTGTCACAAATACTAAATATCCATGCAAACAAGTCCATAAAATAACTATTGGACTAAATTTACTTCACAACTTATGGCCTAAACAAGCCATAGCTTATAGCTTCTTTCATGAGCTTTTATTAGCTTCTTTGAGCTAACGAGCCAATTTCCTGTTTCTCCCCCTTTGGAATCATCAAAAAGAATGTTAGGATGATAGAAGCATCATAGAAGTATATCAAAGTGCGCCAAAGAAATGGTTTATCAATCATTGAGCAATTTAGGCTTAAAAAAACCAAAGAAAATGGGAAAAAATATCATGAAGAGTTCATACGCTCGTTTTATTTCCCAAAACATGATCTCAATGAGTATAGAAGACTTTTGGAAGCGAGAGAATCATGTAGAAGTTGAAATTATCATTGAAACATTGCATCGAACACATTGTGGGCGTGAAAAATAAAAAGAGTTGTATAAAGCCCTTGTAAATGAAACAAGCCAAAAAATTTTATCACCAAATCATACCAATCATCATACAATACAGCATAACAACTAAGCTCATCATGATCATAAAATAATTTCATCAAGTAATATACAAGAAAGGCCATAAACTCAAGGGTTCAACCCAATTGAGCAAAGTAAGGAAAATTCTTACCATTTGATCGGAAAAGATGAGCAACGATGATGATAAACATGCTATATAAGGTCCAAGATATAAATGGAATGCATAAAAATCAATTTTGAGTGACAATAGTGTGCAATTGGCAAAGGGGCGAAAAATGGCCAAAAAGAGTGAAAGTGACTAATCTCAAGACAGAACGATTTTAAACCAAAAAATGGCTTAGGGCGGCCCAGGTCGTGGTTGAGGCGACCGGTCGGCGTTGAGGGGCGACCGGTTGCCTCAACCTCTTCGAAATTTGTTTGACAAATTTTTCAAAATCCGAATTTTCAACCAAAAATCCGATTTTTCGCCCCTAAGTTTTAAAAACATGCAAAATGCAAACGTAGACCTCATTCAATATGCATTATGCCTAACCGAGCTCGTATTGACGCAAAAGTCTCGGAAGTTAGCGGTTTTTGTAAAAATGTCCGCTAATTGATCTTGAGATGGCACAAATGATATCTCAATTTTTCGTTTTGAAACACAATCCCTTAGAAAATGATGTCGAATCTCAATATGTTTAGTACGATTATGATGAACCGGGTTTTGAGCAATATTTATAGCGGATACATTATCACAAAAGATAGGTATGCGTTTTCAAAAGAGCATTTGTAATCCGCTAAGGTTTGTTTCATCCAAAGAAGTTGAGTACAACAAAATGCGGCGGAAATATATTCGACGCCGTAGTTGAAAGAGAAACACACTGATTTTGCTTCTTTGAAAACCAAGAAACTAGGCAATCGCCTAAAAATTGACATGATCCTAAGTACTTTTCCGATCATCAATATTACCCGCATAGTCCGAATCACTATAACCTTTAAGAGAAAAGATTTCATTCTTTGGATAAAATAAACCATATTGAATAGTGCCTTTCAAATATCGAAAAATCCGTTTAACGGCACTCATATGAGATTCTTTTGGATTGCTTTGAAAACGAGCACATAGGCATACGGCATGAAGAATGTCCGGTCTACTAGCGGTTAAATAAAGTAAACTACCAATCATACCTCGATCTTTTTGTTTGATACATGTTTTTATCTTAATTTTGATGATTTTATTTTATCACCAAAACAATGTTTTTAAAGGTTGTCCAAATACTCCTAAATGATTTAAAATGTTTTTAATATTTTCCGGAGTATTTTCTCAAAGTTTATTTTCGTCTAAATTGGACAACGCTTTTAATGATTTTACGTTATTGAGTTTTCACTCTCAAAAGATGTTTCTAAATGTTGTCCTAATACTTCCGATCGGTTTAAAATATTTTTACTAAATTTTCTGAGTATTTCTTGAGTTTTATTTTTCGACAAAAATTGGACAATATTTCTGTCTCGTGGTCGACCGGCCGCCCTATAGGACAACCCGTACTGAAGATGTTTTTAGAAACAGAAAATGAGACGGAAAAAAAAAAAAAAAAAAAAAAAGAGCAGGTCGACCAAGTGCCGCTTCGGGCGACCGTCGGCCGTCCGATCGGCCACCCTTGTTAAGGTTTGAAACGAGACTCTTCAATCCTTGATTTTGCAATGAGGGGGACCGGTTGGAGTGATGGTCGACCGGTCGAGGTAGACGTCGATCGGTCGCCCTGTTGTATTTTTCAAAGTGTTCTCTTTAACTCTTATCTCTGTGCGACCGGTCGCCCTATGTATTGACAAAGAATTATATGACCGTTTGACAATGACACATTTCCTTAAATTGTGGGATTGATTTCTAACACTATATTCTTGATTTTAATTGTATTTTTCTCAGATTTTCAATCCCCAAGAGAGCCTATGCTTGATCAATCATCTCCTATAAATAGAGGAAGTTTTGGAGCAACCAATACAACAATTGAGATACAACACAACAAGATACACTTCAAGCAAACACTTGGTCTTTCATAGTCATTATTCTTGTTGTAAAATTACCTAGCTTATCACTTTCACATCTTTGAGGTCTAGGCTATTCTTGATTACACTTGCACTCTATTGTATTATCAATTATCGAGTTGTAATCTTGAATTTGTGGTCGTCATTCAAACACAAGATATCCTTGTGAGTGTTAACGTGTGTAAGAACACACTTTGGTGAACTAGGTGTTAGGTGTAAGAAGATTGTGGTAATCTTCTTGTTGAGGTGTTGAAGAGTGTGGTGCTCTTCAAGGTGAAGATTGTGGTAATCTTCACAAGGTGCCGTTTGAAGATTGTGGTAATCTTCAAGAAGAGATTGTGGTAATCTCAAAGGTGGTGTTGAAGAAGAGTGTGGTTCTCTTCAAGGTGTTGTAAGTTGAATTTGTATTAATTTTGGTAATTAATAAAATTCTTTTTTTTCTTTTCGAAATCCATCCCGGATATACTGGGGTGGTAGAGGATTAGGCCCTAGGTGGGTTGAACCTCTTTAAATCGTCGTGTGTTGTTTATATTCCGCACCTTTATTATTGTATTTGAGCATTCGGTTTAAAAAGAGGGCGAAATCGAAAAGATGGAGATAATCTATTCACCCCCCCTCTAGATTATCGTAGCCGCTTGGACTTACAAGTGGTATCAGAGCCAAACTCTTTGGCAAGCTCGTTTCACATCGCGAGTAAAGAGAAACGATCGTCGACTCTGAACGAAGCTCATCTTTCCTCGGCACCTCCACCACCAAGCCACCTCGGTTTGATTCCAAAAATTTTATATTTTGGAAAGAAAGAATGGAATGCTACTTACAAGGTTGCGGGTTCGACATTTGGAACACCGTCATTAATGGAGAATCCATTCCGACGAAAGATACACCATACACCTCAAAAGGCTTCAAAAAGCTCAATGATGAAGAAAAGAAATTCATCTCCTTAAACGGTAAGGCTTTAAATATTTTATATTGTTCATTTACTAATTTAGAATATGAACATATTGTAGGAATAAAATCGGCACATGAAGTATGGCAAAAATTAGAAGCCATCTATGGAGTATTTGCAAATGAAAGGAGTCAAACAAAAGCATCTACTTCTCAAGGTCATACATGCTCAAATCTAAGGAATAAGCCTCTTACAACTTCCAAATGTGAAGAAGTTGAATATTGCCTTATGGGCATCAATGAAGAAAATGAGGTATGTCTTAAGCCCTCTACTTCTTATGATATCATTATTCAAAATGATTATAGTGATTTACAAAATGATTATGATGAACTTCAAAATGAATTCCAAAGCTTACTTGTTAGATACAAAAACTTGAAAAAGGAATTCAATATTTTGAAAAATGATAAGGATAGTTTGTTTACTTCTTATGAATCACTATCATGTGCTCACACCACCACACTTGACAAGGTTAGAAACCTTGAAAAAGAAAATAGTACTCTTGTTGAGAATATTGATTGCATGAAAAAGGATTTATTAAAATCCAACTTGAGTACCAATAAAATGTCCAATATTGTTGATATTAATAATTGTGATAAAGGACTTGATCATAAGCCTAATGTTGTTAATCATATGAAAAAGGATCAAGTCAATATGCATATTGGTCATTATGCTCCTAAAATTATTACTTGTTTTTATTGTGGCAAAAAGGGTCATACGGCTAATTCTTGTCGGGCTAGAAATAGCTCTAAATATTGTTGGAGACCTAAAAGTCTCAAAGCTAATCTTAAAGGACCCAAACACATGAGGGTACCACAAAACAATGTGCTATTAGGTACCCGGCAAAGCAAAAATCGGAGAAAATTCATGCCACCAAGAAAACATCAAATGAACGTTTCATTTGATCAAAGAAGGAAAAACCACTCTCAACAAAGCCAATTTCCAAGAAGAGCGTATAATCAAAAATGGGAAGAACACAATCCGTGGAAATGGCAAAGACATCATCAACAAGATGATTTTCAAATAAGAAGAGACCATCAACAATGGGAAGGTAACCAACCTTGGAAATGGAGTAACCAAAGAAGTCATCATCAACAAAGTGACTTCTCAAGGGGAAGATATCATCATCAACAATGGGAAAGACACAACCCATGGAAACGGCGAAATTGGTAAACCGTATCTCCCCATTTGTATATGCATTTTATTTCTTTTAATTATATGCATGTTTTTAATTGTGTCTTAATTGCAAAATGATTTTTCAAGTATTTATTTTTTAAATAGGTCTATTATATGTTTATGAGTTTCAATTTTTTTAAAAAGAGATCTTGCATGTTTTTCTAAAAACTCTTGAGCATTTTATTAGACTTATGTGGCTTATTATCTCTTATGAAATCTTATAACATAAGCTCTTTTGATATCTCATATTACTTGCCTACACTTGTATTTTCTATGCATATGTTGTCTAAGAATTGTGTAGGATACATACTTCATACTCATTGGCTATTACGTCATCAAGTTTCTTAAACCATCGAGGTATGTCTACTCGTATTTTCCTTAAAACTCGATTTTATGCTTATGCACATATCTTTCAAGATATTTCATTTTGACCCATTAAGTGCCCTAATTGAACTTGCAAATATTTTCTTTTAAAAGGCACTACGTCTAAGTCTCGATTTTATCGTTTATATGTTTTCCAAAACCCATATTTGTTGGATATAGTCCAAACCTATATTTTTGCAAAGTTTTAAAACTTTTGGGGTGAAAAATCGAATTTTGAAAAATCGGGAGAAAGAAAAACACACAGGGGCCAGTCCACAAGAGAGGGCGGCCGGTCGCCCGCACCTCGACCGGTCGTCCCCTACCTCGACCGGTCGCCCAGGGTTATTTTTTAGCTTATAATTGTTCTGTTCTTCTTCTCAAAACAGACGCACCAAACATCCCCAAACCCTTGTTCAGCGCATCTTTCCCCCTTTCTTTAATTCTTCATCTATTTTTGAAATTTTTCTTGCTAATTCACTTCTTTTTGCAAGAATCTTACATATATGGCACCTCCAAGAAATTCTACCGAACGAAATCCTCAAAAGAGGAGAAGGAGGCAAAGGGGTGAATCTTCTTCAAATCCCCAACAAGATGATATTCTACAAAGAAACCACCAAAATCGGCTCACTGAAGAGGAGATGATCGAATTAAGAGCCGGGGTTTCAAAATCGAGCATTCATTGGGACTCTAGTAAGTTATCACTCCTCTACGAACCTCCCTCTAGAGCTAATAGATTTCGATTTTTAAATAAACTTGCGGAGGAACATTATGAGAATATTGGATTGAATGATAAGAAAATTGCGTGCACTCGTATGGTTCGTTTTCAAGCTTTTCATGATGAATTTCCTGGATATTAGAGCTTACTTTGAAATTCAAGGATGGGTTTCACTTTGGGATAATCCGTGTTTGCACTATGATGACGAGCTTATAAAACTTTTCTATGCAAATATGTGGATTGTTGATGCGACGATAGATAATCCTTTGGAACTTCACACATTTGTTAATGGTAGGCATTATTCATGGACATTGGCGATATTTGTGATCACTTTAACGTGCCAAATGATGGAGTAGTCAATGTGAATTGCACCCGTTGGGATGATAACATTTTCGGTGTCTCACTAGATGATGTGAAAACCTTTTTAGGAGTATATCCCGGTGACATACTCGGCAATGCCGCCAAATTATCGGATTATATCTATCATTTGCTCCTATTGTGTTTGTGGAAAGGAAGTAAAACTTCCAAGTAATCTCGAACTCTTTCTCACCTATAAGATTGTTCGAGGAGAAAGAGTAAATTATGGGGCAATTTTTGTACATTGCTTGTTAGAATCTAGAAAGCTTACCAGAAGAAATATACCTTGGGAAATTTGATTTGCCGACTCTTATACTTATCGGGATACCCGGAAAATGAAATGAATACCGAAATTCGTCACAATGATTTTGATAATGCCAACATTCTACAAATGGTAAGAATGCGACGACATTTACCACGGGTTCCTACCAAAGCCGCTAGGGGACGTGCCCGACATCAACAACAACCTCGGGATGATTTCTTTAATGACAATGAGGTTGAAAATATTGGAAGAGGTGAGTTTGACGAACAAGGAGATGATGTGGGGAATGAAGAGGAAAATGAAGAAGAAAATGTGGGAAATGAACAAGAAATTAGGGAAGAAGAAAATGAGGAAGGAGATGAAGACGAGTTGGATGTTGAAGATCTAAATATCAAAGAGAGAATGGCCAAAGTGGAAAGAGAAACATTTAGAGATGTGGCCTCTCTTAGAAAAGAGCTCCGGGTCGTGAAAAAGGAAAATTCTAGTTTGAAGAAGTCTATTGGCAAATTGAAGAAATTCATCAAGGACCTCATACCCGGAACTTGCTTCTCTTCGGACGAAGATTGATATCCCCATCTCCTCTACTTTCTAGCATTTTCATTAATGATGTTTTGTATTTTGATGAATTTTTGTAAAACTCATTTGTACTAATGATATTTGCTTGTTTTTCTTAAAAGGGTTAATATTGCAAGTTGATAATGACTTGTGGATAATCATGACTTTGATGGAGTATTTGATGGTAAAAATACTCTAAGGCATTGTTTGATAAGTGGTATGAAGTACTTGATGGTAAAAGTGCTTCTTTTATTGCTTTGTTATGCTTAGTTGAATATGTTGGGTCATTTGATACTTGTATTGTTGAAAGCATGACTTATTACTTGATGGTTGCTCTAATTTTTGGCATTTGTAATGCCTTGATCATTCTTAGCTTATCTCAATTGGGTTGAACCCTTGAGAATCTACTTTGAGCTTCTTAATTGATGAACAAATTATTACATATGGTGCATATGATTTTTTGAGCTTTGAAATGAGGTTGATTGATGATATGAAATTTTTTTTGGCTTGAACCCTTTACAAAGGTTATATACAACCTCTTCCATTTTTTACGCTCAAGGTGTTTGTTAAAATGTCGCAATGAAAATTTCAACTTCTACATGATTCTCTCGTTTCAAAAAGTCGTCTATACTCATTGAGATCATGTTTTGGGAAATATAACGAGCGTATGAAATCTTCATGATATATTTCTCCCATTTTCCTTGGTTTTTAAGCCTAAATTGCTCAATGGTTGATAAACCATTTCTTTGGCGCACTTTGATATACTTCTATGATGTTTCTATCATCCTAACATTCTTTTTGATGATTCCAAAGGGGGAGAAACAGGATATTGGCTCGTTAGCTCAAAGAAGCTAATAAAAGTTTGTCATAAAAGCTATAAGCTATGGCTCATAAAAGCCATAAATTGTGATTTATTTTTTAGTCCATTTGTTGCTTGATGGACCTATATTATTGTTTAATGTTGCTTTGTGACAGGGGGAGCTTATAAGCTCTTGAATAAATTGTAAAAGCTAAAGCTTTTAGCTTATGGATTATTGTTCTTACATTATTCTTGATGTGCATGTGGATAGGGGGAGCTTGTGCTTATTTTTGAAAATATTTACTCCCTATTTGGTTACTTTAATATTTTTGGAAATTTTGGTTGCTTCCAAACGGTCAAATGTTTTTACCGGAAAATCATTTCTAAAATTGTTCTCTTAGTTTATGTAAAAATTGTTTTGGTTTGTAATCATCAAAAAGGGGGAGATTGTTTGATACATGTTTTTATCTTAATTTTGATGATTTTATTTTATCACCAAAACAATGTTTTTAAAGGTTGTCCAAATACTCCTAAATGATTTAAAATGTTTTTAATATTTTCCGGAGTATTTTCTCAAAGTTTATTTTCGTCTAAATTGGACAACGCTTTTAATGATTTTACGTTATTGAGTTTTCACTCTCAAAAGATGTTTCTAAATGTTGTCCTAATACTTCCGATCGGTTTAAAATATTTTTACTAAATTTTCGGAGTATTTCTTGAGTTTTATTTTTCGACAAAAATTGGACAATATTTACTGTCTCGTGGTCGACCAGTATCGCCCTATAGGGCAACCCGTACTGAAGATGTTTTTAGAAACAGAAAATGAGACGGAAAAAAAAAAAAAAAAAAAAAAAAAAAAGCAGGTCGGCCGGCCGCCCGGGCGTCGACCGTCCGGTCGGCCGTGCGGTCGCTTGCAGGTCGACCGGTACACCGCTTGTTAAGGTTTGAAACGACTCTTCAATCCTTGATTTTGCAATGAGGGGACCGGTTGGAGTGATGGTCGGCCCAGGTCGGGAGAGCGTCGGCCAGGTGCGCCTGTTGTATTTTTCAAAGTGTTCTCTTTAACTCTTATCTCTGTGCGACCGTCGCCCTATGTATTGAATGACAATTATATGACCGTTTGACACGAGACACATTTCCTTAAATTGTGGGATTGATTTCTAACAACTATATTCTTGATTTTAATTGTATTTTTACAGTAGATTTTCAATCCCCAAGAGGAGCCTATGCTTGATCAATCATCTCCTATAAATAGAGGAAGTTTTGGAGCAACCAATACAACAATTGAGATACAACACAACAAGATACACTTCAAGCAAACACTTGGTCTTTCATAGTCATTATTCTTGTTGTAAAATTGCCTAGCTTATCACTTTCACATCTTTGAGGTCTAGGCTATTCTTGATTACACTTGCACTCTATTGTATTATCAATTATCGAGTTGTAATCTTGAATTTGTGGTCGTCATTCAAACACAAGATATCCTTTGTGAGTGTTCTTGTGGTAAGAACACACTTGGGTGAACTAGGTGTTAGGTGTAAGAAGATTGTGGTAATCTTCTTGTTGAGGTGTTGAAGAGTGTGGTGCTCTTGAGGTGAAGATTGTGGTAATCTTCACAAGGTGCCGTTGAAGATTGTGGTAATCTTCAAGAAGAGATTGTGGTAATCTCAAGGTGGTGTTGAAGAAGAGTGTGGTGCTCTTCAAGGTGTTGTAAGTTGAATTTGTATTAATTTTGGTAATTAATAAAATTCTTTTTTTCTTTTTCAAATCCATCCCTGATATCTTTGGGGTGGTAGAGGATTAGGCCCTAGGTGGGTTGAACCTCTTTAAATCGTCGTGTGTTGTTTATATTCCGCACCTTTATTATTGTATTTGAGCATTCGGTTTAAAAAGAGGGCGAAATCGAAAAGATGGAGATAATCTATTCACCCCCCCTCTAGATTATCGTAGCCGCTTGGACTTACAGATACTTGGATTCATCAACCGTCTTGCCTTTTTCATCTTTGTCAATTTTGACATTGGTTGCCATAGGAGTCGAGACGGTTCTTCCTTCTTCAATGCCGAACTTCTTCAAAAGTTCTTTTGTATACTTAGATTGCGAAATATAAATACCTTCTTGGCATTGCTTAATTTGAAGTCCAAGTAAGAAGTTTAGCTCCCCCATCATACTCATCTCGAATTCACCTTGCATTAACTTGGAGAATTTCTTGCACAAAGATTCATTAGTAGCACCAAAGATAATATCATCAACATAAATTTGCACAAGTAAACAATCTTGCCCTTTTTCAAAAACAAGAGTGTAGTATCAACTTTACCTCTTGTAAAACCATTTTGCAAAAGAAAAGAGCTAAGTCTATCATACCATGCACGGTGCTTGTTTTAAACCATACAAAGCCTTTTTAAGTTTATAAACATCATTAGGCCTAGAAAAATTTTCAAACCCCGGAGGTTGTTTTTACATAGACTTCTTCTTGAATAATACCATTTAAGAAAGCGGATTTAACATCCATTTGGTAAAGTTTGAAATTTTTGAAACAAGAATAGGCAAGTAAAATACGAATAGCTTCTAAACGTGCTACGGTGCAAAAGTTTCATCATAGTCAATACCTTCTTCTTGACGATACCCTTGAGCTACTAACCTTGCCTTATTTCGAACAATGTTGCCTTGATCATCAAGTTTGTTCCGGAATACCCATTTAGTACCAATAATTGTTTGAGATGGAGGACAAGGTACTAATTCCCATACATCATTTCTTTCAAATTGATTCAACTCCTCTTGCATTTCCAAAAACCAATCTTCATCCTCAATAGCTTCCTTAGCATTTTTTAGGCTCTTTTTGAGATATAAGAGCTTTCTCGGCAAAATTCCTTCGAGTCATTACTTTATCAAGGGGATCACCAATAATAAGATCTTTTGGGTGATCTCCTTAAATTTCAATGCTACGGGAAGATTCAAGTATCACCCTATCTTCTTGAGGAACATTTGAACTTGAGGGTTGATCATATAAAATAGAAGGTTTATCATTATGAGCATCACTTTGAACAAAAGGTTCAACAATATCCTCTTCATCACTATCGTCATTGGGTATTCTTTCAACACCCGAGGCTTCATTAAATTTGACATGAATAGATTCTTCAATAACCATGCTAGTCTTGTTGTAAACCCGATATGCTTTGCTCTTGGTTGAATACCCCATAAATATTCCTTCATCGGCCTTAGGATCAAGTTTGTCCAATTGATCCTTAGTATTCAAAATAAAGCACTTACATCCAAATATTTTGAAATAACTAATATTTGGAGTTCTTCCTTTCCAAAGCTCATATGGAGTTTTATTCATTTTAGGGCGAATATAAACTCGGTTAATGACATAGCAAGCGGTACTTACGGCTTCGGCCCAAAAATACTTTGGAAGTGAAAATTCATTGAGCATGGATCGACTCATTTCTTGTAATGTTCGATTTTTCCGTTCGGCTACTCCATTTTGTTGAGGTGTCCTTGGGCCGAGAAATTATGAGCATATCCTTTGGTTTCACAAAATACTCTAAATTCACCGTCAAATTCTCCACCTCGATCGCTTGAATAGACTTGATAGTATCTTCTTTTTCATTCTCAATAAGTCTACACACTTAACAAACTCATTAACGGCATCGTTTTTATTGGTAAGAAAAAGAGCCCAAGTATATCTCGAATAATCATCGACTATAACAAAAGTGTAATGTTTTCCACTTAGACTAGCCGTACCAATATCCCCATACAAATCAAGGTGAAGCAATTGTAAGGGTTTGGTAGTGGAAATTTCATTTTTGGGCTTAAAACTACTCTTAACTAATTTGTTCTTTTGACAAGTGTCACATAAGCCAAGATTTTCAAAATTCAATTTGGGTAGTCCTTTTACATGTTGGTTTTTGTAAATATTTTTCAAATTCTTGTATCCAACATGTCCGAGTCGCCTATGCCATAAACTCGTTAAATCATTATTGGCGACAAGACAAGAAACATTTTGACTAACCAAGTCACTAGTACAAATTTTGTAAAGATTGCCTTTTCTATTTGCTTCACAAATAATATTACCATTTTTAAGAATAAGGCATTTTTCTTTATTAAAAGAAACATCATAATTTGAATCACAAAGTTGGCTAACACTTATCAAATTGAACTTAAGCCCTTCTACTAAAAGAACATTACAAAGAGAGAAAGAAGAGTTACCAATTTCTCCATTTCCAAGAATTTTTCCTTTGCCATTGCCGAACATGACCATACCCTCTTCTTGGAGCTTGATGTTGGTAAAAAGCTCTCTCCTCCCGGTCATATGGCGTGAACATCCGCTGTCCACGAGCCATTTGAATCCTCCATGGTTGTTATAGCCCCTATTACCTACAAAATCATTTCTTTTAGGTACCCTATAATTTTGGGGTCCATGGGGGTTAGTCTTGAGACCTTTGGGTCTCCAAACATGTCTTGAGCTATTTCTCAATTTGCAATTATTAGCATAATGTCCAACTTTGCCACAATAAAAACAAGTAGGAGTATTATAATTATTAGCACGTATAAAAGTCGGACCTTGGTTATTTTTCTTAAAAACACTTTGAAATGGCTTATAACCAAGTCCCGATTTGGAATGCTCACCTCTTTGTGCATCTAAAATTTTTGTGACTTTATCCGTACTTATGTTGAAACGATGCACGTCATTTCTCAAACATTCAATATCTTTTGTGAGCGATTCCTTTTCGGTTTCAAGAGAATGAATTCTAGTAAGAGTAAGAGCATGAGCTTTGTCTAAAGATTCATAAGAGGTAAATAATTTTTCCTTTTCAACCTTAATCTCCTTATGCTCCTTTTTCAAATTTTTGTATTTAACGATTAAATTTTGAAACTCAATTTGCAATTCATCAAAATCACATTGCAAGTCATCAACTATGGAGGAAGTAGAAGAATTTGAGTGTACCTCATTGTTTTCATCGTCTATAGCCATGAGACCGTGTTCGGTTTCTCCTTCCTCATCGGTTGTTTCGAGTAGTTCATCCCATGTTTTGACTTCCGCATTTAGAGCCTTCTTTTTGTAAAAGGCTTCCTTTTCTTTTGCTCCTCTTCATCGAGCTTTGGGCAATCGGCAATGAAGTGCCCGGTTTTCCGCATTTAAAGCAAGCATTATCTCTTGGTTTTCTTGCTTTATTTTTATTCACAAATTTTGCAACTTTTCGAACAAGTGCGGCCGTCTCCTCATCATCATCATTATCATAGTATGCATTATTAGAAGAAGAAGCAAGACCTTTAGGAATAATTTGCATACCCGATTGATTTGTGGATGATTTGGAATTTTTCCTCTCCTTGAGATAGACTTCATAGATGAGTAGGTTTCCAATAAGCTCATCAAACTTGAGTGTCTCAAGATTTTGTGCCTCCGTGATTGCCGTTACTTTTTCGGACCATGAGCCGGAAGTGCATTTAGTACCTTGGTCACTTTGTCTTCTTCGGAGATGACTTTCCCGAGGGCCACGAGAGGATTGACAATATTGTCAAGCCTTTCCACCATTTTGGAGATGCTTTCGCCATCATACATGTTAAAGTTTTCGAAGTCTTTAACAAGCATGGTCTTTCTTGCTTGCTTGACTTTCTTAGTCCCTTCATAGATTGTCTCCAATTTTTCCCAAACCTCATGTGCCGACCTTATGCCTCGTATGCGATTGTACTCGGTGGCGGTAAGTGAGCAATGCAAAATATTTAAGGCCTTACTGTTTAGAGAAAAGCCTTCTTATCATTTTCATCGAACTCCTTGAAAGGTTTAGGAGTCGAGGTGCCATCCTCCATTTTTTTGTTGGTTGATCAACTCCTTCAATAACCACATTCCATATGTCAAATCCGCACCCTTGTAGAAAGCACTCCATACGGTCTTTCCAAAATGCGTAGTTGTTGGCGTCGAACAATGGTGGCTTGTTGGTGGAGGCGCGGTGGTGAGATAAGCGTCATTCGTAGCCATGGATCTTTCCTCTTTACTCGAACAGCTAGCCAAAGAGTTTGGCTCGATACCACTTGTTAGTCCAGTGGCTACGATAATCTAGAGGGGGTGAATAGATTATCTCGGTTTTTCAGATTTTGCCCTCTTTTTCGAATAATCAACCAAAGACGAGAATGTAAATGCGGAAATAAAACAACACTCGTCGATTTAAAGAGGTTCAACCCACCTAGGGCCTAATCCTCTACCACCCCAAAGTATCTCCGGAATGGATTTCAAAAAGAAAGAAAAGATTTTATTAATTTACCAAAAATTAATACAACACCTGAGGATTACCACAACCCTCCTTCACCACTTTGAGGATTACCACAATCCTCTTACACCACCTCGAGGATTACCACAACCCTCTTACAACACCTTGAGGATTACCACAACCTCTTACAACACCTTTGAAGGTTACCACAACCTTCAAACACCTATCACCTAGGTCACCCAGTGTATTCTTACCACAAGAATACTCACAAGGATGTCTTGTGTTGAATGATGACCAAAATCAAGATTACAACTCAATAATGATTGATACAATATGAGTACAAGTGTAATCAAGAATTGAAAGCCTAGACCTCAAAATTGTGCAAGTGAAAGTCTAAGGCTAATACAACAAGATATATGAAAGTGTTTGCTTGTTTGCTCTTTGCTTGTATAGAGTGTTGTGTCTTGTTGTTTGAATGAAGCCTCTATTTATAGGAGAGGTCTTGGCTTTGATTTCCGGACATTGGCTCCTCCTTGGGGAGTGATTTGCTGCAAAAGAAACCATTTAAAATCATCAATATAGTGTTAGAAATCAATCCCACAAAATAGGAAAAGTTGTCAGCAAAACGCAACGGATAGTTTCTTTGTCAAAACATGGGGTTCGACCCGTCGCGAGATAAGATAGAAATTGAATTCTACGAATTTTTACACAGGGGACCGGTCGAAGGGGTGCGGCCGTCGCCATCTCGGTATGACCGGTTGCCGACGCGTTTTACGAAAACAGAGAAGTCGGAACAAAATCCAACTTGCGTGTGCAGGTGTCGCCACGGTCGGCCGACCGGTCGACCACACCGGTCGCCCACCTGGTCGACTGTCGCCGCTGCTTCTTTTTTTTCTTACGTCCCATTTTCTGTTTCAAAACTCAACTCAGTGCGGGTTGCCCTATGGGGCGGCCGTCGAAACTGAACAAAAGTGTTGTCCAATTTTAAATCGAAAATAAACTCCAAGAAATACTCAAAAAATAGTAAAAACATTTTAGATCGATCGGAAGTATTGGGACAACATTTAGGGACATTGTTTTGGTATAAAAACCCATTTGAACAAAATCATCAAAATCATGATAAAAACATTTATCTAACGACCAAGGTGCAAAGATCTTCCCATTGGTTTATTCTTTTGCACGCTTCGGGGTCGAGCACTTTAAGACATGGCAAGATGGAAGTATTACTTGTTTAGGTAATATTCTTGACTTACATGCAATGGATTCTTTTCGATTAACTCCTCTTTGCATTTGCTTTTCCCCAGGTGACTTGAAATCGCTTCAATGATTGAAAGACTCATCCGCCACTTCAACTCGACTTGCTTCTTGAGTTGACTTGACTGACACTTCACACAGCTATATCTTAGTTGATACTCCTTCAGTCGAGTTCTTGACTCCTCCTCCTCCTCCAACTTTCTAGTCTAAGTTTTACATGGCATATTCATCAAAATTTAAACAATAAATTTCCCAACACCTGGTGATGAGAATATCCCCCGAAGATGGTCCGGAGGGCGCAAGGGCGCACCCTTGAAAGGGCGCTCCTCCATGCCCCTTTGAGGGCCTTCTACCTCACTCATCTCCTCCCATTCGTCTCTCAACCCCCTCCCCCCCAAAGATTTTACTAAGTATCCCATCAAAAAACAAATTCAAATTTGAAAAAAGTTAGAGAGATAATGCTCATCTTTAAGACATGGTCAGAGGCTCAAAGCTCTCTTCTCAAGCTTGTCCTTGGTACAAGAATGAGTGAAAGTCCTCAAGTCAAGTCGAATTAGTGAACAATACGAGACAATGCGATATTTATTAGCTCCCGAACTACTCCATCCGTCTTTCACAACTCGGGAGCTGGGGGGCTTATGTTGGAGACAAATTTGACTTTCTATTATTCTTATTTTAATTATTTTTACACATTATTTAATTTTAAAATTACTTAATGAATTATCCTATATTATTAATTATTATTGGATCGCATATAAAATTACCCAGTCCATGGCCCCATTTTACTCCCCCCCAATTGTTTTAAAAAAAATTACACTAGAAATCTTTTTTTTTAAAAAAACATTTATAATTTATATGATTTTCGTGTATCGGCCTACCCTATTTTCATGTATCAGCCCATCTCCTATTTATTCCTAGTTGCGCCCTTGTACGTTGACCATGCGGGCCATCGACTCAGGTATAAAAATACCCATCTGGCCCATTTGTAAGTATTTTGGATTAATTGCTCTCAATTATTGTACCTTTGCTCTGGAAATATTCTTCAACCGGTACTAACTTGAGCATCAGAGGAAACTCCATAGGACAATCCCAGGGCCCGTCCAATATTTGCTGAATTATTGTAGGCAAGTTCCCATATCAAGAATACCATCGCCGAAGAAGAAGTTGGACTTTTATCAGAAACCTGAACTTGGAGTGATCTGCGGATTTGAACAACATCACCATAAGAAGGAAAAAACAACTGCAGTGCATGGCTGCAAACATGTTTCCCATCACCCTATCAAGAGATGCAAGCACTTTGAGATTGGTGGAGATAAGAAGAGCAAATAAGATTCTATTTTATAAGTATCCAACCGTGGAAATAAACTTGTTAGTTTTGCCTTATTTGTTGGAGAGAAAAATATTGTGAGGCAAAGAGTAAAGGATTCCAGTTGAAAATATTATTCACATGTTGAAAGTATTAGTTTTCCCATTAAAAGTATCTATTTTTGGCTTAAAAGTACCACCTTTTAGTCAACAAATTATTGCGAGTATCAATATTTTCTTTCAGTTGAAAACATCATTTTTGGCTCTTATAGTATCACTTTTTATTCTTAAAGTATAGCTTCTTGGCTTAAAAGTATTACTTTCTTATTAACAAATTAATGTTCGAATAGTATCACTTAGTGTTCTAATAGTATCATTTTTCGTTCTAATAGTATTGTATATGTTGTTTTTGTCATCATATATGGTAAAAGATGTTATGAACTTTTTGTACTCTGAGGAAGAAACATGTGTAATGTTAATGAAAGATGGCTAACTCTTGTACAATGACACATGTATACATGTTCACTTGTAAAGCATATGTAGAAATATAAATTTTGTGGCCAGTTAAAGATTGACAATTTTTAAATATCAATTCTTGGTGATCAAGACATAGCTTGATAGTTATCTCATATACTTGGGGATTATTAATTATATTGATACGATATTGAAGAGATTATTATCTCTTTTTGTAATTATCACATCTTGCGATTAAAGAGATAGATAAATAGCAAACATCAAATAATTAATTAAATCAAGTCTTTGAATCCCATGATAAGGGATCATTCTCAAGGAATTAACTCACAAAAACCTGTATAGAAGAAATCAAAGCAAGAAAGATAGTGGAAATATTTTTCTTAATTCAAGAAGATCTATGATGTTCAAAGCAAAGAGCGAGATGTTCATCGCAGATTCAACTCAAGTCGTAACTTTTAGTTCGAGATTAAATTATTAAGCCCTAACGTTATTCAAATCCAAATTCAGGCTTAAAGAAGATCAAACTAAAGATTTCATCTTCAAAGTCTTAAATAACAAGAATAACGTTTTTGAATAAAAGAATCAGAGGATTTTTTAGCGATGGTAACCCGTTTAATAATTTGGTTCATATAAATTATTTCTGTACAAAAAAATTATTTGTTAATTTGCAGACAATAAAAAATTATGTTACAAATTTTTGGCACGTCCGGTGGGGCAATCTCTACTTCTCATCTCTTCTCTTCAACTCAAGTTCAAATGTCAACGAAGATGGTCAACCTTTCCAAGTCCATAAATGTTGACCTTTAAATGTCGAATTATGAAGCCATTAAAGCATAAGGGTGAAAGGCAAGATTGTGGTCTGTGAGTCACTGAATCACGAAGTTCTTTTCCTCAAAAAAAAAAGGGCTTGGAAACAAGGTGTTCGGATATTGCCAATCAAATATGCACTCAAGATGGAGATGAATAATAAATCTAGAGTTGCAAAGAAAGTGTTGTTGAATCCAACTACAATGCATGGATCTTCAAGAAGCTCAAGCTTTGAAATTGCAATAGTCATGGTGGTCTAAGCCACTTCACTGGAAGAGCAACTTGCGAATTTGATAAAGGCCATGAAGGACTTACAAAGAGTATTCGAGAGCAAGACTCTCAAGTCATGAAATAAGGGACAAAGTGGACAACGTTGATTCAATCACATCATGGGCAAATAAGTTGAAGCTCAAATGAAGTTGAAACGCCTACGAAGCAACAACAAGCGAAGATGAGAAGTATCCGACTAAAGATTTGAGAGTTTAAATCGATGGATTGATTCCAACTAACCAAGTGAATGAATTCATTATGTGGACTATCAAAAAACAAATTCGATAAAATCTCCAAGTCAACTTCAACTTATGCCAAGCCATATACTTCGCGAATCGATAATTTGAAGATGTCGATGGGCTATCAACCGTAAAAGCTCCAACAATTCGATGGAAAATGCAATCCAAGATGGCGCGTGGCTCATTTTATCGCTACATGAAATGATGATTATATATATAGAGATCACTTACTGAAGCAATTTGTTTGACTTTTTAAAGGAAGTGCATTCGATTATTACACCGACTTGGGGAGTAATTAATTTAATTGATAGTTGGGAGCAATTGGAACAAGAGTTTCCCAATCATTTCTATAGCATACGACAGATCGTCAGCATGATTGAACTCACAAATTCACGTCAGTGGAATGAAGATTTTGTCATCAAATACATCATCTGTTGGCGAAACTTAAGTCTTAATTGTAAGGATTAATAATCAAAGGCTTCAAAGAATCGAGATGTGTATCCGAGGAATGTATTCGGTCTATGCTACATACTTCAAGGAATCAAAGCAAATTTTTTTGAAGAATTATCAACTCGTGTGCATGCCATTGAGATAAGCTTGAATTTTGACAAATAAGAATGCCCAAGTGATATTATTGATGAAGAAGATGAAGACGAAGAAGTGAAACCTTCTTCAACATATTAATATTACTAGTTACGAGCATAAACTATCTAAGTTGTCAATTTAAATTCTACTCAAATGCTACTTGATACGAGAACAAGCGTATATACGAGCATAAAGTATCAATCACACTCATTGGCACGAGTACAAAAGGTCTATATCCCAAGTTCAAATGATTACTCCTTGATACGAGTATAAACTATCAATATATCTCAAATTCAAATGAAGACTCCTTGATACGAGTATAAATTATTAGCATGTGTCAAATCCAATTGAAACTCCTTGATACGAATGTAAACTATCAACATATCTCAAATTCAAATGAAGACTCCTTGACATGAGTATAAATTATCAATAAATCTCAAATTCAAATGATGACTTCTTGATATGAGTATAAACTATCTACAAATTCAAGAGTTTCTTGATAAGAGTATAAATTTTTCTAAAAGTTTAAAAACTTCTTGATATGAGAATAAATTATCTTAATTCCTTGAGATTGACACTTATTTACACTTATAGGAGAAGAGTTCTTGGATAAATCATGTGATACAAAGACTTGATTTAATTGGCCATTCAATAATGATATTTACCTACCTATTTAATCACAATATGTGATAATCATAATAAGAGATAATGATCACTTCAATATTGTATTAAGATAAGTCATAGTCCCCAATAATTTGAGATAATTATTAAGATATGTCTTGATCTCCAAGGATTGAGATTTAAAAGTTGTCAATTTTTAATTGGCCACAAAATTTATATATCTATAAATGTCCCCTCGAAACTTGTTCATATACATTTATTTCGACGAAAGTTAAAGTGAATTGAGTTTTGAATTTTTTTCATCTTATTAGGTACATAAAATGTCACATGTTGTGTGTGCGCATTTTGTTGCTTTCCTCTATAGAGCTCATGATGTTAATTTAAGTGAATATAATATACATTCCAAGTTAATGGTTCAATCAAAAATGGTATTTGCAATGTAATTCCTCATGAGGAAATATGTTAAATTATTCATGAAAATGAAATAGGTTAAAAAATTTACTTAAATAAATAATGCAGCTTTAATATGCATATGATGTTATCATCATTTGAAAGCCAACCTTATTTAGTCACCTTCTTGCAATGTATTGTTGTGATGGGAGTTTTTTACCCCTCTCTCTCTTAGTGGAGTTTTGGCAAATAATTGTCTGTCTGGCATCTATTTCAATATTGACGCATAGGAAGTTTCACACTTTTATCAGGAATCACTCTTCCTAGACGTACAATTAGGGTTGACCCTGACTTTTTTGGGGACCCATGGCCAAAAGAAAAAAAAAATAGACCCCTATAAAAAAGTGCACTTCGGATATAATTTTATAAGAACTTGAAATAAAGAAATTTATTTTTGAAAATTAGATGAAATAAATATTGTTATTTGAGATTTTTTTCCACAAGCATGTGCACTTTGTATTGAATTTTTTTATGAGAACCAAAAAAAAAAAATCACAACATATCGCACCCTTAATTCTGTAAAGTAAAAATAAATATTTATATACTTTGTTTTAATTAAAAAAAATAGATTTTGTTCTTGAGCATAAATAAAATCTGAAGAAAAAAAAATTGTTTCTTTTTTCTTGATTTGAGAAGTTAGATTAAATTTTTAGTACAATTTTGAAAGAAAAAGGCTATTTGGTATATTATTTTGGCCCCTATAAAAATAGCTTAATCAAATATGCATACATATATAAAAACTTAAGTAAAATCGAGTCATGATTTAGGTCGTCGCCCTTAGTGACTATCATCAGGGCCGACTGTGTTAAAGTCATGTTATCCTGACCGAAGTTTACAATCACAAACCCAATTTCAATTGTACTTGCATGAACATCTATGTTTTTTTATAAATAAAAATATATAAAAAGAAAGGAAAATGTCCCGATCACAAGTCGATCAGGTAGCAAAGGAAAAAATAACAAAAACAACTTAAAGACGCAATTTAAATGAAGGGCGTCTATTTCTCAAGGATTTTTAAGTGATAATATTATTGGTTTTTGTTGCACGTGCTCTTTTATCGTCTTGATAGTCTGATGTAGCCTGTGGAATGTCGGTCCAAAATCCTCGAGCCACAATTTCAAAAGCCTTCATAGTTTCTGAGGAAGCACATGGGTGAATGACAAGCGGGGTAGTTAAAGAGTCGCCTAGCTTGATCTTTAAAGCTTCTGATTTGTCTTGATCTTCTTCATCCATCATATCCGACCAACATTGTCGGGCAGCAGTGGTCATAACTTTGAAACTATCTGAGGGACTGTTCGAATTTAGGACTGTTGCCCGCTGAAGGTCTGCTGACCCCTTTCATCCAAAGTTGTGGTGATCACCACATTACTGGTAATAATTGAGAAGCCATGCATTGGTCGTTGTTGGTAAAGGACCATCGTTCTGTCCATAGGTACGATGTACAAGGCATGCTCAAAGTCTTTGCCGCTAAAATCGACTTTGTTGCGGATTATCCACAACAGTGGTGTTATTTAAAGCCTCCACATCATCTCCCAAAACATTGAAGGAATCATGTATGTGAATACCTGAAGACGAGGGTCCGGCCTCCGGAGTATGATTCGATTTAGTTTTGCGTTGAATCTAAACCTCATAATCCACCCATTTACCCTTAGAAGATGTAAGCATCGAATGTGTGACTATGCGTGTAACTGGTCTTCCTAGATGAGAACTTTTATCCTTAGTCATAATTTCGTCCTCCTTCTTTAATTCATGCATTTTAGTATTTCTGCAGTTATTAATATTGTGCCCAACAATACGACAAGTAAAACAAAAATCTAGTAGATTTTCATAACTAAACGAGACAAACGAGCAATGTCCCACTCGCTCTACCATCGCAAACTCTTGGAAGGCATTATTCATATCAATTTCAACCAAAACACGAACGAAATATCCAACCTCCCCGGATATGAACGTTTGTCTATTTGAACGGGAGTACCCACTGTACTAACAATCTTCGTAATCAAATCGGGGTGTCAATATTCAATGCTAAGTTCGTATATCCTCCCCCATACTTGCACCTTTGAAGTAGTAACTTTATACAGATTGAAGTCCAGAATCCAATTTTTAATGCGAATAGAACCGTGGTTCATATTCCAAGAAGATTTTACCAAAACTCTATGACGTTCATCCAAATTTGTAAACTATAAACTAAAATAACCCCTCTGAGTGGAGCCAAGAGCCATGCATGACTAATACGCCAAATACCCTGTAGATTGGATTTGAGTACCTCTAACGTAACAGGTTTGGCCCTTTAGGTTGTATGAGATGTCCGATTAGCAAATTACGCAACTCCACAGTGTGTTATTGGTAAATCACCTCATCTATCGTAACCATACTTGCACGAACATCTATAAATTAATAATTAATTAATTTCTTAAATATTTAATATCTCCGTAAATTAATATATTTTAGCAATCCCAAATCTATTTCTATTACAAGGGAAATCAATAGACAAAGGAAGCCATCACCAAAACAGCCCCAATTTCTTCTAATCATCATGAAATATCCAAATCTAGACGAGGCTACAAATGTCATTTCAGAATCCGTCATGCCCATCTAAATTTTATTCATTTATATATATGTTTCTTTTTTTATTTCTATTGTTTATGTCTATATACGCGCAAATGGCGACTGTACCATATAAACCTCTTCTCTTTCCCAGAATTTCACACACACACACACACACACACACACACACTTTCTTCTCCTTTCTCTCTGCACCACCACCACCACTGTTTCATCAAATCAAAATATTTTCCGCAGAAGCAGAAGCCGCGGAGAAGATATTGAAAAGCCGTTGGAAATTACAATAATAATTCGACACAGACAGAGCAATTACAAGACGCATTAAAAAGCATTTAATTTCTTCCCACCAACATCAACTGCACCCAATTTATTTCCTCCATTAATACTTCTCTTCACAAGTCAACCTTCATCATATTAGTATCCTATTGCTATTATTGTTCAACTCCCTTGTTTTTTCTATTCTGTTCTTTCTTCTTGCAGCATGCCGCCGAGGAACTCATAATTTGTCCTCCCTTTTTCTGCACACCATGATTTTTCTTTTTCACCAAATCATCATCCCCTCACTTATTTCAGTTCTAGCCCTATCGTCTTTTGCACAGAACATCAATTCAACTCTGTGCAATCAAGTTTGCGGCGAAAACCGCGTACAGTATCCATTTGGATTCTCCGATGGATGTAAGATCAGGTTGAGTTGTAGTGGCGACTCAGGGAAAATCGGTATTGGCGATTTTGACGTCCACAATGTGACGTCCGATCAGATTTTGATAAACCTCCCAGCAAAATGCAACCGTTCGATTGATGATCTGTCACGCCTTTTCGGTGCCAACTTCGCGCCCACGTGGCGTAACGGAATTCTGTTAGAGAACTGCACCGCGCAAAGCAATGATTGCGTGGTCCCTAGCAGATTGCTCAGCTCTAGGATCGGTTTCGAAAATTGCAATCCCGAGTTAGGAAGTGCAGATCGTCGTAATATTAGTTGTTATTCGGTTGGGATTGACGATGTGTCTGAGTTTTTGGATTATGGGAAGGTGGGAGGGAAAGGGAATTGCAGTGTTCTGTTTTCGTCGATCATGGTGGATTTGAATGATAATGTTACTAGTGCTAGCGAGAGTTCTTCTATTGCGCTGGATTTTCAGACGGTGGAGCTGGGATGGTGGCTTGATGGGAATTGCGATTGTGACCCCAACGCGAATTGTACGCCGGTTGCGTATGGACGGCAGCTGGGTTTTCGTTGTAAGTGTAACGAAGGGTTTGCCGGAGATGGTTTCGCCGGCGGGGGACGTTGCCGGAAAAGTGAGTTCATTTACTTTATTTACTACTAATTTGATTTCATTTCAGTTATTCTGTTTTCGGAGTTAAAAATAAATAAAATTCTTTATTTAGTATATTTAATTTCTTTGTCGTATTCTATGGAGTATTTTCTTTTCTTTTCATTTTTTTTTGTTTTTTGAGTATGGCTAATTCACTAATTGCATCTTGACTTTGGGGAAAAGTTGAATTTGACCGGTGTGAACTGCATGCAAATGGGGACTTTTATTTTGTTTTGAGAAATTTTAGTAGATATTTTTATTTTGTGAAGTTTTTCTAATGCTGGTGAAAGTGGAATATTGACCTGTTTATCGCCATCTTCAGTGGACTGGGTATTTGGTCAAATGAACTGATAAGCTTTTGGTTGCTGGGATTTTTGACCTGCTGAAATTTCAGCTTGATTTTTGGAACTATATTAGCATTATTAAGTGGTTAAAATTAGAGCTGAACATGGGTCGGGTTGGGCCGGCCAAAGCCCGACAGGCTTGTTAAATTTCGCGTTGTCCTAAAAATGGTCGGGCAGCGGACATGGTCCAACTCAGCTCATGTGTACATTTATGACACTTAAATTGTCGCCAACACAGAAGGTTGGGTTAAACCTGGCTCATAGGTTAATCGGGTCGGGCCAAAATAGGGTCGGGCTGGATTTTACCAGTTCTAGTTCAAGGTGAAAGATCAACTTAGTTAGCACTATGTAGAATTAATTAGGTAAAAAGCTGGACATTTTAAGGAAGCATGGATAAGGATTAAGGTAGACTCAAAAAGTTTATTAAACTATTGGAAACTTGTGTTCTTCTTACATCATTGGCAGGTTGGAAGGTGACTAGTCTAAAGCTTTTTCCTTCAGTTTCATTTTGACAAGTAGCATTTGGTGAAAAATGACATGTTTGAATATTTATTCAGACAAAGTTATTTGTTCCTAATTCTAAATGACTCAAACTGCAATTTTGGGTACTAGGAAAAAAAAAAAGAGATGGAAGTTGACTGTGGGTTCAGTGACGGTATCTAAGCTAAATATGATTAGTTTTTTTTTTTTTTTGAGGACAAAATATGATTAGTTAATTAGGATTACAATCTACATTATTTCTTGGCGTGCTGCTTGCAAATTGGAAAGTCAAAGCTTTACTATTCAATTAATTTTAATGACAAATGTGAGAAGGAGCACATGGTCACTGGAGAAATTTGAAAGGTTTGAGATCTCAGTATATGAAAGTCACAGGAAAGAAAGGTATGGATTGAAAAACAATCTCAAGACTTGGTCAAATCCGGTAGAGAAAATGTACATGGGATCAAACATTAATTATTTTCCAGTAATTGGGTCATTAGGAGCGGATGAGATCTTCTATTCCAAAATCGAGTTCCATTTCCTATTCCAACTATGTGGATGATAGACACGTGTATAACACTTACCATGGTAATTTTCAAGCATAAATCAAGCAGAAATTATGGAGTTCTAATAGATGTTTGAAAATAGGAATATATTTTCTAGGGGGTTCTTTGTTCGGCTAATGAGACAGTCGAAAGAAGAATACAGGATAGGTCTTCAAGACCTACTAGCGTGATGAAATTAGATGCTATATTTTAGCCCATTGTGTCCCAGATATTTGAGTTTTTGTTTGGATAAATTCAGTGGAGTTGAATCTACAAATTGAAATTTCCAAAAGAATGATTTAGATGCTTGAAGTATGTTACATTTTGAGGGGAGAAAAGAGTACCATCACTTTAACAGAAGCCATTTTGAGACTGAAAATCTGTCTTATAACAGATATAAACATTATGCAGGAATTTGCTGTTATAGTTGTTTGTTCTTTACAAATTTCTTTCAAAAGGAAATGAACTTCAGATTAACAGAAGGATTCTTTTTTGACCAAGTCTTTCTATATTGAAACTAGGACACATATTCATAAGTTTCTGATTTAAGGCAAAAACTTGTGTGTGACGGTCTCACGGATTTAGATCCGTGAGACCGTATCACAAGAGACTTGCTCCTGATTTAAATGTTTGAATATTATTTAAATCCTATTAACTTTCTCTTCTCTTTGATTTTCATGTATCAGTCTCAGACTGCAGTGCTGGAAGGTACATATCTGGTCGATGTGGAAATAAAGTAGGCATCCTTGTTGGAGGTACTTCTTCCCCTGTTTTAGTTTGCATTCTTGATAACTCTTTCTCTGAATCTTCATAAATTCCATCTCCTGTAGTTCAGAAGGATCAAATAACTTGTCACCAAATATATAACCCGTATCATTATTAACTTTTTATTGTTTTACCAAATTTTTAAGACTTATAATTCTAGTTTTGCACAAAGCTTAATCTATCTCCATTTTCTCAATACCTTTTTTTTCAATGGTAATTAGAAAATTATTTAGTATAACATAAATGCATCATCCATTCTATTCTAGGTATTATGGCTGGAGCATCTTTGGTGGCCGCTTTAGCTGTCATCTGCTACTGCATAAAAAAACGCACGTCAACTTTAAAGAGTCGATTGAGCGCAAAGCGTCTGATAAGCGAAGCATCGGGCAACGCCAGTGTACCGTTCTACCCTTACAAAGAAATCGAGAGAGCATCGAACGGCTTTTCCGAGAAACAAAGGCTCGGAACTGGCGCCTACGGCACAGTTTACGCAGGAAAGCTCCACAACGACGAGTGGGTAGCAATCAAGAAAATAAGATACCGAGATCACGACAGTGTCGAACAAGTGATGAATGAAATCAAGCTTCTTTCCTCCGTCAGTCATCCGAATTTGGTCCGCCTTTTAGGATGCTGCATTGAAAACGGCGAACAAATTCTCGTTTACGAGTACATGCCAAACGGGACTTTATCTCAGCATCTGCAAAGAGAAAGGGGCTCCGTACTTCCGTGGACGATACGTCTGACCATTGCCGCAGAAACAGCTCACGCGATCGCTCATCTTCACTCGGCTATGAACCCTCCGATATACCACAGAGACATTAAATCGAGTAACATCCTTTTAGACTTCAATTTCAATTCGAAAGTTGCGGATTTCGGACTTTCTAGATTCGGCATGACGGATGATTCCCACATTTCGACGGCGCCGCAAGGAACTCCCGGCTACGTCGATCCTCAGTATCACCAAAACTTCCATCTGTCGGACAAGAGTGATGTTTACAGTTTCGGGGTCGTTCTCGTCGAAATAATCACGGCGATGAAAGTAGTCGATTTTTCTCGGCCCCACAGTGAGATCAATTTGGCCGCTCTGGCAATCGAACGGATCGGGAAAGGCCGCGTGGACGAGATCATCGACCGGTTCCTCGAACCGAATAGAGACGCGTGGACATTATCGTCTATTCACAAAGTAGCCGAGCTGGCGTTTAGATGCCTCGCTTTTCACCGGGACATGAGACCTTCGATGATGGAAGTTGCAGACGAGCTGGAGCAGATCAGGCGAAGCGGGTGGGCTCCGTTGGACGAGAATATGCACATGGGATCGTCCGTGGCGTCCTCGTGTTCGTCGCCGTACCAGGGAAGTGAGAAATCGTTTAACACTTCGACGACTAAGAAGACGGGGGTTGGAAGTACGAGGTTGATTGTTTCGCAGAAACCGGTTATCGGCGTGCCTATAACGGAAGAGGCGAAAGAAAGTTCGCCGGTTTCTGTACAGGATATTTGGTTGAGTGAACAGAGCTCACCATCAACCAACAGCTTATTGAGTAATGTAGTTCGATAAAACTGCTTTTCGTTGTTTTAACTTTATTTGTGTATACTTCTGAACTTGTGTATGAATACTGAGGCTGCAGGTCTAAAGTTTTGTGTTATTTTATAGTGTGTGAATATATAAAAAAGGAAAATGTTCTATGATTCTTGTTTCATTTTGAAAGCTCAATACTTTGTATATTTAATTTGGAAACAAGAAGGTTTTCCCATAGCTAGAGTAGGTTGATAGTAAGTAAACCAGCCAAGACATGATGAATGGTATTTGCCTTTATACTCGACGGGAAATAAATTAAGAATTTAATTTCTGCAGTAAATATGAACCTTTATTATTCCATGATGCAAGTTTTTCTTGTATAATTTGATAATTTTAATTGCTAATTGATAGGTTGATTAATGTTTATTTTGATGTGATATACCGATGTAGTGAATATTTTGATATGGCAATGTAATTATTATTTCCTTTAAATATAAAAAGACTCACTCAAACAATGGAGAAAGTGCACGTGATGATCATGTGAGCTTTCACTAGACAATAACATATTTTTAAGTTCTTACATTGGTACTTGGTAGTAATCTTTTGAGAAAGGTCCATGCATCAGTGAAATCATGAATCAGAAATGACAGCAGCAAATTAATGAGGGAAAATCATGACAATTGACATTTGATATTAAAGGAAAATAAGGATACATCATGAAAATGTAACCCGTTCAATTTGCCAAAAATGCATCAACTTTAACATTCAATTCATACAAGTAACCTACTAAAAAGAAACATGTCTACTCATGTTCATATTCTACCAATATAAGAACGTTATTATCTCTGTTAATTGTCCAATAGTTAAAAAAATTCAGAGAAATTCAATATTTTAGATTGTTGAAAGCAACATTTGACATAGCAACATGAAATGGCTTCAAGGCTCTATATTAGCTGTGGCTTCCTCTCATTTCCTGCTAATCCCTGTTTCAGTCGGTACACAATTTTTTTAATAACTATTTTTGACAGAAAAATGTCACCTTTGCAAATCTATCAATCTTGACAAATCAGCCTTTCTTGGAGTCATACAGAAAACATTTTAGCGCCTAGGAAGCTCCCAATATTACACTCCTATTAATTACTGGACATTTCTTTAGTATATAAATCTGAACAGTGGAAGTCATAAAAGTCTAAACACCACAAATTCTCAGATCAACAACTTGGCCAATTTTCCTAAATTTCTTACCCATGACTTCTTGGATCAACAACTGGACGAACTTTCCTGTCGCTAGCACTTGAATATTGCCCCACAACACGAGCATGAGGTACAGTTGCTTCGCCTCGAGCAAGGGCATCAACGTTTTCAAGAAGGTATTGTCTAGGAAGACGGCCGACCACATTCCCCTCCTCATTACCTTCTCTGTCCAGGAATGCAAAATGGGGGATACCCTCAACACCAAACTCGTCAAGCTCTTGTTCCCACTTTGTGTTATCAACATTCAGCATAACAAAATTTACTCGGTCCCTGAATTGAAAATTACAAAATTTTAGAATACAAAAGATATTGCCGAGTAAGTTTTACCGCAGTTGTGAGTAACAGCCACAAGCCACGGAAGAATGGAGAGATTTTCAAAGAGTTCAGACGGAAAATAGAGTTACTCCAACTGCATGACTGCTCAAGGTTACAAGATAACTATGCTAATTGATTCGGCATACAGTGGGCCGAGCTTGTGGTCGGTATGGGCTTGTTCGAGGTCCAACCAAAGCCCACAAAGAGCCCATTTTTAAAGCCCAGTTTCTAGAAGCTCCTTAATATAAGCTCGGGATCATTAATGATATATGAGTTCGGGATTTACTATGACGTGGCCTAAAATGGCTAATTAGATGAGATTTGTTAACTAATTCTGACAGATTCTTCATAACTATCTCCGGAAAATCCGGAAACCCTAATTATATTTTCTATAAATACCCATCCCTCAGGTATGGTTCACCCCTTATGCATTTTTGATATTTCACTATGCACTTGATCTATTCTTCCTCCTCTTTGAGTAATATCTGACTTGAGCGTCGGAGTGGGTACGCCGGAGGTTTTTGGGTAACACCACTAATCATACCTGGATGCTAATGTTCATTCATGAACTAGATGTCTATGTCGAAAACCAACTGAAGATTCAGTGTCCTGAATAATTTATTTGCTCATGACAACAATTTTCACAATTGTGAGGATGCATGGAACTAATAGAGCAAGTTGCTGAAAACATCTCAAGTGTTGCAAATTTATACATCTATACATCTTCACTCTGTTAATTTCTTTTTGAAGATAGAAACAGATCTTAGGCATCAGAACGATCATAGTTAAACTACAAAGACCAGCACCTCCAACAGCAAATATTTTAAATGGTTAGATGTATAAAATCATTAAGCTAGAAGGAAAGGGATGGTAAAGCATCACAAATATATAAGATACAATGTGTGTATACATTTACGGATTCATATATACATTGAGCCAAAGCTAAACTAATAGAAGCATTAAGAAATTTACTTGTATTGTTGTTCCACCTTGTAGACATCTGGAGCTAATTCTCGACATACTTCACACCAATCTGCATAGAACTCCACAACAGTAGGTTTGCCATTCGAAAGAGCCTACACGACGAAATGCAAAAGGAAATTGAAGAAGCAAATATGCATTAGTGATTCACTTATAAGAAAGTATTTCCACAATATAGTCAATCTCAAGATTGCCATCAAAAACTATAGCACACTGAAGAAAGCAATTAAGAATCTTATCATCATAAGTCAAAGTAACTATCAATTGATTCACTTTTCCAAGGATCACTACTCACAGTCGTGAAACCAAATCTCATCGCTACATCTAACACAAATAGATTATCACATTCTATCATATTTGGAGTAGTATAATTGAGAATAGGAGTAGCAAACCTCCTCATATGGTAATGCTGCAGCAGAGAGGTCCTTCAACGATACACCACCGAAGTCCAATCGTGCTGACAAGAACAGTCCGACTGCTCCAAGGGTAGAAACCACTGCTATTCGCCGATTGAAACTTTTGTCTGGATACTCCGGAAATCCAGCACCCGTGGATGAAGTTGTTTCTGCGGCGGCGGTTCCATTTACTTCGGAATCAGGCTCCGCTAACGGCTTTTCCTGCACAAATTTCTTTTTTTATTAGCCAATATGAACCAAAAAAAACTCAATAATCACCATTGAAGCAAGCTGTACCTCTGCTGCAGCGGAATCGACTGGATTCGGATTGTTACGGCAGATAATCCTGTGAAGTCCATGATTTTTCTTCTGAAAATGGAAGGAGAAATTAACGAATCGCGGCGTTTGGTGATGAGATTGGAAAGATGAAGGGCGGAATCTGGGAAGGCCGACGGCGCTAGAAGTTGAAGCCACCCGAGCCATGGCGGAGAATGGAGGTGCGCGCGGTCTTTTGGTTTTTGTTTGTAGTACTTTGTGCTAGTCAACATGTACGTTTTAAACTAGCGGATACGGATGAGTCTCACAAGATGACCAGATCTTTTTTTTTTTTTTTTTTTGATGACGGGGGCCGCGTACCGCTTACTTTCGAAATGCAAGACTGGATAAACCCTCGGGCTAATGACCAGATCTTTTCATGCGTGTGTCGCCAACGGTTGCACGCCAAGTGATTTCAAGTTATGGTTCATATTAAATATTAAATTATAATTATATTTTTTAGAATTTTTGGTTAAAATTATGGCATAACAAAATTAATAACTATACCCTTCTACAAAAGTTTTATTAATTAAAAATTTATTTCATTATAGGAGTCGAGGAATTTGAATACTAGGCATTCACGTTTGCATTTATTTCACGAAGCTACTACATTTATGGTGGGATTTTTTGTTTACGTCTCTATTAAATGCTTTTATTGTATATCTTGTCAATAGTATGTGATGTTGTCTATGGATTGCTATTGACTCAAGAGACGAAAGTGGTCTGGGGAAAAAGTATCCCTCCGGTGAAACTCCGCCAGTGCTAACTCCTGACAAATTTGTTAGTGTATTTGAAATGTTGTTGTGATGAATCGCTGCGGTGGCAGAGTGAGAATTATCTCGTAGGAGGTTGATGATGTTGAGATTCTTGGCATAATCTGAAAATTGCTCTACCATTTCCTTGAAAAAAAACAGAAATGTCCATGAAAATATCATGTTTTGGAGAGTAAGAAGTAACATGAGCTGCAACAGAATCTTTTGCACTTCTTGGCCCTTTTGGTCATTTTCCATCCAGGTGGATAACTAATAAGTTGAAAGCATTTATCCACAATATGACCACTATAACCACAAAGAGTGCAATTGACCTTTTTCTTATCCTTTTGAAATGCAAACTTTGAGAAATTAAACTGCCTAGCCAACATGGTCATTGATTTCATTGGATTGGCATGAGTTTACGAATTATTCAACCCCTTTATGCCTCTTCTTGAAGTAAATGCTGTGAATATACTTTGGCAATAAATGGTAAGGAGAGACCTCACATTCTGACCGACTCTAAGTGGTGCATATGAATCATTAAGTCCAACAAGAAACTTGATAATAGAGTTTTGTTGTTGAGTGGCAACCATTAGGAAGGGATATTGCAAGAACAATGACCACATGAGTATTTTATGATGGTCTATGGCTAATGTATTCATCCCACAACCATTTGAAAAGATTGTAATAACAGGTAATAGAACTAGTGCCTTGACTGATGGAGCTTATAGATTTATCAAGTTGAGAAACTCTAGGACCATCATTTCCAGCATATCTTACCTTGAGCTCATCCCAAACCTTTTGTGCAGTTGTGAAATATAGTTGACTCTGTTTAATGTCCTTTCAAACAGAATTCAGGAACCAAGATAGGACATGATTATTGGCTTGCTGCCAAGAATTATGCAAACAAGACAAAAGAGGTGGAGTATGTAAAGATCCATTAGTAAAGCCATTTCTATTTTTAACACTTACTGACATGCCACAGCTCTTCTCCGGGAGAATTGTCACCAGAAAAGGCTTCATAAACGATGACAGCTCCAGAATTGTCACTAGGGTGAAAGAAAAATGGAGAAGAAACATCATCAAAAAGATGAATGTTAGCAACAGTATGATGGGAATTAGTGCCAAAATCATCAACCATAGTATGCAGAGTTCTTAATTATTAAGAATACCATAGAGAAGAAAAGAAAACGTTGAGAAGATTGATCAACAATCTATAAGAAAACCAGAAAGATACAAGTTTCTGCAGATTTGAATCAGAGATCGATGAAATTAAGGAACTTCAATTGATACCATGTGAATAATGTGAAAATTTGGAGGAAGAAAACATCATCAATAAAAATATCAGAATTTACAGAATGAAAATATGAGTTATACACCAGCTCTTTGAAATAGAGCTGAAGCTGCTTAACTAACTTAATTGTTTTATTAAATGGAATACAGATGAGTCTTGAATTTACTTAGATACATTTGAGTCTGATTTAGTATCTTTACAATATGATTATTTTTAATACCTAAAGGTTAAACTCATTTTCCATCTCATAGATGACAGGAAAAATCGACGACAAATTCAACGAAAAAAATGATGTACATACCTTTGAGTTTTGCGATTTGAGCATCTAAGGTTCCAGAATAGATATGATTGCCTTAGGTTCATGATATTGTCTTGATAATTGATACACTGAGGGGCAGGTCATCATTTGTTCTCAAATTTAATAGGCATTAGCAAACTTGGATAACTTCGTATTATTTATCAGACCCCAAGAGGTGGAATACCGAATCATTTGGCTACATAATTAATATTATTCCGTGAAGTTAATATATGGCCCTAACAAATGTTCCCAAATATGCCGAATCAGGCTCCACAAATGCATCGTAAGAATACGGAAAATCCCTACTCAACATAGAGAGTGCAATCCAACTCATTTTCTTCAACTATTTATCGGCTCGTTTGCCTTTGTTGATGGGATTAGATTAAATTTTTGCATTAATTGGATTGCTTAGTTCATGGATTATATATGTTGATGTAATATTATTATGTTTGTGATTTAGGGATTATCCTTTATATTTTCTGGACCAAAAACATAAGAGGTCTCTCATAGGTATGCCTTACGGATCCTATGGCCCAGATCTAGTAGGTAAATAAAAACACAAAAAACCTAGTAAAAATAAGCCCGTGGCTCATCTGTACCTAGTTTAAGGCAATTTATGATACTTTTAAGGCAATTTCTGATATTTTTAACATGCACAATTATATTATAATATTTTACCTATCCCAGTGCAGAATATTGATACTTTCATATAATTTCTGATACTTTTCAGATTATATACGATAGTTTTATGTTGTTTTAATTGATAGTGGACTCCCCAAAAGTACTTAAAATACAAACATAATAATTTTAAATCACTAACTCATTGAATGATACTTTTCAGATAATTAATGGTTCTCTTTTAGATTATATATGATACGTTTTGACAATAAAATGAATATTTTCAAAAATGGTAAAAAGATTGTTAACATTCACAAAGAAAAGTACATACATAATCACAAAAAATTTGTCATGAAACATTCACGAGACCCAAGTAGTCATCTACAACCGCTTCATCATGCACCAAATTGTCAAGGTATTGAACTTTCTTGTCAAGAAAATTGATGATAGTAGTAACATAAAGGCCTTGAAAGCAATATGGTACAAAGATCTACAGAATTTGAAACACAATGTTTTTTATTACAAACTGATATTTTTAAGGCAGATTATGATACTTTTAAGACCTGGTAGTTTTAAGGCATAATATGATATATTTAGACAATTTTTGATACTTTCAAGCATCAATGTTCACAGATTTGTACTCAATTTTTTTTTTATTAAAAACTGATACTTTTAAGAAAATTTATGATATTTTTAAGACAAATTTTTATACTTTAAGTATTAAAGATCTAACATGCAGAGTGATATAACATATGTTCAATATTGAAATACAGTGACATAATACGGATAATTTATAAGATAATTTTTTAATACTTTTAAGCCAATTTATAATTCCAAGCATCAATGTTCACATATTTGTACATAAATTTTTTATTACAAAATGATATTTTAAAGGTAATTCCTACTACTTTAAGCATAAAAAATCTAACATGCTGAGTGATATAATATATGTTCAATGTTGAAATATAGTGACATAAAACGGATGCTTAGAGACAATTTTTTGATACTTTTAATCAATTTATGATACTTTCTAACATCAATATTGACATATTTATACACATAAATTTTATTACAAATTGATGGGAAAAAATAAGAATAAATCCTAGTTTAAAACCAAAAAAGGAAAAGAAAACTAAGAAAAACTGAATCCGAGCGGGTATGGGACGTGGGTCCGGTAATAGGGTAAGCAAGATCCGTCTCATGGATCTAGACCCGTAAGAATATCTTATGCAGGGTTTTGCCAAAATATAATTCTTTATGTTGGGAAATTTATGTAATAGATTTTGATGATACCATGTAAAACTTAGATTAAGAAGTTAGCACCCCAATTCCACTGTAAATCAACTTGTAATAGATCAGACTTTGTAAGCTGAGTAGAAGTAGTCAAGTTGAAGGTTGTAGGACTCTATTGAAGATTGAAGAGAAGACCCAACTATGTGGCAGCTGAGTGAAGTGAGTCAAGTAATAGAAAAGATGTCTTAATCAGCTGACTGACATCAAAGTCATTCCAAAATCATTGGAGTTGACTGTCAAAGTGGTTATGCACCAGAAAGGATCAAAGAAAGCTGAAAAGATCCGTTGTCAAGCAAAGTCAATTGTTTGCTGGAATAGGCATGTGTAAGACTGCCTACTTTAAATATGTTTTGCTAAAAGAGTGTAAAAAGCAAGGAGCCAATGAGATGTACCTAAAACACCATCCCCCTTCTCTCTATAACCTTTTTTCTCTCCCCATTCTCTCTAACCCCCCCAAAAAAAACCTTAGCTTTTCCCCTCCCTCTCCCCTCCCCCTCCCCCATCCATGTTTTTTATTGGAGGGATACCAAATGCGGTCCCTTGGGCGTGAAGGTGGCCGGAATTTTTGGTCAAGGGCGAAAGCGGGTCGGAGCTTCACGGAGGTGTCTTGGAGCGGAGAAGACGATGGACTGCGGCAGTAGATTTGGGAGAGGGAGAGGCAATGTTTTTTCTCTAGTTGGTTATAGCTGTTGTTTTCTTTTTTTGTGTGTTTTCTTTTCTCGGTTGATTTGCGAAACTCGTAGGTGGATTAGTTTTTTCTGTTCTACAGTATGTAGTGGTAGCTCGTGCCCGATTTTAGTTTTTTGGTGTGTTACAGTCTCCTTTAAGGAGTGCTGAAGTCTCCCGACGTGGAGTGGTTAGTTTGGGATGGGTAGTTTTTTAGTCCATGTGAATCTGAATTGATTTTACCAATTCCCCGCTTGGCTCTTAGTTAGTCTTGTCAGCTCTTAGCCCATTGGCTACGATTATAGTTGTAATTTTAGTTTTTGAGTTGTGATAATAAAATTCTATCGTTCGACAAAAAAAATGAGATGTACCTGAAAACCTGCAGAGTTAAAGGAAATGCTGCAGAGCAATAAATTCAAGGTACAATCTACATCAAAGATGCAAGACAAGACAAGCCAACGACCTTCAACGGAGATATTTTTGAACTGCCACTATAAAATGTTGATTATTCATTTGAGAGAAGATTACCCCAAGCAACTTATGCAATTTGAGACACACAAGAGAGATTAAGCAAATCAAAGCAATAACTCTCAAGCATTCAAATCATACCATCAAGCCTAAACTCGAAGAAAAACGATCCAACACATTCAGTGAATGAAAGACAACTTTATTTGTTGAAGAGAAAAAACTTATTTCAAAGAACAAGGGGTCTACTCTCCAAGGTTGAAGGAGGTGTAGTAAGGTTCTAGATCGAACTAGAGGCTTTAAACTCGTTGGAGGGTTGTGATTAAATCCAAGAGTTTGAAGGAGCTGAAGTAGCAGGACAACCATCTTGTGAAAAAATTGAGTCCCAGGAGAAGTCAGTTGTGTGATCAAGACCGTCTCGGACTGCCATCCTTTTGTAAAAAGTCAATGTTACTTAGCGGATTACCTCCAGAGGTTAGAGATGCGTGGATTAGAGGAATTATCCCATCCTCGAACCATTATAAAATTGCTTGTGTCTTTTACATTCAACATACTTACTTTCTTGCATATTATTATTGTTGTTTGTTAATTTGCTAAGTCAACTGATAATAAATGAGCTTAAATAAGTATTGAAAAACATATTCAAAACTAAGGGTCAAAGTCTTCCGTTTGTTAAAAACCAAATCTACAATTATTTAAAGAGTTAACTGAATCAGCTGAGTTATACTATCAATAACTCAGTCGAGTTTGTTGAGTGGCTAACTCTGTTGTGTAAGTAAACTAAGTTGTCCTCTACGGACCCAACTGACTTGAATCTACGTTGAATTTATTAAAAGGACTAAAATCAAAAAATTAGTAAAGTCTATTCAACCGCGCATTCTACACTTTACTTATTATTTCTTGGGACCTACACTTTGTTAGTCGTTATTCGTTAAATAGGATAATAATATCAAATGAACACCTTTGCAATATAATAATGATTTTTGGCAGCCTACACACATATTTAGGGACAAAAAAAGAAAATAACATTCTTCGATTGTGGGTATCGCGCAGATCCTCTAATAATAGGGGCGGTGGATTTAACAATCAATTGCAATTTGGTTTAGAACTCGGGTGGAAAAATTGTACTGGCACGAATAAGAAACAAGGGTTTAGGCATGACTAAAGTTATTATCATCGCATGTCCAAGATGGCAAACGAGCCGTATAAGGATGACAATAGTCCAGATTGGAGTCGGGCTTGTTTGGATCAGAAACTCGATCCACAAAGGATTTTTTTAATGACTCTAGCCCAGATTTCCCCAAACTGAAACTAAGTGATAGGCTCATTAGACTCGCTAGACTAGTGTTATGATCTAATAAATATTAACTATTAAATTAATTTCAAAAAAATATTATTATAAGTTTCTTAAAATATATTTTTCAAGATAAAGTATCAAAAAATATAAAAAAATGGGAAATAGATAATAAACAAGTAAATGGGATATATATGGAAATGAAATATCCTAAACTACCCTCAATGGGCCAAATCTATTTATACTATTAAAATCAGCCCCTAAAGTGGTGGATATGAAGCGGATCTCAATTGTTCTTCAACTTATTGCCCTCTCTAATTCAATCCCATTATCATATTTATGACTTATGAGTTATGTCCCTATTTTTGAAGAAAGCCATTCTTATTCTTGGGAATGAATCAAGCACAATTTGGATCAACCATAACGTGATTAAATTCAATCAATAATCATTTTATTTGGGCCTTTACACTTGGGCTGAGTCTGCCTGTGGATAAAATCATTTTCTTGCAACAATTTTAATAGCCCAAGCCCAAACTAAGCCTCTGCTCGAGTCTCAACTTCATTACTGTTTTCTATACGCCGTCGTTTCGAACAGTCGCTCTCAGGCTCATTATATAAGAACATTTCGCTTTTCAATTTTTCATCGTTTTTGCGCCAGAAACAGTAGTGAGCAAAAGGGCAAGGAAAAAGGGCGAGGGTTTTCCAAATATCTTCCGTTATCTCGTAAAATGGCAGAAGAAGACGCGAAGTCTGAGGTGCAAGGTCCCTCCGCAGACCAAAACCCTAACTCCGTTGAAGCGACGATTGAGTCGAGCGTCGGTTGCGGAGCAACGGAATCCACCTGCAACAACAACGGCAACAGTGCTGAAAGCTCCGCAGTAACTCATGAAGGTGAGCGCGAGAAGTCGTTGGAATACGCCGAAGAGTTGATGGCTCGTGGCTCTAAAGCCGCCAAGGAGCGTGATTACGCGGAAGCCACTGATTGCTACAGCCGTGCCCTAGAGATCAGGTGTTTTTTTAGTTTTTGTGTTTTCATGTATGCACATGTGGTGATTTTGCTCTAGGTTTTTATTTTTCTTCTCCTACGGGAGATTTTTCTTGTGTTATTGATATTAAATTTGTGCTTTAACTGTGCAATGGCTTATCAAATATGTGTTAACGAGCCGCTCAAGGTTTGTCTTACTATCTTGGTGATTTCAGTTTATTTGCGAATTATTTATGGCTCGTCTTTTTGCTATGTGATTTGCTTGAAGATCCTTTATTGTCTTATTGAAAATGACAGTAACTAAATTTCAACTGCCAGGCCTTCTAATCTTGGATACATAGACTTTGTAGCTTTATTAGTTTAATAAGATGGTGGAATGGAGAAGTTCTGATTTCTATCGCTATAGATGGCAAGTAAATCTTAAGGGGTGGGGTGGTGTTCCGTTTTGCCCCTTTACTACTCTTTTTCTCTCTCTGTAAACATTTTTGGCTGATATTCTAGGGGTGAAGAAACATGTAAGTTTGTGTTGTCCGATTTTAATTGCAATTGGTATGATGTAACGAAAGTCATCGTGAAGAACTATAATGATATTTTTAAAGTTATGTTTATATGATTGAACATCACTCCATTCTCCACTTGATTTTACCTTATATGTTGTTTGCCCTTCCTGGTTGTATATATCTACCAAATTATTCAGCAAACCTCTAGTTCTCCAAAGTCCACTCACGGTTGCATTTTCTTAGTCATTTTCCCTTCAGGCTCTCTGTGATGTGGACTACTCGTGTTGCGGTAGCTTTAGCCAGCGACTTTGTGTAGTAGTAAATTTAAAATATGTTTATATCCATTTGCTTCATCTGTTTTTAGTACTATTTTACAAAGATGTGGAAAATGTAGCCAAAAATAAAGTTGGAGTTTTGCTTCTCATATTGAGCAATTTCTCCCAGATGTCACATTTCATTAATTTATCTCTAGTTTCCTCATTTCCTGCATTCTAGCAGAGGATAAGATTTATCATGGCGTTACACATTGTCTTTTGATATTCTCCACATCCTGAAATGGCTATATGGTTAAAATTGGTGCTTCTATTATAGGGTTGCACACTTCGGTGAACTTTCTCCTGAGTGTGTCACTGCTTACTACAAATATGGATGTGCCCTGCTGTACAAAGCTCAGGAGGAGGCCGATCCATTGAGTTCTATGCCCAAAAAAGAGGATGTATCTCAAGAAGATTCCAATAAAGATGGTTCTGTAAAAATTGCTGTAAATGGTGAATCTTCTGCTGCTTCAGTTTCAAACAACGCAGAACAAGGTGGAAGTGCAAATTGTTCGGATGACGCTCCAGAAAACAGTTAGTGTTTCTTTCCTTTTAAGTCAATTGATGATATAAATGATAATTTCTTTTATATTGTGTAGATAAACATATATGTTTATGCTAGAATGGGTATGCTATTGAATATGGGGAAAGTTATGTATATTGGTCATCAATCAACTTTGAGTTTAGTAACTGAGTAGCACTTTTCAGGTATTAAAGTGTGTAGATATTTGTGGGTAATCATGTTCAGAGGTAGGCAAATGCATTTTTAACTTTCCTTAGTTGTTTATTAGCCAATGCTGAGAAATAGATGGTTGTTGGATTTAATATGCAGGGAACCTCGTTTATCCTTCTGAAGACAACTACTTAACTGCCTTGTGTATGCCTTAAAAATAGGTTACTTACATTATAGCACCTAGTCCTAGAGTTTGTATATTAACCTATTTGGTTACAGAGTTCTTGTCATGAATGACTCAGATTGATCTTTTACTATGAATTCTTGTCTACTCTCCAGGCCCTATTTTCACACTCACTGTGGAAAGATAGACATGTAGTTCTCTTTGAATAATTATATGGAGTTAATCTGTTCCTAAACCTTTATTGTGATTACTGCTAATGGGAGGTGTTTTTCTTCTATTGGATATTAGCTGTAGATGGCAAAGGTGAGGAAGATGAGGATGAAAGTGATGCTGAAGACCTTGCTGATGGTGATGAGGATGAGTCTGACCTTGATTTAGCATGGAAGATGCTAGATGTTGCTCGGGCAATTGTTGAAAAGCTCTCAGGTGACACAATGGAAAAGGTGGACATATTGTCAGCTTTGGCCGAAGTTGCTCTAGAAAGAGGTCTGTAATTTCCTCTAATGATTGTTATCATGTCATTCTGCATAAAGTGATTATGTGGGCTGTGTTTGCTGATCATAATTTTTTTGTTCCGCTTTGTCCAGAGGATGTTGAAACTTCAATGAGCGACTACTTGAAAGCTCTCTCCATTCTGGAGCGCATGGTTGAACCTGACAGTCGGCTTATTGCTGAGCTGTATCCTTTACAAACATAATTATTTGAAAGTGTTATCTTTTGAAGATCAAATGAAACTCAAATGTTATACAAAATTTTAAAATCATTTTGGTGCATAATTGTTTTTTGATTCTAAGTATTTGTTCAAGAAAAGAAGAAAGGAAGATTCCGAATAACTTCCTTAACAGGGGTAAATCAGGAATTTTAGGATATGCTTGTGTCTAGAAATTGGTTCTAAACCACAAGAAGCTATTCCGTATTGCCAAAATGCTATTTCAGTTTGCAAGTCTAGAGTGCAGCGACTTACAAACGAAGTAAAGAACTTCTCAGGACCAGCTGAAACACCAACTGCTTCCGAGTCGGGACTAACTGTTCAACAATCTTCTAGTACAACCGTAACAGGTGATTCTCTGGCGGACAAAGAAGCAGAGATTGAAACACTGACTGGTCTGTGTAGTGAACTAGAAAAGAAGGTAAGTTTAACAAAAAGATCCACACTTGTAAAAGAGTATGGGCGACATTGTATTAACTGTTATTCATTGGGTTGCAGCTCGAAGATCTCCAACAGCTTGTTTCAAACCCAAAATCTATCCTCTCTGATATTCTTGGGATGATGTCTGCAAAGGCGAAGGCTACTGAGAAAACTGCCGTTTCAGTAGCAACGAGCTCCTCACAGATGGGTACTGCTGGCGCTGTTGGAAGTAGAAGTTCTGCAACTGTTTCGACTGCTCATACAAATGGCGCTGCTTCTGGAGTGACGCATTTAGGTGTAGTTGGAAGAGGAGTGAAGCGAGTAGTCATGAGCTCGACTGTGCAGTCCAGCCCAACGAAGAAACCTACAATCGAACCATCATCAAACAATGGTGATGGCAGTACTTCTTGAAGGGCTATGTTAATGACTTTCTTGTATGGCTATTTGTCTTAATATGGTTTTATGCACCTATGTTTGTGAAGGACTATGTCATGACTTTCTTCTAATGATAGTGTAATTTGGTATTGGCTTTAGATTAAACATAGATATTAACTGTTCTCTTGTTGCCCATTTGTGATCAGACCATTTGAACGATTGCATACTAATGGAAATTAATTCCTACTTAAGCATGACTTGTTTTTCGTACATTTTGAGCTTGAAAAGCATAGCAAGAATTGTTTGAGAAAAACTTAACTATTATTATGGTAGAATTGTTCTTCATTTGGGATATGGATGAGATTTCTCACTAATTACATTTGTGTGCTTGGCTGGGCAACTTGGTTCCACTCTCAAACGGGTCCAAACACGAGTGTTGGTGACGAAAAACAAGAGTGCTTGGTGGAGTGTTATGGCTGACTGATTAGTGGGCAATCAGGTTGCATGGCGGGTGGCAAACAACGCGAAAACTGTGTGGTTTAATCACCCCTGTGACAAGTGGTATTAGGACATGGGTACTAGATTTTATTCGAAGAGCAACAACACATTTTGTATGTTTTTGTTTTCTAGGATTCTGAACCCATTGATGAGATGATAGACATCGGGACTCCTCACTGGAACTGAAATGTGCATGAGACGAAGGACCAGGATTTTCTTGAAAACAAATCAGTAATTTCCCTTATTGTCAACTGCGTATGCATTTACGTTCGTAAATGATTATTAGGTATCGTAATCAACGCGATGGCACTTCATTTAACTGAATCCAGTTCGCTAAAATTAACTAAGTTTACATGGATCAAGCATTTGCAAGTAAACCAAATATTTTAAATTTTTTTGGGAGAGATGTTGAACTTGATAATTTAAGTCCTCTTGATCATCCAAGTGAATTTTTTTAGTACAATTGAAGGAAAATAGGGGAAAGAAAACACACATTTATCGAACTATAACATAAGCCTATACCATTGTTCTAAAAGACACTGCCTAGCTCCGATTAGTCCCCGCCTAGGCGCTAGACTCTCCTTGCCCGCCTACGTTATTTTTCCAATTAGGCATCGCCTAACCCCGCTCAGGTCCCGCATAACCCCGCACATGCTCCGCCTAAGCGCTAGGCCCCAGTCTACCGCCCGACTAGCGCCTAGCGATTTTTAGAAGACAAGCCTATACACTAAAACATCACCGACTATCCAAGTGAATTTAAGTTACGAAGCCGGGTTTTTGTAGGTAGTTGTATTAGAGCATTTTGCTTTTATGAAGAATATAGGGAATGTTTGCAAAAACTTCTGCTTTTAGAAGAAGTGATTTATTATAGCAGAAGTAGAAGTAGTTGAAAATCAGAAGTTGGTAATGTTTGAAAATAGAATTAAAAGTTGAGAATGAGAAGTTGAGAGTGTAGTAAAAATACTTATTTATTTGTAAAATTCAAACTAGAAGCGACGAGAATCTAAAGTAGACACCATCTCCTCGCTTTTAGATTCGATTAAATAAAGCAATTAGAAGCGAGAAATTGGTATATCTGCAAACACTAAAATCTTTTTTAGAAAAACTAAAAACACTTATTTTTAGTATTTGCAAACACTCTCATAATCGATATAGTTTAAAGCAATTGGCCCACCAGACTTCCCGTTCTATAGAAAAGAGTCCAGCCCAAGTCAATCTAAAGGCCTTCTCCTCATTTTGAGCGATACCGTCGTGGAGGCGCCAACCCTAATCTAAAACCCTAATAAGCAATGCAGCTATTATAAGTACAAGCTCCGCTTCCTCAGCACTAAACTGTTCTCTGCGAACAATTGGGATTTGAGGTATTCAAAAGTCGATTTTGCTCTATCTCATGGCACCCAATCAGTTTTTCTACTCAGTTTTCATCATTCTTAATCTGAATTTATTTGTTTCTTCGGAGTCTTTTTTTTTTTTTTTTTTTTTTCTAATTGAGAAAATGGGAGAAAAACGGGTGATAATTTATGTTTCTCTGTGATGAATAAATACGATGACGAGTCCGATCGAAATCCATTCGTTATAAAATCGTGACGACAAATCGAGGCATTTGTCTGAGAGGAACAAAATATTACGCCTGTTTTCGATTTTCTTTTCTGATTTCAATTTTTTTATGGATTATTTTTGTTTTTGATTGAATAATTACTGTTTTGGGGGGCATAATGAGGATAGGTAATTGTTCTGAATATTTGTGATTGATTTCATAACCTCCTACTCATTCTGAATGCCCCCTTCTTCAATTTTTTTTTCTCTCAAGTTTGCAGATTTGGATAAATTTATGTTTTTTTTTTTGATAAAAACTTGGAGCTTTTTGATAAAAATTTATCGTTTCCTAACCGTTTAAAATATCTACTATGAATTGAAAAATACCGCAACATCAAAAAAAAAAAAAGTTCAAAATAGGAATTACAAAATTGAAAGTTGATACTTTTGTCACTTTTCTCATATGGGAGAACCGAAGAAGTGAGTTCAAGTTAACAACAAATTTATTGAGCTTTTATTGACTTTCTGTTCTTTATATTCCTATTTTTACCCAAGTAATTTTGTTGGATTTTGATTTCAAACTCACCTTATTTAGAGTCATTTAAAATTCTTTCCCTAATTCTTCCTCTCCAATCCAAATCATCGGATCTTAATGCAATCTAATTTATTTTTCAAGCACTTTTGAGCCATATTTCTTCACTTGTGTTTGGTACTGTGAATTGTGCTAGTGGTTTAAATTCAAGATGATCTATTATTTGAATGGAAATTGAAGTACTGAACAGACTGAACTATTGATTAACCTAATATCAACGTTTTGTCGAACTCACGTAAGTGAATGAAAAACGGTTAATAGTAATGGATGATTAATCAAGTATGAACAAACTTATTTTTTATTTTGGATAACAATTTTCTGTCAGATTAGATTTCTTTCACAACCAGAGATGTCAATAAGGGCCCTAGCCCTTAAGGGTTCGGGCTAAAAAAGCCCTGACATCATAAGGATTTATGCCTAGCCCTACAAGGCTAGAGTCGAGTTAGGGCTGACCCTATAACGTTTTTTTTATTGAAATCATATTTTTATAAGTTTAATATTTCTAACTAAATTAAAATATTAATATAGTATAATCTAATAAAAATTAAATAACAACTATTCTAAATAATTTGTTAATTAATAAAAAAGTATCAACAATTTAATATTCTAAGAATGGTATCATGGATTATAATATATCATATTTTTTCATCTTCATCAATTATAATTTGTTAAGATTAAATGATAACTGATATATGCGACCAAAGATTATATTTGGTAGTATTATATAATACAAATTTTAAATATAAAATTATAAAATACAAAAAAATTATTACGAGCAATTAGGTAGGACCATGACCAATTAGGGCCGGGCTTAAAAGCCCATATGTCATAAGAGCAACTCCAAGTCTCCAACGGTCGTTTTTAGACCTCCAATAACGTTTCAATTAAAATTATAAAAATAAAAAAAATTATTCATGGTTGAGATGCAATGAAATAACGGCCAATACATCCTTTGCGTTACAAGGTTGTAACGCCATTATAAGGGTAGGTAGGGCCATGGATGTGCATACTTTGCGCCATCATGTTCACTTTTTTTTTTTTAGCTTTTTTGCTTTAAAATATGAATAAGATAAATTTAATATAACAATTGGGTACACAAATAACAGAGGCTAAATAACACGACCATTGTGGGAGTGTATCATAAAATAGAATTATTATTACATTAGATGATGTGACATGAATCCCATAAATAATGTTGGTTAATAACATAACCATTGGAGTTCTTAAGAAAGCATGTGAAATATGGCCCAACCTCAAATTTTTAGGGTCGGACTAGGATTGACCTCGATTTTAGGCCCTTATTAACATCTCTATTCACAACAACTCGTGATGATTTTATTATTTAGAAATTTTGATCCCCAATGGAAAAAAAGTGAAGATTTTTGATACAAAAGTATCTTGTACATTTATTTGCATTGGACATAAATCACAGCTAACGAATTAGATGGTTACAAACTAACAATTAACAAATAGAATTTTGAAATGATAGTTTTGAACAAAATTTAATATTTTCATAAATATTTGTTTATAAATATAATGTGTGGCAAAACCATTCGGGCCTTTTTTCTCTTAGTTTGTTGAGGAAATATTACAAAATATCCTGATTTTTGAAAAAAAGACAAAAATACCATCCTATCACTAATCTACCCCATCAGGTCCTAAACTTCCCAAATATACCCACTCCTTTACATTTCTTTTCAGTTTTTTACCCTCCTCCAATTTCTTATGATACGCCCAGTATTGAAATTGTGGCTTTGTCATAAAAACATTGAAACTATTTATTTCTTCAGGAAGTGGGATTGCTTGATCAAGCACCCAGATTGGAGCGAAACTTTTCCTTCAAAGCAACCACGAGTTTTCAAGAGGACCGCAGATGGAAGCTGGACGAAACAGTAAAGGATTGCCAATCTCTATGTTGATTCATGGCCTTATGGGTTCCCAAAATTTAGATTTTGATTTCAGAAGCGCCATGTCTTCACCGCACCACGTCACCGCGCCGTCAACGCATAAGCGTTTCGGCGAATACTATTTTAGTGCTCCGACCAGTCCTTCTCATCATTCTATCGCGATTTTGACGACTTGTTCGTTGATAGTGGTGGTGGCTCCGCCGTGGTTAGTGGCGGCGCCGTCTCTTCTGGAGATGATTTTGCGTTTGATTTGAGCGAAGATTGAGAAAAAACATCGGTATCCGCTGATTTAGGGGAAGATAATAGAAATTTGATTTTAGGATTTTGGCAGGTGAATTGATTTTAGATTTTTGTAAAGTTTCTTTAGTTTTAGAAATTGAGTGTCGTTTTATGCCTTTTCTTGATTTTTGATGTTCTGTTATGAGGAAATATTGGATTAGGTAATAGTTGTGATCTCTTGCAACAAGTTCATCAATAGAAAATTAAGTAGTTGTGTTGCTGGAGAATGTAATTTTTGTGATGTTAAAAATAATCAAAAGTCGAGCACGGATTAGGAATCGCGGTCGTGTCGAAGAAGATGATGAATGTTTCGAACGGGGCGACGAGAATTGGGGTGAAGATTTTGTGGTTGATTTCGAGTTTTCATCCGACGGGGTGAGACTCTGCAACTGTTTGATGAAATGTCAAGCGAAGACTCAGAGGTTAAACCCAATTTTCTGTGTTCTTTTATTATTTTATGATTTGAAGTTTTTCGTTTTGTTTCGATGTTGTTTCGAAGTTGTTTCTTTTATGTTTTTGTATTTCCATTTATTTGTTCTTTTTTATTGTTTTTGATTTGTTGTGTTATGTATCCGACCACAGTATCTTTTTTTATTTCTTTTGTAGTGAATGTGGGATATTTTGTTGGTTGTTATGCCGAGCACTTTATTGGTGGGAAGGCTATGGACGTCGAAGCCTTCGAGATAGAGAATGGACAAGCAAGACCCAGTAATTTGCTTCACAATCATGCTAAGTTGAAGCTGCAAAATGGTGATGACGATGACAACGACATTGAGTTTCTACCTCCACTTCATAATAATTTTAGAGAATTGTTGTTACGTAAATTTTAATGATGGTGTAATCAGTTGAAACATGTAAGAAACATAAATGAAACATGTAAGAAACAATTGTGAAACAGGGGATCATGTGATAAAAGTTTGTAGTAAATTGGTTTTAAATTTAGAGAAATAGTGTAGTTTTTTCCTATATACTCTTCAGTTTTTTTTTGTCATCCTTGTAAATGTTGATCTTGCTTCATTTCGATGTCTGCATGCCTAATCTTGAACTAAAGATCTTACGTACTCTAGCAAAGTTGTTACTAGTATGTCTTTTCCCGCTACAGTTGATGCATTCAATAATTCTACGATGTTGGAAGTCAATACAAAGTATTTTTTGGTCTGATAGTGGAGTCGTGTCCATACAAAGCATTCAATAATTCCCGCTATAGTTTGTTCCAAGATTTCGTTTAGGTTGCTGAATGTGCAGTCCATTGGAATCAGTATTCTTGTTATTTCAAAGTTGGTATACTCTCTATTTTCTCCCTATTGTCCATTGTGGCATACCACAACCGAGATTTTCTCTATGCAATCTGTTGTGGAATTCAATGAAAAATTGGTTAAGTGAAACATATATGAAACAACAAACATGTTTGAAACAATAAAGAAACAACAAAAAACAAAAAAAGAAACCAACGCAAAAAATCAATGAAAATGGGTATTTTTGTCAAAAATCATTGGAAAATGGGTATTTTTGTCCAAATTCAAATGGAAAATGGTATTTTTGTCCAAAATCGCAGAAAATGGACATTGTGCGGGGATTAGGTATGGAAAATGTGGTATTTATGTCCTTTTCCTAGTTTGTTTGTATACTTTCGCATACCTTACATGTAGAACCTCTAAATGTCCCAATACCTATTGTCCCCAGTTGGGTTACAAGCCCAGGTTACCAAAATCGGCTTTAATTTCGAGCTTTTTATTAATAAAGTGGTTTATTATTAAATTTTATTTCTGTTTTAATAAAATTATTTTATATTAATTGTTAATAAGAAAATTCAGCTTTAGCCTACTTTTATTTGACTCTCTCCCTCTTTTGCTTTTCTTTTTTATTTTTTGTTTTGCATGTTTTTAAGTATGATTTTTGTGTATCCGAAGAAGATAGAAGGGAGGACAAATTTGGTAAGTACCTTGATTCTTTCAAACAATTACATACTAATATTCCATTTGTTGACCCTCCTTCAAAGCATGTTAGGGATCTTAATGACATCATTCCTAGTGAAAATAAGCTTAACAAATTATCAAATGTGCAATCGAATGATAAATGTCCTTCCAATGAACTACCACAAAAATTTAATGATCCAGGAAGCTTTATTATTCCTTGCACAATTGATGGTTTGCCTGTTAATAGGGCACTAGCCGACTTGGGAGCTAGTATCAATGTGATGTCTTATGAAACATTTAAGCATGCGGGATTAGGTGAACTTAAACCTATTAGGATGGACATTCAATTAGCCGATAAATCGATTAAACATCCTAGAGGTATTATTCATGATATGTTAGTCAAGATTGATAAATTCGTGTTTCGAATGATTTCGTTATTCTTGACATGCATGATAATATAGAAGTTCCCTTAATTCTAGGGCGTCCATTTTTGGCTACCGCTAAATCTCTCATTGATGTGCATGATGGAAAGCTTACTTTGAGAGTAGGGGGTGAACAAGTTATCTTTAAAATTCCTTTGAGAAATCCTATAAATGATACTTGTTTTCCTATAAACTTGATTGAGACAAGGATAAATGATTCTTTGATTGATATGTCTTCTAAAAATCCTTGAAAGTATGTGATGTTCAATGTGCAAAAGTTTCCACTGCATGAATCCCATTTTGAGAATAACATGCGAAAAACAGACCATGAAGGTCAATTGTTCGAAAATCGATCACGGTGACGATGTTGTTCAAAGAGATAAATTTTTTCATAAGTTCAAGGCTCCGCCCGATTAAATCTTCACATTTAGGTGAAATGGTCCAGCTATACGACGTTAAAGAAGCGCTAACCGGAGGCAACCCGATGTTTGTGTGCAATTGTTTTCATTTTTTTATTTTTTTTATTTTCTTTCAAAATAATCACAAGTCCTTAGAGTCATCTTCAAATCATAAAAAAAAAAAAAAACTCTTGAGCTTCTTCTTGCTTGTCCTAATTGGGAATATTTGAGATTTCACGGTATTCGAGTTGTGTGTTGCTTAACGTTGATTAGGTATGAAGATGCCGTTGAATGTCCCGTGCCAAAACAACCCAATGGTCGCTCAACACCGATTCCACTATTGTAGTAAGGTCGTATTTTTCTTTTTTCCACCTCTTTTATATCATTCTAATTTCTTTGTTTTTTTTTTTTGAGTGTTTTGTGTGTGTTTGTCCATTTCTTTCTTTCACATTGAGGACAATGTGAATCTTAAAGTTGGAGGTGGGTACAATAACATTTTCGAATGCTTGTGTGTTTGTTTTCAAGAGATGTGATTTTTTTTTTTTTTAACAAATTGAGTATTTGCTAGTCAATAACTTGGCCCAATTATACCTATATTAACTTGTTAATTTGTGTTTTCATGTGAAGCAATTGATTGTCTAGGATAGATTGACGTGGATGCGGGCTAAATTTTGACGAGATTTCCAACACCATAAATATTTGATGTGTTAAGGCATATACGGTACTTAGTGCTATGAACTTCCGAGAACTCATGATTTAGTAGTGGTTAACTAGTTGTTAAACCAAGCTTGTGAATGAAAAAAAAAAAGAAAAAAAAAAAAAACGGACCAATCGAGGTTATACTCACTATTTGTTGTTGCTTAGTAACTAGGAGCATTCATGAGCCCCATGTTTGTCTTTACGTAAAACGGCGACACGAATATGAGTATGGGAAACCACCCTAGGAGTGTTTGAACAGAAATTCAAAATATAAACCTAGTGGAAGCATGTCTCGAAAGGTCCCAAAAAAAAAAAAAAAAAAAAAAAAAAAAGAAGAGGAGAATGAATACTCTTTGACTTCTCATTCCAATAAAGTTCAAGAAGCTTGGTTATATGACTAGTAAGCTAACTACAATGATCTATTGAATTCTTGTATTTTCATGGCGTTATTGAATTGAAGTTGTTCATAACTATCGATATTTGTGGAGTGATGATTTCAAGTCGAATAATGCTGCCCGATATTACGATCTTTCTTGACAATCGCTTTACAAAACTATGTTTTTTGAATGGTTAATTCGGGTTGAGAAGGCTAAGAACTTGACTGCTTGTGTTCAATGTGTTGAAAAAAAAAAAAACATTTTGTGTTGTGATTTATTGAATCCCTCTTTTTGATATAATGTTTTGCTTGAGGACAAGCAAAGTTCAAAGTTGGAGGAGGTTTGATAAGTGTCATTTTGTACATATTTTGTATTATTAATTCAATAGTTTTTGAATTGTTTTGGTAGAAAAATCATAGTTTCTCAAGTATTTCTGTAGCATTTCATCGTGTGATGTGTTTAACATTATAGGTGGAGCAATTTGGAGCAATATGAAGCCATTATTACTTGAAAAAAGGCAAGAAAATCACTCAACATGACTTGGGGTGTCAAGTAACATGGCCATGTTCAAAAAAGAAGGAAATAAATTGGATAAAAATTGGAAAAAGGGTCCAAAACGGCCAAACCGTGTCACCGAACACGGCCATGTTGAAGGGGATCAAAAGAGGAGGAAAAATCGCACAAAACAGGCCCGAACACCCCGTGTCGGGCCCATTTTCAACAAATTTTGTGCAAGACGGCCTGGTTTGGCCGTCTTTGACACCTGGCGTGTCCGGACCCTTTTTGCAACTTTTCCATGCGAAAATTATGGAAAACTCACCTACCAAGCCTTTTGACCACTTTTATACACCTTTAACACCCAATTTTGCTGCAACATGTCCCCATATTCCCTCAATCATCATGTGTATACAATGATTCAACCAACTCAACCATGAATGTGCACACAATGATTCAACTAACAAGCATGGAAATGGGGCATTTGTTAATATGGTATTTCACAATATGGTGCTTATAAAAGCCAAGAGTTTGAGTTGGAAATTGATTCATGTAATATTCATTCATAGAGAGATTCATAGTGTTTAACATTTTGAGTGGAATTGGGATCAATAGGTCTTGGAGGAGTAAGCTTGAGGCAACATTGGGGAAGAAGGCTTGGAGCAACATCATCAAGTCAATTGAGATTTTGATAAAGATAAGTACACCATGTCTACAATGTTTACATCTTCTTGTGTAATTTATTCTTGTGTCAAAAGCATGTGTAGCTAAAACTCCTAGTGTTTGAATGTAATGAACTCTAGAATGGATTTGTGATTAAGGTGTGTATGTTTTTAATAAAATCTTCATATTTTGTGTGATTCACTTATATTATGCTTCGTTCATTTGAATTGATATATGCGCAATATTGATTTGAAGTTTATTTTTCATCCCGAAATCGAGATTCATGGTGAAATAGAACTATATAAGTGAAAAGAGTTGCATGCAATCCTAGATATAGACGACATAAATCTTCCGGATTAGGGTCAAACCTAATATGGGAATTCATAAATCGTTATAATGCAATCTTGGGGTTTTAACTAGAAAGAGATTTCGGTTAATCAACTTGAGATTAGGAGTTTTTCGCCTTGAGAAAGGGATTAATTTAAATCGGGAATTTCTACGGTCCACATAACATGAGATTTTATTAAAAGAGGTTGGTTTTTGCTTAAGGGCTTATGGTTGTATTTTTAACTTGTCAAATCACAAAAACATTCTAGAGGGACTTACATCCAAACACATTTCTATCTCTTGATTTCTTATTTTACAAATCTTCCTTCATTTTTACAATTTATAATTTGTTTTCCTTTTTCATCAAACAAAAACTCTGAAAATTGTTAGATTAAATAACAAAGAGACGGTAATTATTAGTACTTATAATCCTCGTGGGAATGACACTCGGTACTCAATAATCTATACTATAAAACGATAGGTGCACTTGCCTACGGTTTTAAAGGTAGCTTTTGAGCCATCATTTATTTTTGTGGCTTTACGTAGTGTCAAGTGCTATGTCGGGTATTTATATTATTTTTATAGGTCATGATGAAAAGAGGCTCGAAAACGGGTAAAAACGAACACTTAAGACGTAAGCCGGTTGACGAGCTGCACAACGCGGCACAACACACTACCAGGCGCGCGGTCGCGCACGGAGGCATGCGCACTTGTGCACCAGATGGTGTTTGGACGTGCATGAGGATACCGACACGAAAGCGTGCGGGCGCGCGATGGCATGTGCAAGAGCGCACGATGGTTTGCTGAGCACGAAAATTTTGATTTTACCTCCGATTTTTGGCTCTTCCACGTTGTTTAGAACTCTAGGCTTATAAATAGGACTTGTGAAACCTTTATTTTCGACACATATTACTTCTTAGCACTTTTAGACTCTACGTTTCTCTCTTTTCTCTTGCTTTTCAACATTGGGATTACTTGAGTTTTTACTCATTGAAGTTATTTTGCAGTTTAATTTTATTATTTCTTCATTTCTTTTGTCTGATTTCAATTGCTGGGTGATTATTATTGTTGCATGATAATGTTTATGATTGTTTTCTTTCCTTCAATTGAGATTATGATCCCACCCCCAAGCATTAACTAATTTCTTTGTTCTAGGATTAAGATGATTTGATTCAAACAAACAAACATAAGTATTGACTAATTGATTTTGTTTCTTTGAATAAATTTGCTTTACTTGATGTTTAATTGTCTGATCAACTTTTGATTGTTTTGATGTAATGATTGAGAACGAGAAAATATATTATTACTAGACTAAATTTTTTCACAAGGTTAAATATGAATCAAAAATGTATTATCTAACTTGACTTAATGAAAATAAAAAATTATGTAGGGACAATCCTAATATGTGAATACATGAGTTTTCCGGCCTATGCCTAGTTTTACGTGTTTGTTATATTTGTTAATCACATGATTAATTAGTTGATATTCTACTTGCAAGTTTGATGAGATGATTACGAAATCCTAGACGTTCATCCATATCATTTTTCTCCGGGTTTAATTGTGTTCAGTTTAATTTGTCTTTTTACTTATTTTTCTTTAATTAATTAAAATCACAAATTTAGTTAGAGTGTTTGGGATTTATTTTCTATTATCTGTGTTGCATAATAATTATTTGCCAGCTAAGTCTTCCGCGAGTGACGACTTTGGTCAACTTGCTACCCTATGATTGATTTCGTGCTTTTGCGAGTGTCACTAGATTTATTTTAGGTGTTTAGCTGTCGAACATTTTTAATTGTTAAGGGGTGGTTTTTGAACTTTTTTTTTTCCTTTCATGAAATCACCTTATGTACATCTTTTTTATCAGTTTATGTTTTAAAATAAGTGAGTGTCCCACACAGATCTGGGTCGTTTGTTTATTTTTTCTTGTTTGTGATAATGTCGTTTAGTGTGGTGTTTGGTTTGTTTTGGTGTGGTACTTTTTTTATTTTAGACAAACAAGTTTCGATTCGGCCAACAGAGATAACAAATCAAATTATCATATTCAACACTTGCAGATCTAGAATTATGGGTATCTTAGGCACTATAGAATTTTCAAAATTATAGACTTTAAGTTGATTTTTGTTATTAACTTAGATATTTGAATCTTTTAATAGTTTCATCTTTTATGATTTTTAACATATTTATTTTCGTCTTCTTCGATGTATTTGTTTGTTTGAATTAAATAATGAACTTATTTGTCTTGTAAAAAAATAAGAAAATTCAGGTATGTTGATTATATCATATTATTTCTATTTTCCTAAAGCAAACATGTAAATTTGTTAGATGATATAAGAAATTTGTACTTATAATTGGGAATCCCCCTTTCCCCTCATAAATGTAATATATGTTATAAAATAATTGTCCATTTGTATTGTTATATTCTTAAACTAATCACGGATTATTGCTCAAGATTCTTAAGAATATTTTCAATATTAATTTGAATAACCACCAATATACTAATTTAAAAAACTTACTGCCAAAAGATATGTCAATATGGACGGTTGGGATATTTTTATTTGATAGCAAAGTAGGAGCCAAATCTTCAATAAAAAAAAAAGAAAAAAAGTAGGGGCCAAATCATTTGAATCCAACCATTGTATTAGTAGATTATATTGACTATGCTTGCCAACTGGCCCATTAGCTCAGTTGGTTAGAGCGTCGTGCTAATAACGCGAAGGTCGCAGGTTCGAGACCTGCATGGGCCATTTTGTTTTTGAGGATCAAACTCATTTTGCCTCTTTTTTGCGGATAATGTTTTTATTTAATTTTCATCCTATTGGCTATTGCTGTCAATCAAAATACTTTGAATATCTTTATCCTAAATACGAACATCGCCACGTGGCAAGTCACAGAACCAGCTGAAACTAACCAAATAAGAAACAAGACCTTATCCTAATCTTCTTATCTTACTCACACCAAAGCCAACCAGAACAGATTTTTCCAATCTGTAACAAAACCATTTGTAATAAACAGAACAAAGGGAGGAGAGTGAGAGTGGGAATTAGGTAATTAAAATCAAGAAAATGGCAACCTCATCACTACATGCGGCTGCCACTCTCATGCAGCCAACCAGTGGCGGATCCAGAATTTTGAAAATGGGGGTGCGATAGATATTAAAAAAATGTGCATGTAAGTATTGTTTAATATTTAAAGCACAAAATACTATTTAAAATTTTGTAAAAGTTGATCCTGTAACGGTACATGAAAAATTAATACAAATATATAAAAGAAATAATTAGGGCAATTAAGAAAACAAGAGACAACATAACATAGTTTTGGTAACATTATTGATATTATTAGATAATTTTTACAATATTTTTAGTTTTGTAGGTTTTGATTTTGGCCATGATTTATTTATTCAAGTTGTTAGTTCAATCTTTAAATTTTTGAAATTTTATTGTGGAGATTTGTATTATTTTAATTGGGATTTTCCTTGTTTTTTTTGGTAAAAATAGGGCTACAAATTTATCATTATTTTTTTTTTACTAAAAGATATTATTGGATTATTCAAATTTGGGGGTACAACTGTACCCCCAAATTTGTGCATAGATCCGCCAGTGCAGCCAACCAAGGTCGGTCGGAGCAGAGTGCAGCTCCGATCGGCGGCGGTTCAGAGTGTCGGCAAGGCGTTCGGCGTCGAACCCGCCGCCTCCGGAAGGCTGACGTGTTCACTTCAGGCTGATCTAAAGGACTTTGCTCAGAAGTGCACTGAGGCTGCCAAGATTGCTGGATTTGCTCTTGCAACCTCTGCACTTGTCGTTTCGGTATTTCCCCTTTTCTGAGTTTGCAATTCTAATGTAACGACAAGCAGTATAATTTATCTTTTAAGATTGGTGCAAGTTTAATTGAAGGGTTAAATTACAAAAATTATCCAAGGATTTAGCCTAATTACAAAATTTACCCAAGGATTTAGCCTAATTACAAAAATATTAAGTTATTTTTCAAAATTATAAATACGGACTCATTTGGGAAACTTGATTGGCTTTTAGTCCAAGTTTGCCAATTGTTTGAGATCTTTGAATACTGATACTAATTATCATATGATTCACATAGCCCATGTGTTGTCATACTATTAGTTGATAACTGATCGAGGCAATTATATAATCCAACCCAATTTCAATCTCTCGTGAATAGTCGTTGACAAATTTTTCCCTCATTTGGTGGTTAGTAATTTAGTATTATGTTTCTATTTTCATTTAGGGTAATTTGGTCATTTTGAAAATTTATCCAACTCGATCGCCAATCCCAAATAAAATATTGTTATCCTACTAAAATAATCACACATCACAAATCATACTTCCCAAACTCGTTATTGGACTCAATTATATTATTCCATCGTAACTTACCAAAATTATTTTATTAATCGGATAATAATAGCAAACTGACTCCTAAAGGTATTACACAATCCCAGTTTGTATTTGCTTAGTGACTCCCTCAATAAGTGCAATTTATAAAATAGAGACAAATACAAGGGAGTAACTGTAATATTGATACATGAATTTTTTGTAGGTATTTAAAGTTGAAGTTTTTCAATTAATCAGATTCATGAATTTCTAGGTATTTTTTGTAGTTAGTCATTTATTAAATATTTACATTGTAGAAGATGATGTTAATCAGCTTAAACTTAGTAGCCGAATCTAGATTTTTTCTGATAATAATTTTGGCAGGATTACTTGAGCACTGTGGATTGGTAATGAATTGTGTGATAAATGTAACAATTTTAACATAAACAGAGAATCTGAGTTATGAGGCCTTAAATTTCCTTGCCTAATCTATTCATAGTTCCAGTCAAAAAATTGTAACTGTGATTCATTTGTTCACAGGGAGCCAATGCTGAAGGATCTCCAAAAAGACTAACCTACGACGAAATCCAGAGCAAAACCTACTTAGAAGTAAAAGGAACCGGCACAGCCAACCAGTGCCCCACCATCGACGGCGGCGTCGAAACCTTCGCATTCAAGCCCGGCAAATACAACGCCAAGAAATTCTGCCTCGAGCCCACCTCCTTCACGGTCAAGGCCGAAGGCGTCAGCAAAAACACCCCGCCCGAGTTTCAGAACACCAAGCTCATGACCCGTCTAACGTACACCCTCGACGAGATCGAGGGCCCATTCGAGGTGTCCCAAGACGGCACCGTCAAGTTCGAGGAGAAAGACGGGATCGACTACGCCGCCGTCACCGTCCAGCTCCCCGGCGGCGAGCGGGTCCCCTTTTTGTTCACCATCAAACAGTTGGTGGCGTCGGGAAAACCAGAGAGTTTTGGAGGAGAATTTCTTGTGCCGTCGTACAGAGGGTCGTCGTTTCTTGACCCGAAGGGGAGAGGCGGGTCCACCGGGTATGATAACGCGGTGGCATTGCCAGCTGGTGGGAGAGGGGACGAGGAGGAGCTGGAGAAGGAGAATAATAAAAATGTGGCTTCGTCGACGGGGAAGATAACGTTGAGTGTAACGAAGAGTAAGCCGGAGACGGGTGAGGTGATTGGTGTGTTTGAGAGTGTTCAGCCGTCGGATACGGATTTGGGTTCGAAGGCTCCGAAGGATGTTAAGATTCAAGGAGTTTGGTATGCGCAGCTTGACTGACTGATCATGTAGAGTGTTTTTTTGGTATGTTTGTAATAATTTCTTGGTTTGATTTTTTTGTTTTTTGTTGTAATGAAGGAAGTTATTGAACTGTTGTTGTAGAGAACAAGTACATTGATGAAAACAATTGGGATGTGTTTCACAGGCACATTCAGCTTAAACTGGTTTTTGTTCAAAAAGCAGCTTACATTATACGGATAACAGTATGTTAAGAGTAGAAGTGGTTTTTGATAAACATTATGTGGACAAATTACTCACAAGGAGAGGTCACATTAATTATAAAGTTTGTGGTATTCATAAATTTAGCCACCACCTCGTCCAACAATTAGACTCGTTTCATTCATCCAATATTATGGAATAGAGAGTTGAAATAGAGAAAATAGAATAAAAGATATCATTCCGTCAAACTCATAAGAGCACGGGAAATGAGTAATCTAATATATTCATTATCCAACTCCTCAACTAAAGAATGAAAAATAATATTTTTCATGGGCGGACCTAATGGTGTAGGGTGTATTCTTGACATTGAAAGTCTTAAATTCGAATTCACACTTCTGTACCATTTGGTTGAACGGTTGAACCTGTCGCACACATACACTGGCAGAGGTAGAGGAGCAACCTGGGTATGTTCCACTTTTAAAAAAAAATAATTTTGCTAAGAATTTTCTTAAGAATATATTTTACTTAAATTTATATGATTTTCTTTTTAGTTTTTTTATCAGATCTATTCCACTTTCGCGTATTGGCCTACCTAAATATTTTTTTTTGGTTCCGCCATTACGTACAAACTTACCGAGTGTGCAACAGTTTATTACATTATTTGCGTGTTTTTTCGCTCAATGGTTTACTCACGGCGCACCCAAAGGGTAATGATTTACCCAATTGTCTAGTGAGCAATTTATACTTTACATGATTGGCACGAATTTTTACCCAGTGAAAAAGAAAAAAGAAAAAGAAGAATAGATTGGATTGCTTAAATCAAATTCTTATAATGAGCTCGAAAAAGTATTTTAAGTTTGATTTAATGCGAGTGTGAAATAGATAAAATTGGACATCTATAAACCAATTAACAATCCAAAATCTCATTCTCCCAATCAGCATTAAATTATCATTTAAAAAAAGTAAGACAAAGCAAAGACTTTTTGGGTAAAATTGCAAAATTAATCCTGGAGATAGCAAAAAGGTTTTATAAAGATGATGTTTTGCAAAAGAGTCATTTAACTATATAAACATCGCAATTTTAGTCCTGCAAAATGCATAATTTGTATAATAGTCCTATAAATATATGGAAATATCAATATAGGTCCTAATTGTACCGAATTTACCGGAAAGTGGGAACTACATGTGATAGTCACGTGATTGAAATTCTATGAAATTGTACAAAATTTAGATTTTCATATAGTTATATGACAATTCTACAAACCGTGTATTTGCAGGACAAAAATCACGAGTTTACTAAAATAACAAAAAATATTTTTGCAAAACGTGATTTTTACAAGATTGTTTTGCTACCGTCATATAATCAGAGGACCAATTTTGCAATTTTGCCAGACTTTTTGACACCATCTCATTTCCTCTGTAACCACTCTCCCGCCCCTCCTTTCTTTTACTACCGGAAAACTTTCTGTTCAACTTCGGAATCTGAAGGAAGAATCATTACTCGTTACTCAAATTTCTCCTTTCATAATCCGTAAGAAGATTTCCTACTTTTTTCTTTTCCCCTTTTCATCTTTTGGCGAGAAACGTGGCATTTACTGGGCAGGAGAAAATTAAATGACTATGACGAATATGTGTGATAATCACCATAGCCGTAGAAGAAATGTCTCCGTAGAAGAGTTTCAAGAAAAGGGTTGTGAGTCTTATGTGTGGTGGATTACATGGAAGAGATGGCGGGGGCTTTGGGGACTATTGGGAGCTTGGCTTTGAGATTCGGACAGGCCATTTTTTCTGTTGCTTCATTGCTCTTCATGTGTTTGAATACTGAGTTCTATAGTTACACCGCCTTCTGGTAATTCCTAATTTCAATATTGTGTTCAGTTTTTTTTTAACCCTAATCTTTATTCTTGGTGACCCTTTTGTCAATTTTCATTTTCTCTCTGTTTTCTTGTTTCCTTTTTGGTTTTTGGTTCATTTTAATCGGCTCTGTTATGTTATATGTTTTCTTAGTTATGCATTTGGAGTTTATTTCACAATCTTTTGCTGAAACTCATGCGTCCATATATGGAATTGGGCTGTTCACAGGGGCATCACAGAATTTATGTGATAAGGATGCCAAGGGTTTCTATAATAATAACCATTTTTTTTTCTTTGTAATCTCTAGTTTTGGTTGTTGTCTGTGTGGAGTTTTAACTGACAACTATTTTTAGACATGTTTTGAGGAACATTGTTGCTAAGCTGGGATCATATGGGGATGAATCATGAATGGACAAAGAGAAAAACTGAGAAACTTAGGACTTAAGAGGTGTTAATGAGTTGGTGGAATTTAAATTTATTGATGCACCTTAGGCTCCTTTTGGATTGAAGGATTTGGAGCTAAGTATTTCAAATCCATAATAACAAGTCCATTGATGTTATTTGGATGGAGTTATTTTATAATGGATTTCAAATCCTTGGAAGCTCTTTTTGGAGTCATTTTGGAGGATTTCAAATTCATCTTAAATGGTGTCATTTGAAATCCTACCCTCAAATCCTCTCCCCAAATCCAAATCCTCCCATCCGAATGCAACCTTAGTGATTATACTATTAACATATGAGAGGGTCATCTGAGGGTGGTTTACCCTTTCACTTTTGCTTGATTTCTGAAATCACTCGTGCAAGTATTTGACTCACTTCCATTATTTATGATTGCAATATACAAGAAACAGAACACTTGTTTATCAATCTTTGTTCCTTCTGTTTGCGTTTAAGTACGTGTGGCAAGTTTTGCGGCCTTCGCTTTATGTCTCATAAATGAAGCTGAAGTCAACTTGATCTACGGTTAATAGCAAGGCCGCGGAATTAATCAGTGACAGAATGCAATTACTGCCGCGTCTATTCCTTGCGCAGAAAGGCGTGCTTTGGGAAAAAGAAATATTTCATGTGTCTTTCTAAATATTAATACTTTGGCAAGATAAGTAAAGACGGTTCGGCATACACTTGAGCATGCAACTCATTGGATGCGATAGTGACTCATATGGTGTATTCACAATAAGAGAAGGCGAGATCAGAGGGTATGTGAGCTTTGTGATTGGGAGATGCTATAATCCGAGGGCCCATTCAATCTTCTCTTTCGAAAATTGTCTGAAGAAATCTTGTAGGGAATCATGCAATTCTGTATAATTCATTCAAGTCTAGAAATTTAATAATAGGTAACCCTTCTTGGAATGTTTAGTATGGCTTTCATTATCTGTCAAGACTGCATCATCATTATCTTGATCATCGATATTTGTTTTACTTCATATCATCATTGATTATAGTGCTATCTTTCACGCGAGAGATATCAAAGCGTTGTCTGCAAAATATGATGTGTTTAATTCTACAACTGTTGTGTTAATTCTGTTGACTTTGCAGCTTCTTGGTTACGATTATGGGCTTGGTGGTCCCGTGGAGCTTGACATTGGCACTGGTGGATGTGCTATCTGTTTACTTTAAACCTCCCATTCGTCCACCCGGGATACTTTCAATTGTTGTCGTAGGAGATTGGGTATGAAATTTATCCTTACACCATTTTTCACGTATAGCGTCATTACTCTATTTCGGATCCTCTATTGCATATGGCGTTTCATCTCTTTTTCAACCGGCCACTTGTGCATCAATGACATCACCATTTTGCACACTTGGCGTGTAATGGAGATGTCAGAATACGTGATGAAACACCATATTGAAATAGAAGATTCCATTTGATTTATGGTTGTTGGAGTAATACTAAAGACATAATATTTCTGTCATAGGTTCTTTCATTTCTGTCGCTGGCTGCGTCTTGTTCGGCGGCAAGTGTGACTGGTTTTTTGCTTGCTTCGGGCGACTCTTTCTGCATCGAAAGCCTATGCATTAGATATCGAGTGGCTGCTGCTATGGCCTTCATGTCTTGGTTAATATTGCTATCTTCCACCCTCATCAATATCTGGTTTCTTTCTTCTGTGTAGTTTATCTACATGTCCAATATCTTCTCTTTGGGGTCACATGTTGAAAGGAAATTGGAAAATCCCAAGAAGACTTTGTTGTTTAGAACTCTGAATGATAGTATTGTTCATAACATTAATGTTGTTATTGCAATTGTACAGTTAATTTGGTTTGGCTCAAGAAATTTGTAATAAAGTTGGGCATAAGTTGTGACTTTTGACAATCTTTGAGAAAATGTTGCCAAGCCTATTACTTATGAAACCTATGAGATATATATAGCACTCCCAATGTATATTTGGCATGCAGCATACAGTTGCAAAATCTCTATAATATCTTCAATTCCTTACAAAATTGAACTGTTTATTGATGAATATATTTTTCCTTTGCTGATAAGTCAATTCTGAACTTTACTTACAATTAGGACTAAGGGATAAATACAAAACTACGCCGAGGTTTAATTTGAGATAATTACAAAAAATCCAGAGAAATTTCAAAATCACTAAACCCTCTTGAGGTTTAATTCGTTCTTACATTTTGCTCTAACGGTTAGTTGATTGATGGAATTTGCTAACGTTATCAAATATCTTACAATTACAACCCTCCACTTTTCTTAATGATACAAATAACCCTAACTTTTCTTCTAGCTATTGTAATATTTAGAAAAGTTGAAGATATAATTGTAAAATAAATGTAAGACGAAAAGTTGGGGCTATTTGTAATATTTAGAAACGTTGAGAGATATAAATACAAGATATTTGATAAGGTGAGCAAATTTCGCAAATTCAACTAATGGTTGAGGTGTAATGGAAGACAAAAGCAAACCCTATCTCCGAGTCTTTTTTTTTAATTATCCCAAACTTCAGGGTGATTTTTGTAATTATTCATTAGGAAGAATGAGATTCCAGTAACAAATACAATGAATAAAAACGAATTCATTTAACTTCATATATATGTATATATAGACATACAGCGGTAAAAATTTCATTCCAACAGTTGAACTACTCATATAAGTGAAGAAATGAATTCAACAGTAACGTCAAGGTAATTAGTCCAACAAAAAGAAGCATCAACTCAGCAAGTTAGCCTTAACATCCACAAACCATACAGATAAGATCATGTGATCTCTATTTAAATGGGGCTCTCCTCGGAATTCCTTTTCTGCTCTTCCTGCGCGGGATCAAGACGCGTTCGATTCTCCTTTGCTGCTGCATGATTCTTGAAACAGCATCTATTTCCATGTTCACCGATTGATCAACACAGATCTGGTGGTGTTGATCTATCTTCATGCTCTCCCGATTAACGCTGATCGGCTTTGTTAATTGCATGCCCCCATTTAAACTAGTATGCTGTGGCAAAAATATAATAAATCAAATTATTAATGAATTTTTATCTAACAACAAATAGAAATTAAAACACTATATAACTATATTGATATATATTGTACGTACCTTGCACGCAATAGAACAAAAACTAAACGGCGAATCGTCGATCAGTTTCCTTCGGCATGTTTTACACTTGGGAACTAATTGATCATCGCCTATCTTTTTTTTCTTTTTGTTTGGTTGATCGTCTAATTTGGGATTCAAGTGATAAATATCCTTGCCATTAATCTTGTAAACTTGAATATCGGATACATGATCCCATATCTTTTTCATCTCATCGACGTCAATCGCGGCCCTTTCCGAAGCTATGCGTACCCGCGGAGTGGGATGATGACCTTCGTGGTGTCTGCATTCATCTCTCCAGCATATATCACAGAATGGTTTTCCCAAACAGACCCCACAAAAATAGGTTGGGTGTCTCTTGGGATGTTTCTCGCATTTGAACCTATCATCGTAGAATGGCGTATTCAGCCAAGGAACCAACCATTTTGGCGATGGATTGCTGCGATTCCCTGACATATTTCTTATTGATCACTTGGAAACAAAAAAATTGATGTATTTGCAGAGGACTTTAGTAGGGTTTATGTGAGATAATGAAATAGGTCTGTTTTCTCGGTATACCGTATATATATAGGTTGTGGACGTCAAGTTCCTAATTAATTTAAAACTAGTTCTGACATTAGATTCCCAGTGTGAATAGGAATGTTTTCCTTATTAAACCCTAATTCTTTTAATATGTGTATTGATTTTAATGGCCAATACCATGGATAGGTAATTAACATAAAAGATCTGCGACTTTTTATATAAGGAAAGAAGAACATCGGTGGTGGGATTTTTGATATGATTTTTGATACGGAAAGTTATTAATTAAGACTTCTTTTGACTTCTGTTTCTTGATTTTTGATACGGAAAGTTATTAATAAGTTTTTTATTTTGTTTTTGTTTTGTGCATAAAATTTGAGCAAATTGATTTACTTCATTGTCATTATTAAACTTCTGTCCAGATGGGTAGAGGTTTTACGCGTGTGATATTTTCTTCATAATGTTGGACTTAATTGACGGAAATACCCACTTTTTTTAAGTTAATGTTAGCCTTTTACGCTTTTCGGTACAATTTTACCTAAATTTACGCTTTCGTCCATTTTTTTATACAACAATATGCTCCAGCGAAAATTCCCAGATATTTTTACGCTTTGTTTTCAATATTGTTTTAACGTGTTTCAACAACTAAAACAATATAAAACATCATATGAGCAAAAAAAGTTACAAATATGTGAAAATTGCATTTAAACATAAAAAACTTCATGGAAACAACAAAGAAATATCGGAACAACATTAAAAGGATATAAAAACAACCCAGAAACAACGTAAAAATATTTAAAACACCACATGAATAAAATGAGCTTAAAAATAGATAAAAAATGTATTTATACATTGAACACTACATGAAAACAACAAAAAAATATATTAGAACAACATTAAAAATATTATAGAACAATACCGAAACAATAGAAACAATGTACAAAATAATATATGAATAAAAAACAAAATAATAAATAGGTTAAAGTTGTTTTGAAACATCGAAACAACAAAGAAACAACAAAGAAACAAATTTAAACAATATCGAAACAACTTATATAACATGTAAAATAATGCATAAACAAAAAAAAACGAAAAAATTAAAAATAATAAAAAATATGCAGGAGTGTAAAAAAAATTTAGATACAAAAGTAAAAAATTAGATACAAAAATAATTGGAACGTGTCGTGTGGTATGTGGACCAAAATCAGCGTATTCCATATAATTTGCCCAAAAATATAATTCTCATGTACTAAGCTTAGGATGATGAATAATTGATTAAATATATGATGAGATTTTGGATTAAAATTAAATTATCTAACCAATTTAATGTGTATTTCATATGATTATTTGAATGATATATTAGTTAATTAACTAATATAAATGTGTACATTGATTGATAATTATGTGGATTATTCTAATTTATTGTTAAATAAAAAATCTCATTAATTAGTTTTATACTATAGGATATACAAATAATAGGCCTTATGTTCAAAATATATTAGAAAATTTTTAATTGGAATAGTGGGATTATTCATCCCACCTCATAGGAAGGATGCGTTATCCAACAATAATCTTATGTCATGTGGGTTTAAGGTTTTGGGAGTGTTTGCAAAAACCCCTGCTTTTAGAAGAAGTAATTTATTATAGTATAAAAAAAATTAGTTGAGAATAATAAGTTAGTAGTGTATGAAAATAGAATCAAAAGTTTAGAGTGTTTAGTGAAAATGTTGTAAAAATACATATTTATTTGTAAAGTCAAATCAGAAATAGACGCATTTATAAGTCTAAAACACATTTCTCCCTACTTTTAAATTTTGACAGAAGTTGACACTTGCATTTTTCAACCAAAAAATGAGAAACACTTTTTTTAGTAATTACAAACACACTTTTTATCTTGGATTTTCGTCACTAAAAGTAAATATGTGATTAATTTGAATATTTTAATTTGTCCCACCAAATAAACCTGTATAAACGAGCCCATGGGTCAAGGAAAATTTTCTTCTGGAATCTTTTTTCTATAATAAACATTTATGAATTAATACATTAATGGAAACACTAACTAATACTTTGCTATCCACTCTGGCCCAATCTTTGATCCAGATATGTGATAAGCACTCAAGATTTTGTCCTTATCAAAAAGAAAAAAAACAAAAGAAACATTTTTTTTACCAGTATATATAAATTAGCATTAAGGGACAAGGAGGTGAAGGGACGATCAACAACTCCCACTCGCCACCCAACAATTGAAACGAATGTGGGTAAAAAAATCACTCCTTGTTTATTGGCACCAAATCTTTTGTTTGTTAATGATCACAGAGTCCATTTAATCAATAATTACCCTGAAAACATCAATTTTTTCCGTACCTACAATTTTATCACCTTTTGGAGCATCTGGTTTTTGTTGCCTAAAAACCACCGGATTTTGGAGTTTTGTTTCAAAGGGCCATTTTTGCATGCCCATTTTGCGTATGCATTCATACTTCAGAGTTGCAGTGAAAGGTTGGCATATGTGGAAGAAGATAATTGGGTGTTTTAACTGTAGACTGAGGTTTTTCAGGGTTAATTTTGGGAATTTTTTGCATTTTTTTATCGGACAAATCCATTCGTGATATTTATTACTTCAAAACAGAGCTTGCGAGAGGTAATGATTCTTCTGGGTTTCTCTTGTTTCTTCTAATTTTGCATTTATTTCTACGATTTGGTCGAAATAATACAACGTTTTCATGAAATACGCAGAAAATGAATTTCGAAGGGTTTAGCAGTTGTAAATGGCCTGCCATGGCTACGAACAATCGTTCCAAGAGGTAGCATTCTTTGTAACTCTTTTAGTTTGCTAATTTTTATAATAGCTAATGGGATTCCTTCAGTTTCACCTGGCATTTGTGACTCTTTGGAGAAATTTTGGAAGAAATGAGAAAGAGCGAAGAATGTGAGTGCATGTGATCTGTGTGGAATCTTGAATTTAGGAATTAGGACTTAGGTTTTGTTGATTTCTGTAATCTGCTTATTTCCTTAAGGTTAGTTGTTTATTTTAGTACTATTCGTCGTATAAAAATTTCCTGATTCGATTTAGACATTGTGATTATCAGTAATGCTTAATTTCATGATTTGTGTGAAAATAGCTGCTGTTTAATTATTTGCAAGAGTGAGAAGAAGATGGAGTAGTCAATTATGTCATGTGTGAATTTTAAGGTCTCTTTTGTTAATGGTCTACAGCAATGGCAGCTGTCCGGAGAACAGAGGACCCGGAGAAGATAAGTTAGGTCAATCTACTGAAGCAGCTAATAGGCAAAAGTTGGTAAGAACATCTCATTATGGCCTTCTGCTCTTGCGACTTTTAGATTTTAGACTGTTGAGAATTCAAAATTTATCTAGTTTTTTGGTCACACCAGTCAGATATATATGTATGAGTGACATTTTGTCTTCTGCAATTTCTTTTTGATTCTTTCTACTATATTAGTGACTATCTAAGAGGACGATGTTTTATTTGGAATTGGAATCTAATGCGTGAGTTATGATAGAAATTGTTCATTTGCTTCCTGCTAGGATATAGGATACTTAAATGGTTGTACCACCAGCAAGAAGAAACAATCATCAGTTGCTGAAATTCAACATTCTTTGAGGCAGGAGGTATGGGAAATGTCGATTGACAAGCTCCTATGAAGTTCAAATTTGAACCTAACTTCAAACAAGAATTATACAAAACGCTAATCGAATTAGATATGAGCCGATCTTTTTTAAGTTATTTGTTGTCCAAGCAGATATTGCAGCTTGAAAAGATATTACAGGACGAAGTTTTGATTCGCTGTGTTCTTGAAAAGGCACTGGGTTTCAGGGTTTCCTCACATGATATTACAAATGAAACCGCAATTCCTAAGGTAGCATTCTCTGTCTCTTACATCATTAAAATTTATTATTATTGCGTTTATATTAATTTTTAATTGCTTAATACTTAAGTGTCACTGTTTTATGATCAACTTTTAACTTGCCACTAAATTCCTTCACCACTAGAGCTCCGCCCACCTCGAGATGTATACGTATTCAGGAAGCTGGCTTAGCCTAAATGAGTTGTTTGTTCGCTTTTTCTTTTTATTATTATTTAGAGATAATTACGAAATACCCTGAGGTTTGAGCTAATTAAAAAAAATCCAAAGATATTTGAAAATTACAAAAACCACCTCAAGATATGATTTTTCTCTTAAATTTAAGGGGGCAACTATAATATTTCTGCAAATGTTAGAGAGGTTTTGAAATGTTTTTGGCTTGTGAAGGGGGGAAATGTAAGACACACTCAAACCTCAAAGGGGTTTTTGTAATTTTCAAAAATCTCTGGCTTTTTTGTAAATAACCCAAACCTCAAGGGGTATTCTGTAATTATCCCTATTATTTAAGACCCTATTCATTTTTAAGTTTTATTAAAAATTTATGTATTTCCAGCCAGCCTCAGAGCTCATTAGGGAAATTGCAGCGCTGGAGTTAGAAGTTGGGGGTCTGGAGCAGTATCTTCTTTCACTGTATAGACAAGCATTTGATCAACAAATCTCATCCTTATCTCCATCAAAGAGAGATGAAGAATTTAAGTCACCCTTAGTAACACCTAGGAGGGATTTTTCTCGGGCAGATATTACAGCTGTAAGGGAGAATTTTACGCTTAAAGCTGAAACTCAGACACAGTCTGATTTAAGGAAGGAATCTGATGATGGTCTATTTGAAGAGAAGCTCATAGATTCTGGTGTCCAACGGTCTCACTCTTCATTATCACAATATTCAGCTCAGGCGAACATATCTTCTCCTCCAGCAGATGTATTGGGAAAAGCTGTGCGTGCATGTCATTCTCAACCATTATCCATGATGGAGGTATATCGTTTTTACACCATGACCTCGAATATAATGAGATTATATGTCCACTAGAACTCCTTGCCGCTGCGTAATTTTCATTCTATTAGAGCATTTGTTCTTTTGTACTGCAAATTCTTGGATATTACTAAGGTCATTATTATATTAGAGTTAATTACAAAAGTACCCTTGTGGCTTAGTCTAATTACAAAAAATCCAACTATCTTTCAAAATTACAAATAACCCCTTGATATTAGTGTTCTATTTTACAAATTGCACCCTCTATTAAGAGGTATTTATTAAGAAAATACAAACTCAAGGGGGTATTTGTATTACCATAAGGGGGTATTTTGATTTTGAAAGATAATTGGGTTTTTCGTAATTAGACTAAACCTCAGGGGTAATTTTGTAATTTTCCTTTATATTTATGTTCAGAAGACTTGAATTTTTGCATACATTTTCTTTGAAATTCAGTTACTTAGTCCTTGTCAATTATTTCTTCAATGACCAATCCAACATTTTTGGTGTTATTAAAGTATGATCAGAAAGCTTCTTCACCGGTAACTAGTCTGGCCGAGCATTTAGGTACCCACATTTCAGATCATATTGTTGCAGACACACCAAACAAGCTTTCTCAAGATATGGTTAAGTGCATGTCCGATATATATTGCAGACTTGCTGATCCCCCATTGGCAAATCACAGCCTCTCGTCTCGCACTTCATCTTTGTCATCCACGAGCGAATTTTCTCCAGAAGATCAATATGACTCGTGGAGTCCGAGATTGAGAAATAATTCTTTTGATGTTAGGCTGAATAATCCGTTTCATGTGGAAGGTCTGAAAGATTTTAGTGGACCTTACAGCACAATGGTTGAAGTAAATCGTATATATAGAGACGGCCAGAAACTGAATGATATTGAATTCTTGTTGGAACACTTTAGGTGAGATACTTGCCTAATATAGATATAGGAGTAGATTCGTTTCTTATTTTGTAACGTTGGTTGGTGGCCACTAACTTCATGTTTTACAGGTCTCTTGTTTCTCGATTAGAAGCAGTGGACCCTGGCAAGATGACGCATGAGGAGAAGTTGGCATTTTGGGTTAATGTGCATAATGCTATGGTGATGCATGTAAGGATCCAAATCAACAAAATTTATAGGAATATTTACAAATACCACCCTTGAGATTTAGTCTAATTACAAATAAACCCATTTATCTTTCAAAATTACTGATAACCCCTTGACATTTTTATATGTTACAAATTGCTTGTAAAATTGCAACTATTGAAAGGGGATATTTGTAAAACAAACAGAAACCTCAAAGGGGTATTTGTAATACCTTCATAGGTGTTTGTAAGTTTAAAAAATAAATGGATCTTTTTGTAATTAGGTCAAACCTTAGGGATAGGTTTTGTAATTATCCCAAATTTATAGCCCATTGACATGGCTATAATGAGCTGATTGTGTTTTCTTAATGTAAACAGGCATTTTTGGCATATGGTAATGGTATCCCACAGAACAATTTGAAGCGAATGTTTCTACTCTTAAAGGTGAAATAAATCTAATATTACTCCCATTAAGGCCATGTTTAAAATATATGATCTAAGCCTGTCTTTACTTAGGCCTCCTACAATGTCGGAGGACAAGTAGTTAGTGCGCACGTCATACAAACATCTATCTTGGGTTGCCGAATGTCTCGTCCTGGACAGGTACATCTGTGGCCTCCTATCACTTTTAGACGCAATAGTTAAAAACTACGCATCAATTTAGAAGCAATATTGCCAGCTTTTCCCCTTGCATCCAAAAGGCTTCACAAACCAATTTTTCTGTTGAAGTATTTTTCAGTTCTTATTTTCAACTTGGTGGGCTTACAAACATTTTCATCATTGATGTTCTTACTTTGCTTGGCAGTTATGCTGATTATGTTAGCTCCACATGCAGTGGCTTAGGTTGTTACTTTCTTCGAAAACAAAATTAAAAGCCGGTGATCAACAGCAAACATATGCGATTGAACGTCCGGAGCCTCTTCTCTACTTTGCACTTTCATGTGGTAGTCACTCAGATCCTGCAGTAAGTGTCAAAACTTCCTCCTCCCCCCCACCCCCGCCGTTAATCCAATGATCTTTACTTTTTCAACTTAGTTTATAGTGTGGGCAGTTCCACTTGTTATTTTGGCTTCTACTTAGGCATGAACAGTTGCTTGTCCTTCAATAACTAGTCTTTTTTTTTGATCGGTCCTTCAATAACTAGTGTAGCTAAGGGAGTGTTTGCAAACACTTAAAAAAAGTGATTGTTGGCTTTTAGCTGAAAAAAGTAGTTTTTATTGTTTTCAAATGCCAACTTCTAATTCCACATAATTTAATCAGAATGTAAAAGTAGGAGCAAGTCTCTTGTGAGACGGTCTCACGGATCTAAATCCGTGAGACGGACCTCCTAAGGGCTCCCTCTTGAGAACATGAACCATGAAAATAAATTTAAAAATAATAATTAACCATGAAGAAACAAAAATAAACCCTAAAAACATGAACCATGAAGAATAAACCCGAAAAACAAAAATAAACCCAAAAAATAAAAAATAAACCCTAAAAAAAACTAAAAATCCTAAAAACCCAAATCAATTAAAAATAAATCCAAGAAACAAAATAAACCCTAAAAAAACAAATATAAACCCTAAGAAAAATAAAATCTGAAAACAAAAACCTTTAAAACTTTGTGTAAGGGCTCCGTCTCACGGATCTAAATCCGTGAGACCGTCTCACGCAAGTTTTTGCCTAAAAGTAGAGGGTTGAGTACTTTATATTTCTGATTCTACTTCTAGTTTGACTTTTACACCCAAATAAAGGAGTGCTACAACTTGTCCGTCACCAAACACTCTCTTTTAACTTATTCAACTTGTAGCTTCTATTTGCAAACACTACCAACTTCCGATTCTCAACTACGATTTAACTACTTTTTGCTTGTGCTATAATAAATCACTTCCACATTTTTACAAACACTCTCTTAGATTGATTATTCTCTGCATGTTTTTTCATGCACATACACTTGCATACCAACAAATATTCACAGTTCAATTCTTATATTTCTTGACGTGCTATCAACTATACTCTGCTCTATGGTTTTATGAAGAATGATATAATTCCAAACTATATTTAGAACCGTTTAATGCTTAATTGAAGATAGATGCCGATGCTTATAGCCAAAAAAAACAACAGAGTTAGATCACATCATTTGAACTCAGGGGTCTTACAGATTAGTAATTCTTTTGATCTCAGGTTCGTATTTACACGCCCAAAATGGTATTTCAAGAGCTGGAGGCAGCAAAAAATGACTATATTCGAGCCACTTTTGGTATTCAGAAGGATCATAAAATCCTTTTACCAAAGATTGTTGAGTACTTCTCGAAAGATTCAGGTTTATGTCCTGCTGAAATAATAGAGATGATCCAACAACCATTACCCGACTCTCTGAGGAAAAGCTTCAAGAAACTTCAGCTCGGAAAGTCTCACAAAAATATCGAATGGGCCCCACATAATTTTGCTTTCAGGTATTTAATATTAAAAGACCTGGGGAAGTAAATAATGGCCTCAGATAATTTCTGTGTTACATTTTTCCTTTTTAGATAGAGAGGTCTAGTTTTCTGTTTAAGTTTAAACTGTAAAGCAGAACTTTAGCTAGAACTGAAGATGGTTTGAGTTTCTCAACGAATTTTTGTTGATTTTGTAACTTGTTGAGAAACAAATGATTTCGCATCTCAAGCATTGTATATGAATTTTGGCTGCAATTAATTTATTCCGGGGTTGAAATTGAATTTTTTAAATTGTGATTTGGCGCTCAATTGATTGAGATATCATGAGTTTATGTTTATTGAGCTTTTGTGAAATTAGATTAAAAATTGTTGAGCTCAAGCAAGACTTGTTGAAGCTTGTTTTTGTTTGATGAACCTATTCAACTGTGAGTAAAATCACCACAAATGTAAAAGTTAATAAAATGAATTTTTGATCATATGGGAATTCAATTGCATTAATATTTCACTATTTTCTCTATAAGTTTAAATCCTATTTTTCTTTAGAGCTGTTTTTTCCCCAGCTATATATTATCAGAGTTCTATGAATTTGTATATTTGATCGATTTCATGTGTTTTTCAGCTTACTATTTAAGTATTTTTCCATGACTAAAATATTGGTATGTATTATTGAAATATGTTTTTCCCATCATGTATTTAATTGATGTAAACTATAAAGTCTATGACCTCTTTTAGAGTGGCCTGTGGACAAATAAATGTATATGATAAATTGAATTTTCCGCTTTACGATATTAAAATATAACAAAAATAATCATAATAATTACACATCTTGCCAGCATTTACTAACTACACTAATAATTAATTCTAGACTTGTAATAAAAATAATGAGCAACAGTTAAACCATTCATAATATTATTTAAAAACATTTCATCCAACTTTAACTAAATAAAAAAAGAAAGTTGATATAATATTGTGAAAATAACAAGTAACATAACCTATTATCAACCCTACAACTTATTAACAAAATAAAAATAAAAAACTAAAAAAAACATTAGATTGTATCATTTAAGTGTGGCCCTTCGAGGGTTTCGTTTTCTACTTCTTTATTATTATTATTTTTTTTTGGAACTCAGCTTTCAGACTTGCGTCTGACTATGCCTGAGGACGGGTTAGTCGATGCTACCCACTTGGGTAGGTACCCAAGTGGGTTTTATACCATTGGATTAACACACACCCATGTAAATGTGTATGTGTATGTGTTGATCTAACGGTATAATAGAACCCACTTGAGTAGCTACCCAAGTGGGTAGCATCTACTTACCCGCCTGAGGACATCAGCTCCGACCCCTCATCGCTGCTCTCTTTTTGCCCGAATCTATCTTCCTCCTTCTAGGAATACTCTCAGGATCAATAGCGTCCTCTATTTGCATTTGCACTATGTTGCTTTCTATAATACTTCAATTATTGATGAATTCACTTTTAGCTACAAATAGTGAAAATTAAGAAGGCACTAATAAGAAATAAAATACTCCCTAAAACTTATTATGACCACATGTTTGACTTTTTCTATAAAATAAATCAAACATATGGCCACATTTAAATTAATGAATCAACAAATTTCTAGAAAGTCGAAATTAGTTCTAACAATATAAATTTAAAACAAGCAAAATATTTAAATTATTTTCTATCTTACTAAATTTAAAAAAGAATGAGAATTGCACTCCCCTAAAAAAATCGACACTAATGGAGTAGCACATACCTTTTCCGCATTGGTTGGTTTGATCAGGGCCGGACCTGTGAAATATAGGGCCCTAAGCGGGATAAAAAAATAGGCCCTTATATCGGCCATTTTTTTTGTCTTAAAATATTACTATAAATCAATGGCAGAAAAATCAGTTGTAATATTAATCTCCTAAAAAACTTTGACAACAAGAAAAATAAAATTTCAGTCACACAAATTACTATGTCGCCTCCAAGTTTATCTGATACTCGTATATCATAAATAAATAAATAAATTTATTGCTCAGATCATAAATCACGTTGCTAACTAAATCAATTCAATGAAAGAGAAAATTAAGCAAAAGCTAAAAAAACTAATCAAAATGAAAAGTATTAACACAATGAAAAAAAATAAAATTAGACTCAAAATTTGTAAAAAGATTTTTTCTAATGAGAAGGATGTAATGTTCATTATCAACTAAAATTATCAGTATGAGTTGGAGTTTATAAGTATCTCACATTCAAGTGGATTATTTCTCCTTTTTTACAATTTTCGGCTTCATGTTGAATTCCGTCTTTTTTTTGGTGTTGTGTGTGTGAAGAGTACGATTTATATACTTAACCATTTAAAAAAATTGGAACCCCCAAAAACTTAATATTTGATTGTGTATTAAAATTAAGGGAGTGACTGTAATATTTTCATAAACGTAGGGGGAGATTTTGAAATATTTTTTGCATATGAACGAGAAAAATATAAGACACATCAAATTTAAAGGATTTTTTATAATTTCCAAAAATCACTTTTTTTTTTTTTTTGTAATTAGCCCAAATTTAGTTTTTTTTTTATAATTACCCTTAAAACATAAAAATGGACCCCTAAAATTTTGGGATGTGCGTGGTTATGTATTACACTTGTATACAAGTTTTAAGTCGCCAGTTTCCTTTAACTCGAAATGGATAATGTTGCAAAATTTTAATTTGAAATATGGGTCTTAATTTGGTGAGTAGAAGCAGTAACCTACTAAATGGAAATATTCAATGTATGTGGACGGAATTAAGGTTCAATGAACCCTGCCATTCAACTGAGCAGACGTTTTCGAGTCTCCACATCTATGGCGATTTTTCGTATTTTTTTTTTCTTATTTCAAATGAATAATTATTTCTATATGCTTTCACGTGCCAAATAAGATAATTTGGATTTGCATAAACCTTATATGTATTTTACAAAAATCCAGTCCGATTACATTCTGAACCTGGTCAGTATTTCGTAGTAAGTTCATTAGTACTTACAACCACTATTATGTAAGTGCTCCGCGACTTTTACGTGTGAGTGCCTCTATATCCATCTCTATATATATGCAATCCTTTTCTACAGTCAACAAAATGTCATCATCCACAGTCCATTTCCAGAGGCTTAATTGTCTTCCATTTTCGCATCATTTGAATGTTAACATAATTTCACCATAATAACGACGATATATCGACATTATTTGTCCATTCCACCATTTTTATATCTCTATATATAACCACGAGAAACTGATCGTCTAATCGAATTCTATACAAAAGAGGAAAGCATTAATTACCGGAAATGAAGATTCCGGGGAGGATTGGTCCGACGTGCCTCAGGTCAGTTCGGAGATGAGGTCTTAAGGACGTAAATTAGGGTTTTGAGAGATCCGATCCTAATCTAATGATGACTCTGACACCAAATCGTAACGGAATCCCGGTTTTTACGGAAACCCTAATCTGGGTTAAGGTATAAAAGCCCAAGTCCAGGTTCATCCTTGACCTAATCTCATTTCTTTTATTGTTACATTCTTTCTTTCTCTCTCTAGCCTTTTTACTTCTTTTTTTCCAAGACATTGACTTAAGCATCGGAGAGGGTGCCGAGCCCCCTCCGGCCCCCTTGTGCGGGTTTTCACGGAGGACTTCGTCTTGGAAGGTGATCGGCGAGAGAAGGTCATTTTTGGGAGCAACCAAGGCCCTAGGCACAAGCTTGTTGTGCCTAGCCTCAAGTACGGACATGAGTTTGATCATTGGGATTTTGAGACCAGTTGGTCTCAGGAATGTAATTTGATTATTATGAGATTTATAAAATTTCCATCGTTTAGAAAAAAAAAAAAAAAAAGAGTAGCACATACCTTACAAGCAATAGAACAAAAACAATCCTGAGAATCCATGAGTGTCTTGTTGCACGTCGAGTACTTGTGATCGCTATTAGCTTCTCCATAATTTTTGGGACTTGGATTTAAATGCAAAATATTATTACAGTTAATTCTATAATGTTGAATGAGGGATATATCCCAAAACTCTTTAATTTTTTCAATTTCAATAGCCGACCTCTGCGAACCTAGTTTCATATCATGGATAATATAACAATTAGTTTCTTAGTTAAAACTTCATAAAACCAAATAGAGAATTAGAGATGGAAAAGAAATACACAAATTAATAGCTAGTTTTATTAAAGGATTTCACAATACAATGATTTTGTTGTTGAATTTTCCACCCCATGTGGTAAATACTATTCCTTTGGTAGGCATCAACCAACCAACACCACCAAGTCTTCAATGGTTGGTTGCCAAACTTTGTTGACAAAGTTTGTTCACATGTTGGAATTGGGCATGAAAAATGCCTATAAAAGGCTTCATCCTTGAATGCAAAATCACACCAAGCAATTAGCATTTTAGCAATTGCAAGAGAAGAGAGAAAAATAGAGAGTAGAGAGTGTATCTATAAGTGTGTGTTTTGAGTGAAGAAAAAGAGAAAAAATTAGTAGTAATCACTAGTACAAAACTGACCATTTGCATCGGTTGTAAACGACTTTAAGCATCGGTTCCAGCGGCGATGCATATGAAGGCGATGCTTATAATCACATGTATAGGCATCAGTTGCAACCGATGCCTAAAGTAAACAATAGGCATCGGTGGCTAAGCAAAAACTGATGCATAATGTTCACCAAAAGCATCATGTTTCCACAAACAAACGATGCATAAAGTCAGTTTGGGCATCAGTTCATTATAATAACCGATGCATATTGTTATTTTTTTAAATACATTTTTTTTTAATTTTCGACCTCCCTGCAAAATAAAAATCCAGACCACAAATAAAAATCCAACCCAAAAATTTCATTTTTTAGTCCATAAATTAGAGGACTCAGTTCAGCAAAATCATGATTAAAACTTTTAAATAAAATGTCTCACTCCATTTCCAGATCCAGAATACCATAACTAATATATTTTAAATGAGTAACAAATTGTGAATAGATGTCTAACAAAACAAAATCAACTACTAAAATATTACACTCTGTTTTTAATTAATCAATCATCTTACGCCTCATTCTCGGCCATCACACGGAGCCAATCACTAGTAAGCTTCTTGCTCCCCATGTTTCAACAACAATATTAATGAATAACCTTGGTGTCTGCTTTCTTCTTCTATGCCCGATTCTTCTTCTGGCGTTAAAAAACTAAGATTATCAATTTCATCATACCACTGCTGAGCAACACCGACCTGAACAAGCCAACAGTTTGAATATAAAAAATACAAGCCTACAAATGCGAGCATTTACAGAAATGAAAATTGAGATTTGGCAAATTTATACCTTTTCTGAATATTCAACTTTGGTTTCTACTCCTGAGATTTCTATGGTTGCCCCTCTAGCCTGACGCCATATGCATCCTTCTTGTGGTAGTTCTACTAGATCGACATGTTGAGGGATATCGATATTCAACTCTATATCAACCCTCCCTGAGATATATACATTGTAAGATATTTACTAAACTACTCATCATGGTAAATTAACAAGGGAATTCACTTGCCAATATTAGGTCTATTCCTGATAGATCATCACCGTGAGATTGGTTAAAAATAAGTTAATCACATAGTAAACTAGGCCAACAGAAACAAATTCAGAATTTTCTGCCATATGCTCATACTTACACAGTGTCGACTCTCTCCAATGAGGACGTGAGCCAATAAGGAAGCCCTAAGATTCCAAAGTTTGTGAATCGAAAGCTTGTTGCTGATCCAGATTCTTTACTGAACTTAACTATTGTCTGACCAACTTCAATAAATAAACTAACTAGTCAACATTTATCATAAATAAAAAAATACAATAGAAGAAGAAATATAAATAATGACAAGTTTTAGTACCTGTATCACACAATACTACATGGTCCTTACAAGTTAGTGAACCACAGAGCAGTTAACATGTGAATTGGCAGAAAAAAGAAAAGTTCCATACCTTTTACAACTTCTCTTATAGAGCCTGATTCCGGGGAGGATTGGTCCGACGCGCCTCAGGTCAGTTCGGAGCTGAGGTCTTAAGGACGTAAATTAGGGTTTTGGGAGATCCGATCCTAATCTAATAATGACTCTGACACCAAATCGTAACGAAATCCCGGTTTTTACGGAAACCCTAATCTAGGTTAAGGTATAAAAGCCCAAGTCCAGGTTCATCCTTGACCTAATCTCATTTCTTTTACTGTTACATTGCTCTTTCTCTCTCTAGCCTTTTACTTCTTTTCCAAGACATTGACTTAAGCATCGGAGAGGGTACGCCGGAGCCCCCCTCCGGCCCCCCTTGTGCAGGTTTCACGGAGGACTTCATCTTGGAAGGTGATCGGCGAGAGAAGGTCATTTTTGGGAGCAACCAAGGCCCTAGGCACAAGCTTGTTGTGCCTACCCTCAAGTACGGGCATGAGTTTGATCATTGGGATTTTGAGACCAGTTGGTCTCAGGAATGTAATTTGATTATTATGAGATTTATAAAATTTCCATCGTTTAGAAAAAAAAAAGAGTAGCACATACCTTACAAGCAATAGAACAAAAACAATCCTGAGAATCCATGAGTGTCTTGTTGCACGTCGAGTACTTGTGATCGCTATTAGCTTCTCCATAATTTTTGGGACTTGGATTTAAATGCAAAATATTATTACAGTTAATTCTATAATGTTGAATGAGGGATATATCCCAAAACTCTTTAATTTTTTCAATTTCAATAGCCGACCTCTGCGAACCTAGTTTCATATCATGGATAATATAACAATTAGTTTCTTAGTTAAAACTTCATAAAACCAAATAGAGAATTAGAGATGGAAAAGAAATACACAAATTAATAGCTAGTTTTATTAAATGATTTCACAATACAACGATTTTGTTGTTGAATTTTCCACCCAATGTGGTAAATACTATTCCTTTGGTAGGCATCAACCAACCAACACCACCAAGTCTTCAATGGTTGGTTGCCAAACTTTGTTGACAAAGTTTGTTCACATGTTGGAATTGGGCATGAAAAATGCCTATAAAAGGGCTTCATCCTTGAATGCAAAATCACACCAAGCAATTAGCATTTTAGCAATTGCAAGAGAAGAGAGAAAATAGAGAGTAGAGAGTGTATCTATAAGTGTGTGTTTTGAGTGAAGAAAAAGAGAGAAAAATTAGTAGTAATCACTAGTACAAAACTGACCATTTGCATCGGTTGTAAACGACTTTAAGCATCGGTTCCAGCGGCGATGCATATGAAGGCGATGCTTATAATCACATGTATAGGCATCAGTTGCAACCGATGCCTAAAGTAAACAATAGACATCGGTGGCTAAGCAAAAACTGATGCATAATGTTCACCAAAAGCATCATGTTTCCACAAACAAACGATGCATAAATTCAGTTTGGGCATCAGTTCATTATAATAACCGATGCATATTGTTATTTTTTTTAAATACATTTTTTTAATTTTCGACCTCCCTGCAAAATAAAATCCAGACCACAAATAAAAATCCAACCCAAAAATTTCATTTTTTAGTCCATAAATTAGAGGACTCAGTTCAGCAAAATCATGATCAAAACTTTTAAATAAAATGTCTCACTCCATTTCCAGTCCAGAATACCATAACTAGAATATATTTCGTTTGAGTAACAAATTGTGAATAGATGTCTAACAAAACAAAATCAACTACTAAAATATTACACTCTGTTTTTAATTAATCAATCATCTTCTGCCTCATTCTCGGCCATCACACGGAGCCAATCACTAGTAAGCTTCTTGCTCCCCATGTTTCAACAACAATATTAATGAATAACCTTGGTGTCTGCTTTCTTCTTCTATGCCCGATTCTTCTTCTGGCGTTGAAAAACTAAGATTATCAATTTCATCATACCACTGCTGAGCAACACCGACCTGAACAAGCCAACAGTTTGAATATAAAAAATACAAGCCTACAAATGCGAGCATTTACAGAAATGAAAACTGAGATTTGGCAAATTTATACCTTTTCTGAATATTCAACTTTGGTTTCTACTCCTAAGATTTCTATGGCTGCCCCTCTAGCCTGGCGCCATATGCATCCTTCTTGTGGTAGTTCTACTAGATCGACATGTTGAGGGATATCGATATTCAACTCTATATCAACCCTCCCTGAGATATATACATTGTAAGATATTTACTAAACTACTCATCATGGTAAATTAACAAGGGAATTCACTTGCCAATATTAGGTCTATTCCTGATAGATCATCACCGTGAGATTGGTTAAAAATAAGTTAATCACATAGTAAACTAGGCCAACAGAAACAAATTCAGAATTTTCTGCCATATGCTCATACTTACACAGTGTCGACTCTCTCCAATGAGGACGTGAGCCAATAAGGAAGCCCTAAGATTCCAAAGTTTGTGAATCGAAAGCTTGTTGCTGATCCAGATTCTTTACTGAACTTAACTATTGTCTGACCAACTTCAATAAATAAACTAACTAGTCAACATTTATCATAAATAAAAAAATACAATAGAAGAAGAAATATAAATAATGACAAGTTTTAGTACCTGTATCACACAATACTACATGGTCCTTACAAGTTAGTGAACCACAGAGCAGTTAACATGTGAATTGGCAGAAAAAAGAAAAGTTCCATACCTTTTACAACTTCTCTTATAGAGCCTGATTCCAAATCATTCGATGACCTCAGAAGATGCCAAGGAAATAAAAATAACACAAGAATGATGTTCTGTGCCCGTAGACCATGAAATGAAATCTAGCAAATCTACTTCAAATCTACTTCAAACAAAAATAACAAAAGAAAATTCTAGCAAATATATAATTATAGGGTGGCGTCCAGTTCCAGTCAAACCTACTTCAAATCTAGCAACACTCACTGCAAAGCATATTATTTGTGCAAATTGAAAAACAAGTCTAAAATCTAAATAACACCATGAAACCCAGCAGAATCCAGCAGCACTGCTTTGATCTGCTCCGGCAATACATCCTGCCCTTTATCTGCATTGCTGACCACCCACCAAAAATAGATTAGTAATGAATGCTATTTGAGCATATCCATTTATAACTCACTAGAGAGACAGAGTCAACACACTAGTTCAAAAAATTTCGATGGCCTTGCCTGGAAAGCAAATTATGAATGGCATTTAGATGTGTTACGCTCACTAAAATGTGGAATATATGAAACCAAGGGGTGGGGGTGGGAGGGAAGGCAAGTTACAACATACTGAGAGAAGGATGATTTGTTAAAATGGCATGATGAGAAATGCAACTCGAAAGAACAAGAACAATGATTAACAGGATGTCAAAAATGCAGCTCGGTAAATTCTAAATCATGTTGAAACTGACCCCTCTGAGAAGTCAATCCTTGACAATACACGTCCAAGACATGAGTGCAGCCAGTTTGGTGTAAAGATCTAACTAGTCCTTTGTAAGGCTTCTTCTGTTCAGAGCCATGTTCTGTTTCAGAGAAGGCTGCATGTTTGTGGAACTACCAATTTGCACAATTGGCTAAGAGCGAACTTGCAAATCATAGTATTCACGTGCTTTACTCCAATAACTCTCATGTTCAAAAGTGATTATTTGAGAGGTCAGCTGCAAATCAAGAAAAAAATGTGGTCATTATGACGGTACATTATTTTATGATATACGTGATGTATGTCATGTAAATCACAAGGATTTTATAGGGTAATGGTCTATTAGTTGAAACAAATCACTTTTTATTTTTTTCCCGAACACTTCAACTTTGAATTTTTCAGCTTTTAACATCTAATTTTGCAACCACTAACAACTTCTGAATCTCAACGACTTTTAGCTTATGTAACAAGCCTATAATAAATCACTGCTTCTAAAAGCAAAAGTGATTGCAAACACACCTCAAGTCCCTTAAGTTTCTGATTTTCAAAATTTATGCACCAATGACTTAATATATTGAGGAGACTTAGCAAGTGCAAGCTTCAGTGCCATAAAGCCTCCACCAAGTATACTGCTAGTGAGAAGCATAAAACAACAGGACAACACACCCTACCTAAAATATTAGGTGCACCATTTTTTGACACATATTAATATATTTCGTTTTCTTATATAATATATTAGGTGACCCCCTATAACATAAAAGATATTATAATAACAAGTATCATAAATGAATACTAAAGGGATCTGTAAATACCACAACATTACTATCAAGGAGAAGTCTAATCAGGACGTGGATGGAAATGAATAGGCAACAGAACGCACCTGCTTCTCGCTTAAAATGTTCTTGCTTTTCTTCATACACATCTATAAACAAATGGGTTCACATATAATGCATAAGAGTAAAGATCTAGCAATCTATATCACTCACAAGATTCATTTCAAAAAAACAAAGAACAAACTCAACTGTAATCTTCATTCTCCATCAGTTTTATGGCATCTTCAGTTATCTGGTCAAACAGCTGTTTAGTTTTAGCAGACATTTTCTGCTTCTTATCAGTTGAACCCTTTAATCTCCTCAAAGCTCGCAGAACCTGTGAAGAGCAACACAATGAGATCCAGAAAGAATTTTCAACTATGAAGATGAAATAAAAACCAATTGCAAGAACAAATACAACTTTCTTATTTTAAAAGCACAAAATTAACAAAAAATGTCCGACACAGTTATTTCCAGAGCCATGCTAGGAATAAGAGTTTCCACGATCCCTTCCCTTCTAAACATACAAGTTGACAGATAGATCTAGATAAATAGGAGAAGGCAAAAGTATACAAAAAATCCAATATATAGTACTGCCTCTAACTGCATTTGATAAATGTTCATTTAATTATGTGAATCTGGATCAGCCTCAGATGATATGTGCATAAACCACAAATTCCCTTCTAGATTTCATAAGTGGGATCATGTCAAAAAAGGAAATGGCGACAGGCAGCAATATTGACATCATTTATCTAATTACACAAAAGAAACCTTGAGCATCCTAGCTTATCTGATGACGATAAGGAAGGATAGAAACAAATATCAATATCCAATTACATGCCAGGATGTCCAATCTATAAAATAAATGATAAGGTGTAGATTGTATAGAACAAACAACATGGTTAAAGCTCACCGTTTCTCCAGGCTCAAGAACATCAGCAATCCGTCTATTAATTTCTGCAAGCTCTTCTGTTGTAAGGTCAGGTTTGTCATTATTACTCTCAGGAATAGAGCTCTTTCCAGCATACGTTTCATAACATCCACACTATCAAGCCATGCATGATGCAAGAGAATACGTGAGAACAACACACTTATCAAAAGAAACACATTTATAATATATTAATCAGTACAACACATATTAGTGAGAAGCATTTGACACATTTTCTATAACTATATAACTACAAGAAATAGACATATGAGAAACGGGAGGTTGAAACCAACTGTCCACAAATTACCTCCTGCATGTTAGAGTTAGAATAAAGACGGTGATTTCTGTATGTTTCCTTTTCCCTCAGCTAGAAATTAGCATGAGCTATAAACAGAAGGATCAAATGGTGTAAAGAGCATTTTGAAGTCTAGTTCAGAAGTCAAAAACCAAATAATCAATTAAATTTTTTTATTAAATGAGGATGCACAATGTAAAGGCAGGAATCATTTCCTATATGAATATACAATTTGCAGCATACTTCCAGGATTGATTACACTTACTTTATGCAAGTGAACTCAACCAACATAAAACATTTGGCAACCACAATGAAAAAACAGTTGATGCCCAACAATTACTAATCCATAGAAAACTTACAAATATAATTTAGGAAACAAGATGAAAGACAACCTCAAAAATTCTTGACTCTTGAGCTCCATCAAGTAATGACATAGGAATAATCCGACACGCTATAAAGGTGTATCTAAATTCAATTTCAGGACATAAAATAAACAATGCCGCGATAAATGTCTCATGGACAAAGGAAATGGGACTTCTATAAAGCAAAAGCGGGCAAAAATAGTACGAATTTGTTTCTTGCATGATTCATATGTGTGGGTCAGCCCTAGATAATCATGTTGAAAATGGACCTCGTCATTAAACAAAACAAAGATGGAGCAGAACAAACAAACTATAGATAAGAAAATTAGCCAATTTTGGATAACCTAAAGCAAAGCAGAACGTAAATGTAAATAATCCAAACAGAATGAGTAATTTTGAAGCTTGGAACTTAGAAATAAGTATTTCTCTCACCTCCTCATCCTGTTTTGCTTTTATCTTCCGCACTATTTCTTCTTTAGCATTAGTTCAGCAACATATTCATTAAATAACAACTGATTAATGAGATAATTTTAGGACTATAAAAATAATTCATCAAAGTAGAAAGCTAATTACAGATGTCGAAGGTTTCATCTTCTGAACCATAAACCATAACAATAATGCTTTGACTAAAATTAAAACAAAATCCAGAAAAAGGAACCTGGCGGACGGTGGAATCGGCCTCGGACGAACTGTGTCTCCCGGGCGGTAGCAGGTGGTGGACGGACGGTCGGAGATTAGCGGCCGGAACAGTATTTTACTTTCACAAACACTTAGAAATCAAGCACATTGAGCACTGAGCAGCGAAATTGTTAGAATCAGGACCAACAAATTATCGAAACTGCGACACTAAGAACTTACTCAATGAAAAGTCGATTCGAGCTAACATTTCCCCAACTGGAGTTTTTTTTTCCTTGCGATAAGAAGCATAGGAAATTGTAAACAACTGACGGCGGTGCTGGATTCTCCTCGGAATTGCGACGGCAGGGGCGGGGCGGCCGCTTGCGAAGTGCGAGGCAGAGGTGGCAGGGCGGCTGTTGCTAGACGGCGGTGTGGCTTAGGTAATACGTGAAAAGTGGGAGTTAAGAGGTTGTGGGTCAATTAAATGCTTTAAATTAAAAATAAAAACGTATATGTATCGGTTATTAACTAAGAAACCAACGCCTAAAGTTTTTAATCTAATTAAAAAAAAATAAAAAAGGTTTTAGGTCTCGGTTTTTCATCAAACAAATGATGCCTTAAGACTTGGATTTATTTTTAAAATTGCCACCTGGCCATTTTATGCATCGGTTTTTGTGGAAACCGATGCATATTTGATGATTTCTATAGCCTTTTCTGTACTTGTGAATTTTTCATTCTCACCCAAAATAAAGCATTCCTATTTTCTCGGGTATTCCAAGTTGAGTAACTTGAGATATTTTGTGTATCCCTTATTTTTAGGGAGAAATATTGTAAGCCTACTATACATTTAGTGGAGGATTTATCCGGACTACTGGCCTCGTGGTTTTTCCCAATTTGGGTTTTCCACGTAAAAATTCTTGTGTCCTATTTTTTATCGTCTTGCACTATTATTTGGTATTCTTGGTTTGGTTTCCATTTTTAATCCAATAAGTGGGAAAAGATTTTACTATTTCCGTTGTGTCATTTTATTTTGGCACTCTTTCCCAACAAGTGGTATCGAGCCACGCCATTGTGGATTAAAAAATGGAGGAATCGACGTCTGTTGGTGGGATGTTCAAACTCAATGGATCCAACTACAATATTTGGAAGCCGAGTATGTTGGATCTTCTCTCTCGCAAGGATCTTTATTTGCCGCGAAAGGTGATACCGCCAAACCAAAAGATACAAGTGATGACGAGTGGAAAATCCTACACGAAAAACCGTAGGATATATCCAAATTTCCTGAGCATAGCATTTTCCATCATTTTGCTAATGAGGAAAAGGCGATGTTCTGGGAAAAATATTGAAACTATGTTTGAGAGGAAAAATGCCTTGAACAAAGCTTCTATTATCGGAAAAAATTGTTACTCGGATATACGGAAGGTGCGAACATGACGAGCACCTAAATGCGTATCGGTCTGATAAATCAATCTACCACAATGAAAATATCCCTTGATGATGAAGTAATTGTTTTATTGCTTGCTCATTCGTTACATGACGCCGGGGACACGCTTGTGGTGTCGGAAGAATCGGCCCCGAATGGTGAACTGACTATGCAAATGATCAAAGATTGTCTTCTTAATGAAGAGTCGTAGGAAGAAAGGAGTTAGAATATTCTTCCGAGTCAAAAGCCTTAATAGCCGAAAATGACAAACGGGGAAGGAGCAAGTTTAGAGGTTCTCAAAATAAAAGAGACAAATCCAGGGAGGTCCAAATCCAAGAAGGACTTCAAATGTCATTATTGTGGTGGTCCAAATCACTATGAGAGATATTGTAGAAAGAAGAAAAGAGATCAAAAGAATGGAAATAATGAAAACAAGATCGATGACAAAGACACTACCGCTACCGCAGCTTGATGGTGATGTTGTCATCATTTGTGATGATGTTTGTATCGATTCCGCATGCCCGTGACATTTAATGGATTATTGATTCAGGAGCTTCATATCATATCACACCTCATCGTGATATGTTTACATCATACACCGGTGGTAGCTTTGGCAAAGTCAGAATGGCCAACCATGGTGTGACGGAGGTCGTTGGCATAGGTAACATCATATTGAACACTGATACAGGAAGCAGACTCGTGCTCAATGATGTCAGACATATTCCTGACATTCGGCTCAATATTATTTCCACATTTCGCAAGCTTGACGATCTTTGGCTATGACAATCACTTTGGTGAAGGAAAATGGAAGCTCACCAAAGGCTCTCTCATTGTCGCTAAGGGACAGAAGCAGAATTCTCTGTACCTGATGCAAGCCAGATTATCCAATGGAGAGGTAAATGCAATTGATAAAAGTTCCTCCATTGAGCTATGGCATAAAAGGCTCGGACATCTAAGTCAGAAGGGCTTGGAAGTTCTGACCAGAAAGAAACTTCTCCCAGAGGTAACCAAGTATGCCCCTACAAACTTGTGTTGATTGTTTAATTGGAAAACAACACGAGTTGCTTTCAAGAGTTTTTCACCTTCAAGAAAATCTCGTCCACTAGATCCGTGCATCTTGATTTATGCTACATGAAAGATAGAAGTCTTGGTGGTGCAATATATTTTGTAACATTTATTGATGATTTCTCTAGAAAAGTCGTGTTTTGCTTTGAAATCTAAAGATCAAGTTCTGGTATCTTTAAGAATTTTCAAGCAAGTGTTGAAAGAGAAACATGAAAGAAGGCTGAGCGAGTTCGTGCGACAAATGGTGGTGAATACCAGGGTCCATTTGAGCAACATTGCGGGGATCATGGAATCAAGCTTGAGAAGAGTGTTCCAAAACTCCTCAACATAATGGTGTAGCGTAAAAGAATGAACATGACAATTTGTGAACGAGTCAAATGTATGCTATCACATTCCAATCGCCCAAATCCTTTTGGGGTGAAGCAATGAGGATGCAGTTGATCTAATCAACCTTTTTCCATCAGCTCCTCCGGGTGGCGACATTCCGGATAGAGTTTGGACTGAAAAGATGTTTCCTACAAACACTTGAGAGTGTTTGGGTCAGCAGAAGCGTTCGTGCATATTCCAAAAGATGAACGATCCAAGCTTGATGACAAGACCAAGTCATGCATCTTCTTGGGCTATGGCCATGAAGAATTTGGCTACGAGTTATGGGACCCGATCAAGAAGTTATCGAAGCGGGGATATTGTATTCCTTGAGGATCAGGCGATTGAAGATGCCAGGCATTGAGAAATCAATCAAACCAATATGTTCCCCGATGGCGTAGATCCGGTTTCTTCTCCTAGAAATCGAGAATCATGGGGAGGTATGCAAGATCAACACCATGATACAACCGTGATGTCCCTCCGGTTCCACCACTGTAAGATGCGGCTAGAAGGTCCACCAGACAAAGACAACCTTCTACGGATATAGCCCACATGAGTATGTAATGCTCACTCGACGGGGACAACCACAAAGTTTTGAAGAAGCCATATCACATGATCGAAAGGATATGTGGATGGAGGCCATGAAAGAAGAGATGAACTATTTGCGGAAAAATCACACCTATGACCTGGTGAAGCTACCGAAAGGTAACATACTCAAAAAAATAAATGGGTGTACGGGTTGAAGATCAAGAGCAAAGCTTGCAACCAAGGTATAAAGCTAGCTGGTTGTGAAGGGTTTCATCGGGAAGAAGGGTGTTGATTTTGAAGAAATTTTCTCACCGATGGTGAAGATGTCCTCAATTAGAGTTGTTCTTGGGATAGGCCGCCGTTTGGATCCGGAAATTGAACAACTTGATGTGAAGATCGTATTTCTTCATGGAGATTTGAATGAAGAAATCTATATGGAGCAACCGAAAGGGTTCAAAGTCAAAGGTAAGGAGAACTTGGTATGCAGATTGAAGAAGAGCTTGCGGCTTAAAACAAGCTCCAAGACAATGGTACAAGAAGTTTGACTCCTTCATGACCGATCATGACTACAACAGGACCGATTCGATCACTTTGTGTATTCTTTAAGAAATTCGATGATAATGATTTTATCATACTATTATTGTATGTGGATGACATCTTGATTGTAGGTCATGATGCCAACAAGATTGAGAAGTCAAGAAAGAACTTGGCAAGTCTTTTGCGATGAAAGACTTAGGACCCAGGCTAAGCAAATCCTTGGGATGAAAATCTCAAGAGACAGGGTAAGAAAGCTACGGCTATCTCAAGAAAAGTACGTCGAGAAAGTTCTTGAGAGATTCAATATGAGCAAGTCAAAACCAGTCATCTCCACTTGCGGGCCACTTCAAGCTCGGTCAACACAATGTTCCACAAGTGAGGAAAATAAAGCGAGAATGCAAAAGGTACCATATCTTCAGGTTGGCGGTTGATGTATGCTATGGTATGTACTAGACCGATATTGCTCATGCGGTTGGTGTTGTTAGCGTTTTCTCTCTAATCCAGGGGAAAGATCATTGGTCCGCAGTGAAATGGATATTTCGAAGACTTGCGAGGTACTTCTAAATATTGTCTAAAATTTGGTGATGACCAAACTGTACTAGACGGATTCACGAGATGCGAGATATGGTGGTGATGTTGATTCCGGAAGTCCACATCTGGATACCGATGAGATTTGCGAGGGGAGCTATCTCTTGGCAATCGAAACTTCAAAAATGTGTGGCATTATCCACAACCGAAGTGAATACATTCTTTGTGTGAAGCTTGCAAGGAGATGTTGTGGTTGAAGAAGTTTCTCACAGGAATTAGACTTGAAGCGGGAAAAATACACGCTCTCTTTGTGACCGATCAGGCGCAATTCACTTGAGTAAGAATTCTTCATTCCACTCAAGGTCAAAACATATTGATGTGAGATACCATTGGATTCGAGATGTGCTTGATGAAAAACGATGCAAGCGGAGAAAGTTCACCACAGATGAAAATGGTGCAGATATGCTGACAAAGTCTTTACCAAGAGATAATTTTGAAGCTTGCAGAACCAAAGCAGGATTGGTTGATTCCCCACATGAGGTGGAGGGGGAGAATTGTTGAATTTTCCACCCCATGTGGTAAATACTATTCCTTTGGTAGGCATCAACCAACCAACACCACCAAGTCTTCAATGGTTGGTTGCCAAACTTTGTTGACAAAGTTTGTTCACATGTTGGAATTGGGCATGGAAAATGCCTATAAAAGGGCTTCATCCTTGAATGCAAAATCACACCAAACAATTAGCATTTTAGCAATTGCAAGAGAAGAAGAAAATAGAGAGTAGAGAGTGTATCTATAAGTGTGTGTTTTGAGTGAAGAAAAAGAGAGAAAAATTAGTAGTAATTTTTCATTCTCACCCAAAATAGCATTCCTATTTTCTCGGGTATTCCAAGTTGAGTAACTTGAGATATTTTGTGTATCCCTTATTTTTAGGGAGAAATATTGTAAACTACTATACATTTAGTGAAGGATTTATCCGGACTACGGTCTCGTGGTTTTTCCCAATTTGGGTTTTCCACGTAAAAATTCTTGTGTCCTATTTTTATCGTCTTTTTTACTATTATTTGGTATTCTTGGTTTGGTTTCCATTTTTAATCCAACTAAGTGGGAAAAGATTTTACTATTTCCCGTCTGCGGTGTCATTTATTTTGGCACTCTTTCCCAACATTTGTTACATGAAAAACTGGACAATGATCTTGGTGCTCTTTGGAGTTATCATTATAACATATTTCGCAAATTGATTGGTCTCAATAAAGAAGGTTACTTTATATTGGGTCACTCTTAGACTCTGTGTGTATATATATGATTTTGGTGCCCGAAATGTTTTAGGGCATGAGGCAATTCTCTGATAGGCGCCTCACCTTAGGTCCCACCATACCCACAACAATGACCGACCTATGCTTCCAATTATGGAGGCACGTGCCTATAGATTTTTTTCTGTTTATTATTTATTATTTATTATTTATTATTTATACAAAATTATTTGTGTAAAACTATAAACTTCATGCATAAAATAGTGTACAATATTATTTAATTTTTTTTAAAACCGCTATATAATATTATGACATTGTAAATTATATAATATTAGGTCAAGTGTGCCCAAAAGTTAATGAATTTTTTAAAGTCATATACTAATTAGGCTAAAAAAATAAAGTGTGCCTCCATTAAATTTTTTTTATCTAACCTATATGTATTTTTATTTTGTGCCCTCATTGTGAAAAATTCATTGATCTGTCCCTGGCTGAACTCGAGCTCGGCTAGCTGTTTTGAAGATGTTGGCGTGCCATAACGTTCTTAAACTTAACTTACATGTGACCTTCATGCAAGAACACTATTTCGAATTAAGGCAAGCGTCGATCGATCAGGTAATTGACAGTTCGATGGACAAAGTTCGTACGATACTGGCATACGGATCATTGATAGAATATCTGCAAAGCAAGAAAATAATGTCGACGGTGTTAGAATTAATAGAATTAATTCATACCCCGCAATCATCACATGAATTATCAAGAAACAAATATAAATTCAAATCTAAATCGGAAGCGTACCTTCAATATGTAAATCCGTATATATGACAATCGATACCTGATATTCGAGTTGACGCCTGTGAATCCTTATTTGTGTTAGTGTGTTCCACAACCAAATCCTTTAGGTACCCAGTGGTTTCTCTCTCTAAGATGGGGAAGAAGAGATGGATGAACAACTGATTTGACTTGGGGACCATAACCCTAATGAGAGTTCTTTATATACTAGGTCAATTAAAAGTCCATTAATCTTAATTGACTAGTATTGAGTCTCTTCACATTGCAAAGCCCATACGCATTAGATATCCCTAGAGCCTTATTAGATTAGACCACTTAATTTACTCTATTAAATTAGATAGACCATAATATAATTGTAATTACATATATAAGTCCACACAGGAAATTAATAAAATTCTAACAATCTCCCACTACATATGTCACCAGAGACGATTATATTATAAAATCCTGAGTGCACGCTGAAAATCAGTGTGAGATTAAAGAGACTTTCGTTACACTTAAATGGTAACTAGACCCATCAATGGTCACCATACCAATATATTCAATGACATAGATCGTGTATGGATGTGTAGCATGGAAATTACATGAAATGTGATCTCCAATGTGCCTATTTCAACTGGTCCTACTTTATTCTTTATGAGATCATGCAAAAATGTAAATGATTCAAAGTCCAGAACCAAAACTTTTGTCTTTATTCTGCAGAAATAATCCCGAAATGTGTCTAAACCTGAAGAACATCAAACTACAAACTCCCACTTAACATGTACATCTTTAAAACTATACAATACCCATATGTGCATTATGCTCGTAAAACACCTTAGGTGGTAAAACCTTGTGAGAGGCCGCAATATGGAGTTTGTCCGAATATGTTCAATAGACATTGAATGACTATGAATTCTTTCTTTATTACAACAAGAAACTTGAAGTCTGTGAGCACATTAACTTTAAGATTTTTTTGTTGTTGGAATATGATAAGACCGAGTTATTGTCACATTATCATTATGGTATATCAATACCAGTCTTAACATGCAGCCAAGTGACAATATATACCATATCCCTTGATAAGATGCCCTTAATAAGCTATAACTTAGTTGTCATGGAATGAGCTATAAGTGTATGCTTGGCACATTCCCCAAATAGCTCATCCAACTAACAATTAAGTATAACCCAAACTGGATCTCTTTACCTTATTGGCATCAAATAAAATTAGAATCAGAACACCAAATGATCTCCCAAAGATCTGATTTCCAATAAGTGAGCATATAAACCTTTATTCTCTGTAAATACTTTATAATCCCTATATTAGATACTCTCCAAATGATCTATTATGGGGTTAATATTTGTCTAACAATCCTAATATGCATGTTATATCTGGATGCGTACATACTTGAAAATACAAAAGACCTCTCATAGCTAGTATATGATTAGTCTTTTATATATCTTAAATATTAGACTCATTCTTGGGGCATTGAAGGAATCAAACTTAAGTTCCTTAGTAATGTGATTCTCTCCCACTAAACCTATGGTACATATGTAGGTCCCAAGGGGTGATGTGTAAGGTTTAGAAGGGGGGATTGAATAAACCTTACCAACCTTTTGATTTAGTCCTTTTAAAATATATTCAGAGTTAACTCAAATCAGCTAAGTCCTTGAGGGACAACTAGGCTGACTTACATAGCAGAGTTACCCACTCAACAAACTCGATTGAGCTGTTGATAATATAACTTAGTTGTTTTCAGCTAACACTTAGAAATACAGTTGATTTGGTTTTGTCAGTGGAAGAATTTTCACCCCTATGATTTTAAGTATGTTTGTCAACATTTGTTTTAGCAATGGTTATTATCAGCAGACTTAAGCAAGTGTAACTAAACATCAAATATAAAATAATGCACGAAATAAGTGTGTTGTAATGTAAATAGACACAAGCAGTTTATAATTGTTCGAGGATGGGGTGATTTCTCTAGTCCATTTTTATCCAACTCCTGGAGGAATCCACTAAGTAACTTAAGCTTGGTTACAAAGCAATCATACAGTCCGAGTCAGCTTTGATCACGCAGCCTGGTGCTCCTGGGACTCAGCTTCTTCACAAGACAATTGTCATGTTACATCAGCCTCCTTCAAACCCTTGGACTTGATCACTTAGCCCTCCAATAGGTTCAAAGCGACAGTTCGAACTGGAGCCTCACTACTTCTCCCTTAACCTCGGAGAGTAGACCTCTTTTTTATTGAAAACAATTTTCTTCTTCAACTGATGAAGTAATCCTTCCTTCATTGAGCGTGTTGGATTGAGTTCATTCGAATTTCGGCTTGAGGATTTCTTAGAAAAGCTTGAAAGATGATTTGCAGGTTATTGTTTGATTGCTTGTATGCTTTTTTGAACTAGGTAACCTTTTCTCACTTTTTTCCTCAGCCTTTTACAGTGCACATTCAAAAATATATTCGTTGAAGAGATAGACACATTTTCAAATCACACTCATAGGTTGTCGGCTTGTCTTGTCTTGTAGCATTGATATGGATCGTACCATGAATTAAATGCTCTGTAGCTTTTCCTTAATCTCTGCAGGTTTTCATGTACATCTCATTAGTTTCTTATTTTTTGCACTCTTTCAAAGAAAAAGCGAAATTTTCTTGGACTGCAACCTCGACACATGTCTATTTCCAGCAAAACCTTGGCTTGTCTTGACAATGGATCTCTTTCAACTTTCTTCAAGTCGTATCTATTGTATACCCCTTTGACATTCGATTCCAATCATTTTGGAAAGACTAAGCTGTCAGTCAGCAGACTGAGACAACTTTTCTGTCACTTGACTTAGTCTTCTCTTCACTTCACACAACTAACACACAACTGGGTCTTCACTTCAATCTTGAGTCAAGTCTTGTAATCTCCAACTTAGCTGACTTCAACTCAGCTTATACAATGTTATCTATTACAAGTTGAATTACATAGAAACTAGGGTGCCAACTTCCTAATCTAAGTTTTACATGGCATCATCAAAATCTAAACATAAATTTTCCCAACAATTTTCCCTTTTTGATGATGCCAAAACTTAAATGAATACATAATGAATGTATAGAATATGTCAATTTTATTGAACATATCATTCTTGTACTTTACAATCGTACTTTACAAAGTTTTTTACAGAGTATAAACATATACAATGTCTTAGAGCTATACACATGTATCTATACAAATGTATCAGAGTATTACAGGTATCAGAGCATTAGGATATTACATCATACTTACAATTTTGTGTATTTACAGCTAAGTATAATACAATGAAGGGGTCCAGCCATTTTCAATGCCCCGACTGTTTTCTTCTTCTTTCATCCTCCTCAGTTCTCCTCATATCCTCTTCAGCTCTGCTTCTTTTTCTATCCTCCTCTTCCCGTTTCTTCTTCTCATAGGCTCTTTTGGCTGAAAGGTTTTCTCTTCTTTGCCTTTTTCCCATTCACGATCAAACCTTTCGTTCTCTTCTAATTTTCTCCTTCTACCCTCTTCATTCTTTCTTTCCACTTCTCTATTTGAAAGATCATCCAACCCAGCCTAGTAGATTAACCCCTTCTTCTGATGGCTCAAAAGCTACCTTTAAAACCGTAGGCAAGTGTACCTATCGTTTTATAGTATAGATTATCGAGTACCAAGTGTCATTCCCACGAGGATTGTAAGTACTAATAATTACCGTCTTTTTGTTATTTAATCTAACAATTTTCAGAGTTTTTGTTTGATGAAAAAGGAAAACAAATTATAAATTGTAAAAATGAAGGAAGATTTGTAAAATAAGAAATCAAGAGATAGAAATGTGTTTGAATGTAAATCCCTCTAGAATGTTTTTGTGATTTGACAAGTTAAAAATACAACCGTAAGCCCTTAAGCAAAAACCAACCTCTTTTAATAAAATCTCATGTCTTGTGGACCGTAGAAATTCCCAATTTAAGTTAAACCCTTTCTCAAGGCGAAAAACTCCTAATCTCAAGTTGATTAACTGAAATTTCTTTCTAGTTAAAACCCCTAAGATTGCATTATAACGATTTGTGAATTCCCATATTAGGTTTGACCCTAATCCAGAAGATTTATGTCGTCCTATATCTAGGATTGCATGCAACCCTTTTCACTTATATAAGTTCTATTTCACCATGAATCTCTTGATTTCCCGGACGAAAAATAAACTTCAAATCAATAATGTGCATATACCAATTTGAATGAATAAAGCATAATATAAGTGAATCACACAAAACATGAAGATTTTTATTAAAAACATACACACCTTAATCACAAATCCATTCTAGAGTTCATTACATTCAAACACTAGGAGTTTTAGCTACACATGCTTTTGACACAAGAATAAATTACACAAGAAGATGTAAACATTGTAGACATGGTGTACTTATCTTTATCAAAATCTCAATTGACTTGATGATGTTGCTCCAAACCTTCTTCCCCAATGTTTCCTCAAGCTTACTCCTCCAAGACCCCTTGATCCCAATTATGAATATGATGAATTATCTAATCAAATACATGAATGAATTATGAATGATCCTTCTTCCAACTTCAACTCTTGGCTTTTATAGACACCATTTTTGTATAATAATACATTGATGGTGCCATCTTTTGCTAAATAATTGCCTCCACTTTCATTGTTGGTTGGTGAATTCTTGTACTCAATTGATGAATGAGGGAATATGGAGACATGGTGGAGCAAAATTGGGTGTTAAAGGTGTACAAAAGTGGTAAAAAAAAGCTTGGTTGGTGAGTTTTTCATAGAAAAATTGCAAAAGGAAGTCCCGACATGGCCATGTCGCGAGAACACACCCTGCCATGCTTTGTCGACATGGCCATGTCGCCCAACACACGGCCAGGCCGTGTTGGGGGCTGTTTTGTGCAAATTTTTTGAGTTTTTGGCTCCCGGCGGAACACGGCCGTGTTGCCCAACACCCCTTGCCCGTGTTGGACCAAAAAGGCCCCAAAATGACGCGTTTGGCTTGGAATTTCGAGCGTTTTTGCATCTTTAAACTCCCCGGCATGTTTTGACATGATTCCATGGTCCGAAATTCACCAAAATTAGCCCCGAATGGTCAATCTACATCAATAAAAGCACCTCGGAGCAATATGAACTATGTACAATCAAACATTTACAAAACTAACAATAAAATAACTCGAATTCTACTCAAATATACACATAAAACATGCATAAAAAGACCCTTATCATCTTCTGTGGATCAACACACCAAACATCTGTTGGTTTTGGCCTTGATGGAGTACCTCTGCCTCTTGTAACACTAAAAAATCTTCCCCTTGCTCATTGTGATTCAGCTCCTCCTATTGGAGTGTACTGTATGTTAGTCCAAGTGGCTACGATAATCTAGAGGGGGTGAATAGATTATGCCGATTTTTCGCAAATCACCCTCTTTTTCGAAACAACAAGTAAATGACAAGAATGTAAATGCGGAAAATAAACAACACTCGTTGATTTAAAGAGGTTCAACCCACCTAGGGCCTAATCCTCTACCACCCCAGTATCTTCGGGATGGATTTCAAAAAGAAAAAAAGATTTTATTAATTTACCAAAAATTAATACAACACCTTGAGGATTACCACAACCCTCTTTGACCACCTTGAGGATTACCACAACCCTCTTACAACACCTTTGAAGATTACCACAACCTTCAAACACCTATCACCTAGATCACCCAAGTGTATTCTTACCACAAGAATACTCACAAGGATGTCTTGTGTTGAATGATGACCAAAATCAAGATTACAACTCAATAAAGATTGAAGCAATATGAGTACAAGTGTAATCAAGAATTGAAATCCTAGACCTCAAATTTGTGCAAGTGAAAGTGCTTAGGCTAATACAACAAGATATAGAAGTGTTTGCTTTGTTTACTCTTTTTGCTTGTATTGAGTGTTATACCTTGTTGCTTGAATGAAGCCTCTATTTATAGGAGAGGACTTGGTTTTCATTTCCAGACATTGGCTCCTCCTTGGGGAGTGATTTGCTGCAAAAGAAACCATTTAAAAAGATCAATATAGCTGTAAGAAATCAATCCCACAAAATAGGAAAAAGTCATCATGCAAAACGCAATGGATAGTTTGCCGATAAACAAGGGGTTCGACCGTCATGCAGAGATAAGATTGAAATTGAATTCTCGCGAATTTTTACACAGGGGGACCGGTCAAAGGGGATGCGACCGTCGCCGCCTTTAGTCACACCAGTTGGACTGAAGAATTTACGAAACAGAGAAGTCTGGAACAAAAATCCAACTCCCAGGTACAGGTCGCCCGACCGGTCGACCACTGGTCGACCGGTCGCCCTGCCCTATTTTTCTTACGCCCCATTTTCTGTTTCTCAGCTCAACTCAGGTACGGGTTGCCCTATAGGGCGACCGGTCGAGCCTGAAACAAATGTGTTGTCCAATTTTTTATCGAAAATAAACTCCAAAAAATACTCCGAAAAATAGTAAAAACATTTTAAGTTGATCGGAAGTATTTAGACAACATTTAGGGACATTGTTTTGGTTTAAAAACTCATTTGAACAAAATCGAACATAATCATCAAAATCATGATAAAAACATTTATCTAACAAACTCCCCCTTTTTGATGATTACAAACCAAAATAATTTTCTTGAGGACGATTTGAAAAACAAGTAAAATATTCCTTTTTACAAGAAAACTATCCGTTAGAAGTATTTCATACAAAGCTCCCCTATCTATGAGCATGTCGTGACGATAATTAAAAGTTAGAAGCACAAGCTATAACAAGCTTATATAAGATGCATCATGAGCTAAGCTCCCCTGTCACAATACTTATAGTTAATTTCATTTGAATCCAAAGTTCAAGCCATGGACTAGGTATTCTTGGCTTTAAGAAGCCATAGCTTTTTATTGCGAGCTTTTATTAGCTTTTCTTGAGCTTACGAGCCAATATCCTGTTTCTCCCCTTTGAAATCATCAAAAAGAATGTTAGAATGGTGAAAACACCATACAAAAATATCAAAGTGCGCCAAAGGGACGGTTTATTGATCGTTGGGCAATTAAAGCGTAAAATCCAAGAAAGTGGGAGAAATGTAATATGAAGAGTTCATACGCTCGTTTTGATTGCAAAATCATGATCTCAATAAGTATAGAAGACTTTTGAAAGCAAGAGAATCATGTAGAAGTTGAAATTTTCATTGCGACATTTCATCGAACACCTTGTCTGCGTGAAAAATAAAAGAG